>JBBDGP010000010.1:6397500-6793633 GCA_037952835.1 Lithobates septentrionalis
ATCGCTCTGGCCGCCATGTTGCAGCAGAACGCGGGGGGAACTTCCTCCACCTGAGAACAATACTACTCAGTCTATACTCACAGACCTTTCTGATGCCCACATTGTCGTTAGACAGCAATTCCACCAGTATCAATATCCGAAGGGTATGTTGATTCTAAGCTTTTAATGTGATTTCACGAAACACTATAACAACTACCTCACCATTCAATACTATGTAAGTGCTATGATTATATTATCTCAAGCATGTAGCATTATGCCTTCACATGTTATGGTGATTCACTGACCATATATCTAAATTATATCTTAGATGAACTCCTCTCTTCTCTTTTTCTGCGCCCCTGAAGGACTAAACTATATCCTGAAACGCGTTGGGTGTGAGGAGCATTCCCTCTTTTTTCATGTATTCATTTTGTATGGTGATATAAATGAACTACCTAGATATGTCTATGTTTCGTTAATATTGTTTTAACGTTGTTTCTAAATAAAATTTGTTTATTATTATATTGTTGTATATTCCAATATATTTCTATTTAAGACAAATACTAAGTGCCTTTAAAGTGCCTAGGGGAACCTTTCTTTATATTTATCCTTTATATTGGATGTGGCACTGTTTTAATAACCTAGGTTAGCCTCTTGCCCCCCTCTTTTCATTAAAATAATCGGTAGAAAATACCACTCCTCGCCTGATTGGCAACCTGGTTACGTAAACACTTATAAAACATTGAATACAGCTTTCCTACACTCTTTCCTTTTGCAGAATAACCAAATATAGTCAGCAGAATATTAGCGACAACTTTTCAAAAATCCTACAGCACAGTTGCCCATTTGTAACTCTTTTGTGGTCAGTACCAGTCATGTGCCTTTATTACAGTCCTATACAGATCTTGACCATGACAATTTTTCCAAATGTGACTCCAGTTTGCGTAACCATTTGCCTTTATTTGACTTTGCTGTAGGAAAAGACACTGGCAAGTTTATTGAATCCTCTACATGTCACCCCTCCAGCCAATTGCAACAGTCTGAATCTTTTCCTCCTAGAGCAGTGGTCATCAACCCTGTCCTCAGGGCCCACTAACAGGCCAGGTTTTATGTATTAGCAGAAAATGATATCACCTGTGATGTATTTTAGTTATCTTGCAAACCTGGCCTGTTAGTGGGCCCTGAGGACAGGGTTGATGACCACTGTCCTAGAGGCTGAACTTGCCTGCTGTCCCGCAACCTTGAGCCTTGTTTGGAAATCATCTCTAAGTTTCACAATATCTTACCTCCAGCACAAGTAATGGGGTATTTTCCCCTGGCCTTTTGGACCCTATTTTAAAGGCTCGGTGTAGTGCTCCGCCCAATCTACCCCCTGGAAAATTGTTTGTTCCCCTCCACCTTAGGCTTAAAGTACTTTTAGAAGCACATGATGCTAAGATGGCCGAGCACCCAGGGATTACTAATTTTCTTTGTTCCTACATAGGAACAGGACTCCTGTTCGTATGTAAAAGCTTGCAAAACCTGTGCTCGCTATAAGTCCTCAAAAGTCAAGCCTTCTGGCTTACCCCTACCTTTGCCTGTCCCTAAACGATCCTGAGGAAGCCACATGATTGCCCTGTGTCGTCACGCGTAGGGGAGGGGCCAGGACGGTGGAGGAGACAGTCACTTGCTCTCTGAGCTAGCTACTGATTCACACAGGCCTGCAAACCATTTGGAGAGGATTTTAACATTTTATGTTTTCTATAGCCTGGTGCACTGCAAGCACCCGTAAAGTGTGAGTACCCTGATGTTTACCTACAATAAATTTCTATATTAAAACGATAATGCACTATCTGGCCTCTTTTGTATTTTAAATTGAGGATACCATCTTTGGATTACACCTGGGGGGAGCCTGTAAATCCTGCTACTTAGAGCCCAGAGGTGGTTCAGCTGCTGTTGTGGACCAAACTTAATTGTGTGGTCATACAATTGGAGGTGAGCGCAGTCACACGGGGGGGGGGGGGGGATGTGTGTGACAGTTCATATTATTTGGATCATAATCACAGAGTCACTTTATGGAACATTATATTATATGTATATTTTTTCACTGTGGATTTGCTGAAATTAAGAAATTTTGATGTTTACATCATTTTTTTATATTCCTTTCACTGTGTACTTGCTTGACAACAAGTATTTCCTTTTATATATTTTTTACTATTGTAATATTGGGGTATTTAGCTCAGTGGTAGATGCATCTTTACGTAGTGAGTCCACAGCAGTCAGTTATCAGGTTTGAGGGCATAGCAGCCCATTTTTATTCACAGGAACAAAATAAAAGTTTATACACGTGATTTCCCACATAGGGGTTCTTCTTCAGTAAATTCATACAACTGAAAATGCCAAGCCTCCTGGCTCCTAGGCTTACTTTGCCTTGCAGTTCCCTGCTGAACCAGCCTACTCCTGGCCTCAACAGAACTCTCCAGACCCCCGGGTTTGCTTACTGTCCCCCAGACTTCAGGACTTCCTTCAGGCCCCTAGGACTTGCTAGTCGCCTTGGCTCTCCCAGCCTCCCAGACCCTTCTCTGGTCTCACAGGCCCTTGTAGCTGTCCCAACCTTCCCAGTCCTTGAGACACAAAGTCCCCCCTTACCAGGGATGTAATCTCACACAGGGCAGACAGCTTTTCAGACACAGGTCTGTCTTGATGCAGCAGCAAGCTGCACACACTCCACCTTCCTCCCCTCTCTGCTCTCACTAGCCCCTCGTTATATGGGCTGTGTGCACCTGGGCACACAACCTGCTGGCTCTCCATAAGACATGGACACAGGGTTAGAGATTCCATCCCACCCAAGTCTCTGTGGGATCTCCAAACTATAGAGCCCCATTGGAACATAGCAAAACCTGGAGAAAGCTGTCAACACAGTTTTCTCCCTTTCAAAGCTATGCTCTGTAGCACTGCAGTCACCTGACATGCAAACTCTGTGTCCATTTTCCATCCCTTTTCACAGTGACAGGGACTCTCAATATTACATATCCCCCCCCTTTGTTTGGATCCGGAGGGAGGAACACCAGCACCCGTCATGGTTGGGACACCTCTGTGCTGGCTGTCAGCCACGTAGGCCCAACCTTTTTTTCAAGGAGAGCATTCATCAGAGAAGCAGCCAAGAGGCCCATGGTAACTCTGGATGATCTGTAGAGATGCACAGCTCAGGTGGGAGTATCTGTCCACAGCACAACTACTAGTCATGTACTCCACAAATCTGGCCTTTATGGAAGAGTAGCAAGAAGAAAGCCATTGTTGAAAGAAAGCCATAAGAAGTCCCATTTGCAGGTTATGAGAACCAATGTGGGGGGCACAATAAACAATTTGAAGAAGGTGTTCTGGTCAGATAAGAACAAAATTTACCTTTTTGGCCTAAAAACAAAACGCTACGTGTGGCAGAAAACGAACACTGCACATCACCCTGAACACACCATCCCCACCGTGAAACATGGTGGTGGCAGCATCATGTTGTGGGGATACTTTTCTTCAGCAGAGACAGGGAAGCTGGTCAGAGTTGATGGGAAGATGGATGGAGCCAAATACAGGGCAATCTTAGAAGAAAACCTGTTTTTGAGTTTGCAAAAGACTTGAGACTGGGGCCGAGGTTCACCTGCCAGCAGAACAATGACCCTACATCGAGTTACAATGGAATGGTTTAGAAAAAAGTATATTCATGTTTTAGAATGGCCCAAAGTCCAGACCTAAATCCAAATGAGAATCTGTGGCAAGACTTGAAAATTACTATTTACATATGTTCTTCATCCAATCTGACAGAGCTTGAGCTATTTTGCAAAGAAGAATGGGCAAAAATGTTACTCTCTAGATGTGCAAAGCTGGCAGAGACATCCCCAAAAATACCTGCAGGTGTAATTGCAGTGAAAGGCGGATCTACAAATTATTGCCTCAGAGGGGCCGAATACAAATGCCGCCCACAGTTTTCACATATTTATTTGTATAATTCATCATTTTCCTTCCACTAGACAATTATGTGCCACTTTGTGTTGGTCTATCACATAAAACCCCAAATAAATACATTTACATTTTTGGTTGTAACATGACAACAAAATGTGGGAAATTTCAAGGGGTATGAATACTTTTTTCAAAGCACTGTAAGCCAGGGGCCCGGTTCAATCACAAGCCTTGGGCCTCTAATCCCCCAAATCTGCAGACAGGCCCTCTTAAACATCCTGAAGGGACTGTCTGTTGGCCATTGGGGACACCTAGTCTACAAGCATATCGGATGCTCAGGTAAGAGATGTGGTGCTCAGGGGCTGCAAGCTAGAGTCCCGCTCTCTGCCCCCACCCCGCTTTGTGTTGTCCAGCCAGTTACAGAGGCAGGTTGGACAGCATGAAGCACAGTGGGGGGTGGGAGGAGAGAGCGGGACTCTAGCTTGCAGCACCTGGACACCACGTCTCTTACCCGAGCTTCTGAGATGCCTGCTGACCAGGTGATTGCAACGTCCAACAGACACCCCCGCCCCCCCCACTTTGGAAAATGGGGAACTCCTTTTAGGATGTTTAAGAGGACCTGGTTTGGGAGATTTAAGGGCCCAAGGCTTGTGACTGAACCGGGCCCCTGGCTCAGGTCTGCCCCTGGAGGTTGAAGCCTGGGAAGAAAAAAGGAACCCTTCTTGGCTTCAGAGGCGGAAGGAGTCTTTCCAGCTTTCTTTTAGGTTTTCTCTGCTGGGGAAATGAGAACTCCTCCTGCCAGTGAGGTCCTTCATGGAGAAGTCTAAGGCCTCACTCACATGCATATGCATATGAATCTGTACCCTGCGTGGGGCTGCGTTTACCCCAAAAAAGACATCCATGCGGGTGCAGTTGCGCGGACGCACCCTGGGTGCATTCAGGGCCATGCACTGGTACCCACACAGATGTCACATTGAGAACAGCGGCTGCACCGCAGTTGACAGCAATGAGACTGCCTATATGGGATGCTGGGAACACCTGTGCTCCATTGCGTTGCTAATTTGGGGACCACTGTACCCCTCTTTATTGTTATTTGAGCGTATTTTATTATAGGCGTGTTATATATTGTAGCTTAGGAAAAGTGTGTATATTTTGTGGAGGTGTGCGTTATTCTTTGTGTGCTTTTGCGTGTTTTTTATATATATATATATATATATATATATATATATATATATATATATATATATATATATATAAATTTCTTCTGGAGGCATTTTGAGTGGACATAACTGATGTACCCTGCTCAGCGGGGGCGGGCCTTAGAGAACAGAGGCCACATATGGGCAGCACAGAGGCTTAGGGGTTTGCCTTGCGGCACTGGGGTCCTTGGTTCAAATCCTGACCGGGACACTATCTGCATGGAGTTTGCATGTTCTTCCTGTGCTTGCGTGGGTTTCCTCTGGGTACTCCGATTTCCTCCTGAAAAAGTGTCACCTATGGACATTTTTTAAGTACTGTAGTTTGTCGCCATTCCACGAGCATGCGCAATATTGAAGTGTGACATGTTAGGTATCTTATTTACTCGGCATAACATAATCTTTCACATTTTACAAAAAAATTGGGTTAACTTTTTGGGCTCATCCCTTTAAACCCGAACACATATCAATTACACAGGTTCTGTGGCTGATTAAGGTGGTAATTAAACTCAGTTGGTGCCTTTAATTTAATTAGCCTCAGAACCTGTGTAATTCAATGGTTTTCGGGTTTAAAGGGATGAGGTGGCAACTCTAAGGCTCCTTACCACGTGATCAGCTGTGACCAATCACAGCTGATCACAGCGTGTACCAGGAAGTGCCGGTAAACGGCTTTCCTCATTCGCGCTGACAGGGAGAGCCGATCGGCCGCTCTCCCTGTCAGAGGGGGGGGGGGTGTGTGCGCTGATAATCAACACATTGATTATCATCTCATCCCCCATCAGATGTGCCACAACAATGCCAATCAGTGCCCATCAGCTGCCAGTCAGTGCCCCATCAGGTACGCCTGTCAGTGCCCATCAAAGTGCCAATCAGTGCCCACCACAGCGCCAATCAGTGCCCATCAGTAACACCTGTCAGTACCTCATCATCAGAGCTGCCCATCAAGGCCATCTATTATTGTCTGTCAGTGCCAGTGCCGCCTATCAGTGCCCATTAGTGCTGCCTGTCAGTGCCCATCAGTGCCACCTGTCAGCGCCCATCAGTGCCCATCAGTGCCGCCTATCGGTGCTGCCTATCGGTGCCCATCAATGCTGCATATCAGTGCCGCCTATCAGTGCCCATTAATTCTACAGATCAGTGTCTCCTCATTAGTGCCCATCATTGCCACCTTATCAGTGCCAACTCATCAGTTAGGCTGCACAATCAAAAGTGGTGACTCACCCTTATGAAGGGGAATCTCCAGAGGACTTATATTGCATCTGTCATTCTACAGAAAGATGTGTGGATCAAAATACCAAAAGCACAATGTTGCAAAAAAGTTGTGGGAAAAGTTCCCAGAAAGTTGGTATATAAAAAGGACCCCAGACCCCAGTATGCTAACAAAACCTATATAATTTATTGGACTAAAAATACTGTTGCTAAAAAGACAAACATAGTCAAATGAAAACCTCCACCAGACACCACAAATAACAACGTTGTTATTAATTCATTTAAAATGTAACACATGTTGAGCCAATATGCACAAACCCATAGGAGCGGGTGAATAGAAGCTCTGTCTCCTGCGTGTGGGTAAGATCAAAAATATGAAATCGCTTGAAAGACAATGTTAATTCTGCAATAGGGAAATAGATTAATTAGCACCACCCATGGGCAGAGGATCACCTGTTCCGAAGAATAACACTCAGAGGGTAATAATGTATCTTGAGCAATCAAAAAATAAAGCCATATATGTTCGACCAATCCCTCTTTAAAAAATATATATATAGATGGGGCTGTTTACAGTCAGGTCCATAAATATTGGGACATCGACACAATTCTAATCTTTTTGGCTCTATACACCACCACAATAGATTTGAAATTAAACGAACAAGATGTGATTTAACTGCAGACTTTCAGCTTTAATTTGAGGGTATTTACATCCAAATCATGTGAACGGTGTAGGAGTTACAAAAGTTTGTATATGTGCCTCCCACTTTTTAAGGGACCAAAAGTAATGGGACAATTGGCTGCTTAGCTGTTCCATGGCCAGGTGTGTGTTATTCCCTCATTATCCCATTTACAAGTAGCAGATAAAAGGTCCAGAGTTCATTTCAAGTGTGCTATTTGCATTTGGAATCTGTTGCTGTCAACTCTCAATATGAGATCCAAAGAGCTGTCACTATCAGTGATGCAAGCCATCATTAGGCTGAAAAAACAAAACAAACCCATCAGAGACATAGCAAACATTAGGTGGGGCCAAATCAACTGTTTGGAACATCCTTAAAAAGAAAGAATGCACCGGTGAGCTCAGCAACACCATAAAACCTGGAAGACCATGGAAAACAACTGTGGTGAATGACCGAAGAATTCTTTCTCTGGTGAAGAAAACACCCTTCACAACAGTTGGCCAGATCAAGACCTCTCTCCAGAAGGTAGGTGTATGTGTGTCAAAGTCAACAATCAAGAGAAGACTTCACCAGAGTGAATACAGAGGGTTCACCACTAGATGTAAACCAGTGGTAAGCCTCAAAAACAGGAAGGCCAGATTAGAGTTTGCCAAACAACATCTAAAAAAGCCTTCACAGTTCTGGAACAACATCCTATGGACAGATCAGACCAAGATCAACTTGTACCAGAGTGATGGGAAGAGAAGAGTATGGAGAAGGAAAGGAACTGCTCATGAACCAAAGCATACCACCTCATCAGTGAAGCATGGTGGTGGTAGTGTCATGGTGTGGGCATGTATGGCTGCCAATGGAACTAGTTCTCTTGTATTTATTGATGATGTGACTGCTGACAAAAGCAGCAGGATGAATTCTGAAGTGTTTAGGTCAATATTATCTGCTCATATTCAGCGAAATGCTTTAGAACTCATTGGACGGCGCTTCACAGTGCAGATGGACAATGACCCAAAGAATACTGCGAAAGCAACCAAAGGGTTATTTAAGGGAAAGAAGTGGAATGTTATGCAATGGCCAAGTCAATCACCTGACCTGAATCCGATTGAGCATGCATTTTACTTGCTGAAGACAAAACTGAAGGGAAAATGCCCCAAGAACAAGCAGGAACTGAAGACAGTTGCAGTAGAGGCCTGGCAGAGCGTCACCAGGATGAAACCCAGCGTCTGGTGATGTCTATGCGTTCCAGACTTCAGGCTGTAATTGACTGCAAAGGATTTGCCACCAAGTATTAAAAAGTGAAAGTTTGATGGATGATTGTTAATCTGTCCCATTACTTTTGGTCCCTTAAAAAGTGGGAGGCACATATACAAACTGTTGTAATTCCTACACTGTTCACCTGATTTGGATGTAAATACCCTCAAATTAAAGCTGAAAGTCTGCAGTTAAAGCACATCTTGTTCGTTTCATTTCAAATCCATTGTGGTGGTGTATAGAGCCAAAAAGATTAGAATTGTGTCGATGTCCCAATATTTATGGACCTGACTGTATGTTGAAAAAACATGCTCTAAGGCAGTGATGGCGAACCTTGGCACCCCAGATATTTTGGAACTACATTTCCCATGATGCTCATGCACTCTGCAGTGTAGTTGAGCATCAGGGGAAATGTAGTTCCAAAACATCTGGGGTGCCAAGGTTCGCCATCACTGCCTTAGGGCATGTTTTACTGCCCTAGGGGGTGACATAGAATCCAGGACTGAAACACATATCCAAAGCAAGAACATTCATACAGTCAGGCCAATTGTTGAAAATACAGTACTCAGATGGAAATTAAAGTATCTCACAGTGAAACAATTTATTACAGCCGATAAAGATATAATCTGTGTAAGTATGTAAACTCTACGGCTGAGATAGTAACACCACGGGATAGTACAACCAGTGGCGTAGCGTGGGGGGTGCAGGGGGTGCCGTGGCCCCGGGCGCGATATTTAGGGGGGCGCCAGTATGTGTCACTGGCTGCCTCCTCCTAATTTCTAATTTTGTGTCCCCGGGCTCCGACCGCCATGTTAAGTGTCCGGCGCCCTGTGATTGGGTGTATGGGGGTCATGTGAGGCGCCCCGCCTCCGCACATGACCCCCATACACCCAATCACAGGGCGCTGGATACTGAACATGGCAGCAAGCAGAGCGCAGGGGAGAGAAGAAAGTGAGCCGCCGCTGTGTTCTCCTCCTCCTCCGGATCGATGCAGCCAGGAGAAGAAGGTAAGTGAGAGTCTTGTTACTGGGAGGGGGAGGGAAGGAGGGGGGCAAGAGAGAGAGACTGTAGGCAGGACAATGTAGTTTAGTATAGTATGGAGGTCAGTGTAGTGTCACTATGGAGGTCAGTGTAGTGTCACTATGGGGGGCAGTGTAGTGTCACTATGGAGGTCAGTGTAGTGTCACTATGGGGGGCAGTGTAGTGTCACTATGGGGGGCAGTGTAGTGGACAGTATTGGAGGAGACAAGTCAGTGCAGCCAAGTCCTGTCTCTGCCGATGCCTGACCCCTATCACAGGATCTGTTACACACACACAGATCCTCAGTGTCTGGGGGAGGGGCGCTGATGTCCTAACCAGCAGGAGCCCGGGAGGAAGGACATCTCCCATGCTGTTATGATAAGGTCAGTACATTTGTTAGGGGGATGTTGTGTAATTATTGTGCTAGGGGACAGACTGCTGCTTCCCCCATGTAATGTGCTCTCTTGTGCCCAGAGCCCACCATGTCATGGGCCTTGCAGTGCCCCCCATGTAATGTGCTGTGCCCACCATGTCATGTCATGTGCCTTGCAGTGCCCCCCATGTAATGTGCTGTGCCCACCATGTCCTGTCATGTGCATTGCAGTGCCCCTATGTAATGTGCTGTGCCCACCATGTCATGTGCATTGCAGTGCCCACTATGTAAAGTGCTGTGCCCACCATGTCATGTGCATTGCAGTGCCTCGCATGTCATGTCATGTGCCTTGCAGTGCCCCCCATGTAATGTGCTGTGCCCACTATGTCATGTCATGTGCCTTGCAGTGCCCCCATGTAATGTGCTGTGCCCACCATGTCATGTCATGTGCCTTGCAGTGCCCCCATGTAATGTTCTGTGCCCACCATGTCCTGTCATGTGCATTGCAGTGCCCACTATGTAAAGTTCTGTGCACACCATGTCATGTGCATTGCAGTGCCCCCCATGTAATGTGCTGTGCCCACCATGTCATGTCATGTGCCTTGCAGTGTCCCCATGTAATGTTCTGTGCCCACCATGTCATGTCATGTGCCTTGCAGTGCCCCCCCATGTAATGTGCTGTGCCCACCATGTCATGTGCCTTGCAGTGCCCCCATGTAATGTGCTGTGCCCACAATGTCATGTCATGTGCCTTGCAGTGCCCCCATGTAATGTGATGTGCCCACCATGTCATGTCATGTGCCTTGCAGTGCCCCCCATGTAATGTGCTGTGCCCACCATGTCATGTGCCTTGCAGTGCCCCCATGTAATGTGCTGTGTCCAGTATGTCATTTGCTGTACGTTGCAGTACCCACCATGTAATGCGCTGTGCTGAACAATGTCATGTGCTGTGCATTGCATTGCCCTTCATGTGATGTGCAGTGCCCACTATGTCATGCTGTGCCTTGCAGTGCTCACCATGTCATGTGCAGTTCCTAACATGTAATGTGCAGTTGCATTTCCCACCATGAAACGTGCTATGTCATGCAGTTCCCACCATGTAATGTGTTGTGCCCACCATGTAATGTTATGTGCCATTCAGTGCCCATCATGTAATGCGCTGTGCTCACCATGTCATGTCATGTGCCTTGCAGTGCCCCCCATGTAATGTGCTGTGTCCAGTATTTCATTTGCTGTACATTGCAGTGCCCACCATGTAATGCGCTGTGCTGACCATGTCATGTGCTGTGCATTACATTGCCCTTCATGTGATGTGCAGTGCCCACTATGTCATGCTGTGCCTTGCAGTGCCCACCATGTAATATGCAGTGCCCACCATGTCATGTGCTGTGCCTTGCATTGCCCACCATGTAATGTGCAGTGCCCACCATGTCATGTGATGTGCCATCCAGTGCCAACCATGTCATGTGCAATGCCCACCATGTCATGGCTGTGCCTTGCAATGCCCGCTATGTAATTTGCAGTGTCCACCATGTCATGTGCTGTGCCATACAGTGATCCCACCATGTAATGTGCAGTGCCCACCGTGTAATGTGCAGTGCCCACCGTGTAATGTGCAGCGCCCACCATGTCATGTGCACTTCCCACCATGTCATGTGCTATGCTGTGCCCACCCTGCCATGTGCTGTGCCCAGCATGTAGTGTGTTGTGCCCACTGTGTAATGTGCTGTGCTGTTCAACAGTGCCCACCATGTCATGTGCAGTTCCTAACATGTAATGTGCAGTTGCATTTCCCACCATGAAACGTGCTATGCCATGCAGTGCCCACCATGTAATGTGTTGTGCCCACCATGTAATGTTATGTGCCATTCAGTGCCCACCATGTAATGTGCTGTGCCCACCACGTCATGTGCTGTGCCATGCAGTGCCCACCATGTAATGCGCTGTACCCACCATGTAATGTGCTGTGTCATGCAGTGCCCACCATGTCATGTGCAGTGCCCATCATGTAAATTGCTGTGCAGTGCCCACCATGTCATGTGCTGTGTTGTGCCCACCATGTCATGTGCTGCACCATGCAGTGCCTACCATGTAATATGCTGTACTCACCATGTAATGTGCTGTACATTGTCCACCATGGCATGTGCCGTGCAGTACCCACAATGGAATGTGGTGTGCAGGGCTCATCATGTCATGTGTGGTGTCCACCATTTAATGTGCTGTGCTCACAATGTAATGTGCTGTGCTGTGTCATGCAGTGCCCACCTTGTCATGTGCTGTGCAGTGCCCACCATGCTATGTGCAGTACCCACTATATAATGTGTTGTGCCCACCATATAATGTTCTGTGCAGTGCCCACTTGTAATGTCCAGTGCCCACCATGTAATGTGCTCAGCTGTGCCTGCCATGTCATGTGCTGTGCCCACCATATAAGGTCCTGTGCCCACTGTGTGCATGAGCTGTGCCCACCATGAAATGTGTTGTGTTGTGCAGTACCAACCATGTCATGTGCTGTGCCCACCATATAATGTACTGTGCCTACCTTGTAATGTGCTGTATTGGGCAGTGCCAACCGCGTAATGTGCTGTGCCCGCCATTAAATGTGCTGTATCCATGTATCCACCATGTAATGTGTTGTGCCAACCATGTGATGTACTGTGCTATACCCCCCCCCTCCCGTGTAATGTACTATGCTGTGCCCCCCCACAGACTCACCCCCTCACTCCCACCCCCCTCTCTCTCTCTCATCCCCTCTCTTTCACCCTGTTCTCTCTTTCACCCCCTACCACCCTCTCTCTCTTTCACCCTCTCTCTATTCCCCTTTTTCTCACCTCTCTCTCTCTCTCTCTCTCTCTCTCTCCCCCCTCTCTCTCTCACCCTCTCTCTCTCTCACCCCCTCTCTCTCTTTCACCCCCTCTCTCTCTCTCTCACCCACTCTCTCTCTCTCTCTCTCACCCCCTCTCTCTCTCTTTAATTTAAATTTCACAAAAAATTGTTTGCGTTTTCATTTTATTTATTTTCATAAAAAGGCCCACCAACATCCTTAGCACCAGGCCCATGATGCTCTTAATCTGGGCCTGAGTATAGTGTAGTATAGTGGTTAGTGTAGTATAGTATAGTGGTTAGCATAGTGGTCAGTATAGTGTAGTTTAGTATGGAGGTCAGTGTAGTGTAGTGGACAGTGTAGTATGGTGGTCAGTATAGTGTAGTATGGTGGTCAGTATAGTGTAGTATAGTGGACAGTGTAGTATGGTGGTCAGTGTAGTATGGTGGTCAGTGTAGTATGGTGGTCAGTGTAGTGTAGTATAGTGGTTAGTGTAGTGGTCAGTGTAGTATGGTGGTCAGTATAGTGTAGTATAGTGGACAGTGTAGTATGGTGGTCAGTATAGTGGACAGTGTAGTGGTTAGTGTAGTGGTCAGTGTAGTATAGTGGACAGTGTAGTATGGTGGTCAGTGTAGTATAGTGGACAGTGTAGTATGGTGGTCAGTGTAGTATGGTGGTCAGTGTAGTATAGTGGACAGTGTAGTATAGTGGACAGTGTAGTATAGTGGACAGTTTAGTATGGTGGTCAGTGTAGTATGGTGGTCAGTGTAGTATGGTGGTCAGTATAGTGTAGTATAGTGGTCAGTGTAGTATAGTGGACAGTGTAGTATAGTGGACAGTGTAGTATAGTGGTCAGTGTAGTATGGTGGTCAGTGTAGTATGGTGGTCAGTATAGTGTAGTATAGTGGACAGTGTAGTATGGTGGTCAGTGTAGTATGGTGGTCAGTGTAGTATGGTGGACAGTGTAGTATGGTGGACAGTGTAGTATGTTGGACAGTGTAGTATGTTGGACAGTGTAGTATGGTGGACAGTGTAGTATGGTGGACAGTGTAGTATGGTGGACAGTGTAGTATGGTGGTCAGTGTAGTATGGTGGTCAGTGTAGTGTAGTATAGTGGTCAGTGTAGTATAGTGGTCAGTGTAGTATGGTGGTCAGTGTAGTATGGTGGTCAGTATAGTGTAGTGTAGTGGTCAGTGTAGTGTAGTGGTCAGTGTAGTGTAGTGGTCAGTGTAGTATGGAGGACAGTGCAGTATGGAGGACAGTGTAGTATGGAGGACAGTGTAGTATGGTGGTCAGTGTAGTATGGTGGTCAGTGTAGTATGGTGGTCAGTATAGTGGTCAGTGTAGTATGGTGGTCAGTATAGTGTAGTATAGTGGACAGTGTAGTATGGTGGTCAGTATAGTGTAGTATGGTGGTCAGTATAGTGTAGTATAGTGGACAGTGTAGTATGGTGGTCAGTATAGTGTAGTATAGTGGACAGTGTAGTATGGTGGTCAGTATAGTGTAGTATGGTGGTCAGTGTAGTATGGTGGTCAGTGTAATATGGTGGTCAGTGTAGTATGGTGGTCAGTATAGTGGTCAGTGTAGTATGGTGGTCAGTATAGTGTAGTATAGTGGACAGTGTAGTATGGTGGTCAGTATAGTGTAGTATGGTGGTCAGTATAGTGTAGTATTGTGGACAGTGTAGTATGGTGGTCAGTATAGTGTAGTATAGTGGACAGTGTAGTATGGTGGTCAAGTGTAGTGTAGTATAGTGGACAGTGTAATGTAGTATAGTGGACAGTGTAGTATAGTGGACAGTGTAGTGTAGTATAGTGGTCAGTATAGTGGACAGTGTAGTATAGTGGTCAGTGTAGTATGGTGGTGAGTATAGTATAGTGGTCAGTGTAGTGGACAATGTAGTGTAGTGGACAGTGTAGTTCTCAGTGTAGTGGTCAGTATAGGAATCAGGTAGGTCAGTACTATTGTATTTGAAGGGACTCAGGGATAGCTAAAAGTCCGCAGGTTGGGGGGGGGGGGGCGCAAATTACTTGCCTTGCCCCGGGTGCTGACAACCCACGCTACGCCACTGTACTGAGAACATTTACTTGTGTATGCAAATATTTTTTTTTTTTTTTTTTTATGAAACAGAAGCACACTTGTGTATACAATCACATGGGAGAATGTCCCACTGTACCTAAGATCTGTACAAATTCTGCCATATTCTAGTGGTAAGAAAACATTTGAAGATGGTGTGCATCACTGGAACACTTCTCTATGTGCAAATTATCAGCATGAACTCTTTAAATGGGAAAAAGAATTTTCCGTCATCAACAAAACCAACACAGGTTGTCTTGCACTAAAGAACAAGCTGTACAGGTACATAATCTTGTGTAAATTTATATGAATGTCATAAGGCTACTAAAATTGATCATGGGTAATAAACATAAAATGTTATCTCATTTTCGGAGCATAGAAGTGTTTTACTTTTTGAAATTCTGTATATGATTATAGTATTTAGGGCCTTTGTACTTAAATGATCACACATGTCAGCATGTTTTCGATTATTTATATGTAGTTTTCTATAGTGGAGTAGTTTTTCATATACAGGGCATTTATGCTAAATACAGATTACCTGCATTTTCATGCTATGCCTGCATTCAAGCTTGATTGTAGTGTCAGAAAATGTTTTTCTTGTGAGATCTAAATGATAAGGTATCTTGTATTGCAATTTCCTGCAAAATTCTGCAGCTTATGTATTAAGTCAGTGTAAAATGTAATAACCCTTTCAATGTGCAGTTCCCTATGGCAGTAAGGTTTCAGTCAAATCAAAAAAAGATGGTCTATGAAATATTGTATTTTAAAGGTAAATCAGCATATATTTTTCCATGTACTTTTTTATGTGTATGCAAAGTACAATTATCAGAAAATAACGCAAAAAAAATTAAGATGTATATGTGTGTGACTTTTGTTGACTAAATAACTATAGACTTTATATAAATTATAATGTATTGATAATATTGTATTTAAAATATTGTTTTTTTAACAGTCAAATAGATTTTTTAAAGCATAGTCAACTTGAAGAGTATTCATATGGTCTCAAATAGTCCAAAGTAACTAATCAGTATAAAATGGATCCTGACCATTTGCTATGGGTACTGCACTTCGCACTTAGCATTTTGCACATTTTCATTGAACTGACCCATGCAAGTTAATGCTGAGTTGGGATTTTGCTACAGAAAGCAGGCCTTTTGTGTTTGTATAAAACTTAATATGTGTTCTGATGATTACAGTTTACTTATCCTGCTCACTTTATGCACATAAGATCAGTTTAAGACATTGCACCCAATTCACAAAGCCAGTAAAACAAGATAAGGATCCTTCTTTTCAAAAAATTACAACTACGTTCAGCTGAAAGCCAAAAGATTAAAAAAATTACAGCTGCATGGTTGAAAATAAAGATGCTTGTCCTTGTGTTAAAGCTTGTGACTATTAAAGCTTGAGCCTATTCACTGACTGAGCCTATTCTATTGCTTATCAGATTACTAAGAAATGAAAGAGGGGTGGACTGATAAACTACACCTTAGTGCTGTCTGATTACATTAAGCGTTTGTCGGTCCATGTGTTAAGTTTTAATAAAATATATCTCAAATTACTCTGAATACAATAGTTTTAATGTCATTCATTTCAACAGCTCTTGCGAAACATTTTTACACATTTATTTAAGGCTGCATTCTGAATTGCAAAAAGCAATTCAAAATAAAAGTGTCCATCAAGCGCCCCCACACAAAATTCTGAGTCATAATAAAGCACATCCAAATTCTTAACCTTTCCCTTTTCTGAACCCTAACACTTAAACTATCCCTAAAATTCATAACCTCTCTTCAACATTTAACCCATAACCTAATACTTAAAACCTAACCTAACAATTACCTTCACCCTAAAACTTAACTTAGCATTAAAGTTACGCCCTCCCCCCACACCACACTTAACTGCCTAACACCCTGACAATAAACCTACCAGTTAAACTGAATCCCCTAACCCCAGCCCAATAGTATGTTTACCCAACTCATAACCTGATCATTACAACCAAATAACACAACACCAAGATCCTATAACTAATATTTCATAATCTGAATACAGCTGTAATTTTGCAACATGTCCAGAAATTTATGAGCAGATTTTAAAGAATGATGCCTAGTAAAAGTTGTTCCTAGGACTCATTCAGATAGGCCATTGATCCCTCCTCCCCACAGAGTGGCTGGCAGGTGTGTGTGGATCCTCCTTGGTGCTATGTGCAGGCAGCCCATAGAAGTGGATACACACGCAGCAGCTGCATGGACACAATTGCATGTCAAAATCTGACATGTGAGCAGGAGCAGGTACATGGATGTGAACGCACAGTGTCTGTGTTCTGATTCGTGCACCTGTTGCTGCCCACATGTCAGATTTTGACATGTGATTGTGTCTCTGTACAGACACTGAATGTGTATCCACTTCTCTGGGCAGACTGCACACAGCTCCGAGGTGAATGCACAATCATTTTCCAAAGGCTCTGCACGGAGGACGGGCTCAATTGCCCATCTGTGCATCTGAATGAGCCCTAAAGTCCATGATAAAAAAAACTTTACTTTTTTTTCTTCTAGAATTTTCAGTCTGTCTCGGCATTCCTATCCCTTAGAAATCCAAGGAGAAATTGAGACTGTATTGAGTGTCAGTTTCTATATTGTAAGGATGGAAATATATGATGTGATCCCAAATTTCCCAAGCATTGCTCCTATTATAGTCGTTTTATGTTACTATGTAATGTCATGAATTAAACTTTACTATCAACCTTCTTCTCTCTCACTGCTTCATGTTTCACCAATTAGATTCAATCTTCCTAAGCAGGTTTGGATCTGGAGGCCATGAAGCAGCAATTTTACTCAATTTAGTATGAACATCCTAATACATTAGGCTTTCTGTATTGGAGAAACAGCAGGGAGTCCACAATTGGTGTGTATGGGGATAGCTCTCCTGCATCACAAACAGGTAAGATTCCTCTGATCACCAGATTACCAATATGTTCAAGAGGGATGGACTGAAAGACTAGCTGGTAGGTTGTATTCCCTTTATGCATTTTCAAGGCTCTATTTTGACTGAAACATATCTGGTTCTTGAAATATGTACAAGCATGTAAAATTATGAAATCTAACAGTAATTGCAGAGCAGTGGCACAACTACTGTACCTCCAAACCAAAGCACACAGCCACTATGAGGACCAGGCAATATGGGGCCCACTTGGGGCCATAGGTATCAGAAGCAGACTGGGCTAGAAATCAGATGGGGCCAGTGCCCCTCTAAATTGTTCGGGCTGCCCATCCATCCAATCACGCTCTCCTGCTTTGATGCCTTCTCTGCTCTGGTGCCAAGTGCTGGAAAAACTGTTCCAGCACCTGGTGTTGGTAACAGATCTCAAACTTGTACAAGATAGTGGGGAAATGTATCCCGAGTTCTGCTTTCTGGTCAAGGGAAGTCTATGACATGCAAACTCCTGTGCAGGAGTCTGTGGAGAAGGGAAGGATAAGTAAAAACTGAGGTCTGAAGGGGTTAAAGAGGGGCCTGATCTGAGGTCTGAAGGGTTAAAGAGGAAAGGGGGGCTGACTGAAAATCTGAGACGGTTAAAAAAAAGGAAAGGGGGATGATCTGAGGTCTGTAGGAGTTACAGAGGAGAGGGGGGGGGGGGGGGGTGATCTGAAGCCGTACTGCATATTGCAAAACATTTCATTTTCACTAATGCTGACACAGGGGCAATCCATTATTTGTATAATTCTGTTATTTATTGCAAGTTATACACAAATATATAAAGTCTGATATCTAAGCATTTCTTTCCTTCACTTAAGGCTTTCAAGGTTTCATACAACATTCCTTTGATTTTGTATTGTTTTATATTTTTATTATACTGAGTAACAGTTCATAGAAATGGCATTTCTAACTCCATCAATGTTTGAAAATGTAGGTTTTTAACTGAAAGTCACTGCAACCAAAAAGTGCCAGAACAAGTTTTTGAGCTTCCGCAACTTCATAACTGAGTCTACTATGATACTTTCTATGGTTTCAGTTTTTTTAACCCTCTGCAGACCAGGCACTATACATATACGGCCAGTCAACTCCCCTGTCGTTCTGAGAGGACATACTGGTGGTATGTGCGCAAGGAAGTGCACCCGCACAGTCTTCTGATCTTGAAGTGATTGGATACAGTGGATCACAGGCAAAAAGTACAGAGCCAATGGGAGTGGCTTTGTACCAAGTGATGGCTGTGACAAATTACAGCATTTCAGAATGTAAATAAAGGCTTCAGCTAGCAGCTGTTTGTTAGTTGCTGGTCAGTGATCAGAAAGCAAAGTTTGCACTCACACATTGATCTACATGTGAGATGAAAGAAAGCCTTCTGAATACCCTCAAGCTCAATCCAGTACAGTACCAAAAATATTAAAATCCACCCCTGCTGTCATTCACCCCTTCTGTATATGTCAGCCCCATCCTCTCTTTGATCGGACCTGTTTGTTAACTCCTCACCTACCTTATCCTGAACATCTGTATATTAACCCCTTCATCTCCATCCTCCCATTATATGTGACCTGTACATTAACCCCTTCACTTTCTGATCCCTCTGTGTCTGAACTGTACATTTAATTTACTGCGTTCACCGTTACCAAGCACCATGTTTTAACTCCTTCAATACCAGCATGTTTAGTTAATTTACAAAAAAGTGGGGCAAAAAACCTTTGGGTGTTCTTTATACAGTCAAAAATATAAAACACAGTGGTTATTAAATATCACCAAAATAAAGCTCTATCTGTCTCAAAAATAATCTAAAATTAAATTGGGTACAATGTTGCATGACCGAGTAATTGTCAGTTAAACTTTCACTGCACTGAAAACTGAAAATTGGCCTGGTAATGAAAGGGGTGAAACGTGTCAGTACTATTATGTTTGCTTCAATTCCGGGTGGGTTGTAAATGGTACGTAGGGCAAAAAACTGGATTGGACAAATGCAGAAAAAATGTAACCTGTCATTTGTGTTGGGCATAAGCTCTCAAAGAATAATGGTAGGGAAGCTGTACACCTTTTTTTAATTCCTGAAGATTTTAATTAATGTATGTAAGGTTTAAAAGGTATCTTAAACCTTATGTTCAAAAAATATGTGGGTAAATATTGTGGGGTCAATTCACTAAAGGCAAATAGGCTGTTTATGTTGCAGGGAAATTTTCCACTAGCCTAGTAAATTACCTTTGCAAAGAATTTCCAATGATGCAAGAAAAAAAAAAAGTATATTTGCTTGCACATGATTGCATGATAGATCTGCAGAGCTTCACCTTATTAAGCTATGGAAAATCACCTTACAGAGTAAATAGTCTCTTTGCCTTTAGTAAATCAATCCCCTAAATTATGTATTTTCTTTATTTTGTTTTTTTATTCCTGGCCTGCAATATAAAACAAAACATGGCCCCATGACTATTGTCTTGTAGTCTGCCACAGAAGCAAGCATTCAAGGTGAAAATGCTGCCACTACGTACAGGGATGGCATTGATTTCCTTACACAGGAAGTCCCAGGGGGAAGGTTTAAATATAATTTTAGTGTAGGCCTAGAAAAAAATAAAATAAAGGACAAAATAAATAAATAAAAACAGACATAATTCAAGGCATTTAACTGCATATATTTTGTCAACATAAGGGTTTAAATACAATGTACATTTAAAACTATATTTTTGAAGGAATTTGAATTATTTTAAAAAGAAATTCAAATTTTTAAAAAGCATTTTAAAATAATTTTAAAATTAAAATGTAAAAATCGTCATTCTAAAAAGAATTTTAGGAATGTATTTATTGTTTAACACGTGTGTTAAGCTTCATTCTTTTTGAAACACCATCCCTTTGTAGATGTATATTACTGTGGTAATTGTATGTGCTGCGTTATGGAACAGTTTACTGGCAAAAGACATTAGATATTAAATTGATGGATGTAAGATTGAGAACCAATTTGACTGAAATCATGGAGACCCAGCAAGGGTCTCTCATCCACTACCCCTCACATTAATACTGGACATAGTAGGAACTTAGGGACTGGGGGAGTTAACCAGAGCATGTGGCAGGGCGCTCTGGCATCTGACACCCTGGAAAGCATCAGATGTGAAGATTCTACAGAGGCATTAGCTCCTTATATAGTGAATGTTACACTACCCCCAGAGGAACTGATGGTTGAATAGTCCTTCTGTTTCTCTCAGTGTTGGCCTGCCCTGCCTGGACCCAATCTCATTGAAGGCAAAAAAAAAAAAACAGAAACCAAACCACAATAGTATACCATAGTGGTGCAAACACAGTAATACATAAGATACAGCACACAAATGCAAGAGTACTGTAGATATACACAAGAGTTATAAAAGTCATTACCTACTGGGTGGCCAAACTAAGGATAAAAGAGGCCTTCACTAAACCATTGGCCAATGAACTCTAAGAACAGTTAGCTGACATTGGGGACATGGATCTCCAGCTGGAGCGCTCACTGCAAACTAGAAGTATTTCTAATCCCAAGGGTCAAAAGTACAAAGCCACCTCTTCTTTAGCAACAACGTTAAACAACGATAACAAATGGCCAGGGGGCCTCCCAGCAATTCCGATTATCAAGAAGTGTCTTTAGTGGCAGTCTTTCTGTCTCTTGGAATCTCCTGTTGTCACACCACACAGTACCTACAGTAGTTTAGTCTCTGGTAGGCATAATGAAGTGCTTTGCTCACAATCATACAGTTTCTGGATAGTGCAGCATGACAGCTCTCCTCACAGTAGCACAGGGACAGCAACATAACCTATGGTGGACATAGAATATCAGCACATTCACTGTTTGGTTTAGGACAGAAGCACAGGAACAGCAGCCCAGTACTCACAGCTTTCAGTAGCACAGTCAATATTAGACCCAATACAACAGCTCTGCACACTGGCCCCGGCTACCTGTAGGCTTCCCAAGCATAGTACAGCACCAATGTGAAACTAGATAAAAGGGCCCTCCGGGCTCCTGGCACTATAGGACAGCCCAGCAGTCCTCTCTCTCCCATTTTAGCCTGAATGTGAATTCTTCTGCTCTCTGTACTGCATGGGCTTTCCTCCCCTTTCCTCTTTAGTATGGTGTGTGGGGTTACACTCCGGGCCACACAGAAGCCAGTCAAGATTCTTCTCCACAATTGCTAGGGGCGAGCTTTCAACTTCACTGACCTTCCAGTTGGCAGTGTCAGCAGAGAGCACATAAAAGTAAAAAAAAACCTATTAGATGAGTTTCTTATCAAACACAGTGTACAGAGATAATGATATTGGTAGTGACATAAATACACACACACACGCACACACACACACACTCGACCTTAGTAACTATGAATTTGGAAATTTGTTTTTTAAAGATGGCATCCATAAATTTTATATTTTTTTAATCAAATATTTTTACAAATTTTCTATTATTTATCCTCCTGAGTACAAAAACTACAGATATGTGTATGTTTTGACATATATGTAAGCAACTGTATGTTCAGTTAACAAGTGAGTGAGGATAGGCAGAACACCCCCCTGTTCGGTTCGTAGCAGAACAGGGGAAATGTTCTAACCCAAACGAACCCCATTGAAGTCTATGGGAGCCAAACAAGAAAAATCAAAAGTGCCCATTTTGAAGGCTTAAATGCGAGTATTGACCATAAAAGGGATGTGGGGGTCTGGGTACTGCCCTGGGGGGGGGGCATGTATCAATAAAAATATGTTTTTTAAAAACAGTCATTTTTGCAGGAGAGGTGATTTTGACTAGTTAAGGACCGGAAGGATTTGGCCCCTTAATGACCAGGCCATTTTTTGCGATACAGCACTGCGTCTCTTTAACTGACAATTGTGCGATTGTGCAACGCTGCAACCAAACAAAATTTATGCCCTTTCTTTCCCACAAATAGAGCTTTCTTTTGGTGGTATGTGATCACCTCTACGTTTTTTGGGGGTTTTTTGCGCTATAAACAAAAAAGACCGTCAATTTTGAAAAAAAAAAAAAACAATATTTTTTACTTTTTGCCATAATAAATATCCAAAAAAAAACGTAAAAAAACTAAATTCTTTATAGGTTTAGTCCAACATGTATTCTTCTACATATTTCTGTTAAAAAAAAATCACAATAAGCGTATTTTGATTGACTTGCACAAACGTTATAGCGTCTTCAAAATAGGGGATATCGTTATGGAATTTTTATTATTTTTTTTTTACTAGTAATGACGGTGATCAGCAATTTTTAGCAGGACTGCGACATTGCAGCGGACAGATCGGACACTTTTGACACTTTTTTGGGACCAGTGACATTTATACAGTGATCAGTGCTAAAAATAGCCACTGATTACTGTATAAATGTCACTGGCAGGGAAAGGGTCAACACTAGGGGTGATCAAGGGGTTAAGTGTTCCCTAGGGAGGTGTTTCTAACTGTGGGGGGAGTGTAGTGACTGGAGGAGGAGAGAGATTGCTGTTCCTAGTCACTAGGAACAGCAGATCTGTCTCTCCTCCCCTACAAGAATGGTGATCTGTCTCTCTCAGGAGCGATTGTGGGTGGCCAGCGGATATCGCGGTCACGGGCTACGCGCATCGGCTCTGACATCGTGCACGTGCCCCCTAGAGCTCTTAAAGCGGCCGACGTACAACTATGACGGCTGTCTTAAAGTGGTTAATTATGCTTAAAGTGCAACAATAAAAAGGAAAAATTCCTTTAAATATAGTGCCTGAGGGGTCCCCTTAATGTGCCTGTAAAGTGGTGCATCTGTAGCATGCATAAAATGTGCTGCAGCAAAAATTAAATTTCTAAAGAAAAAAATCGACTCAAGTCCCATTTAAAATGACTCGTGGTTACAATTGTTGACACCCGGCTATTGGAAAGCCAGGTGCCCCCACCCCAAAGCACCTTGTCCCCATGTTGATGAGGACAAGGGCCTCTTCTCTACAACCCTGGGCTGTGGTTGTTGGGCCCCCCTATGTGAATGAGTATAAGGTACATAGTACCTGTCAGGGAATAGGCAATGGAAGTACTGGCAATCTTGCCAGTAGAGGAAAAGGGCACCATAGGCGCATCATGTGACAGATGGTTCCCCCTGCTGGCCTATATAAGGCTGCCTCTGTCTGACCCAAGACAGCTCTAGACCTGTTACCAAAGAAACCAGGCCCATCCTTACTATTACGGACTCAGGCCACCAAGAATACGTCTGTTTTGACATCATCTGCTCACCCATGTTCCCTATTATTCTAGGACTCCCGTGGCTTCAAGCCCATAACCCACAAATAAACTGGGTCAAGAAAGAAGTATCTTTTCCTTCAGCCTACTGCTTAAAAAATTGTTTTGCTCCCAGTGACCATAGACTGACCATCTGCCTGACTACTCAAACCACGTCTGATTTACACCAGCAAATCCCTGCAGTGTACCAAGAATTCATGGACATTTTGGCAAGAAACAAGCCGACAAATTCTCACCTCATCGGCTTTACGATTGACCCATCAAATTATTACCAGAAACTGAAATCCCTTTTGGCCGGATTTTCCCCCTCAGAAATTGAATTGGAAGCCTTGTGAACGTACAAGAACATTGAAAAAGGCTTCGTCCGCCCTTCTTCATCCCCAGCTGGAGCCGGCATATTCTTTGTAGAGAAGAAGGATGGCCCTAAGACCTTGTGTGGACTATAGAGATCTCAACAAGATCACTATTAAAAATTGTTACCCACTTCCCCTCATCCCTGAATTGTTTCAAAGGTTCCGAACTGAACGTATCGTTACTAAAGTGGATCTACGGAAGGCCTACAATCTCATTTGGATCTGGGAAGGAGATGAGTGGAAGACGGCTTTCGGATCACGGTTTGCCATTTTGAGTACCTTGTCATGCCATTTGGACTCTGCAATGCCCCGGCCACCTTTCAACATTTTGTAAATGACATTTTCCATGAATTTCTTGATCATTTTGTAATAGTTTATCTTGATGACATCCTCATCTCTTCTGCCACATTAGAGCTTCATCAAACCCATGTAAAGAAGGTACTCCCAACTCTCAGAATACATGGACTTTATGTAAAAGCAGAAAAATGCGACTTTGAAAAATCAGTTGTTTAGTTCCTAGGACTTGTTATCTTCACTGAGGGAATTGCAATGGATCCACAAAAGGTGAAGGCAATTCTAGAATGGCCAGCCCCTTCAGACAAGAAAGGAGTCCAGCGATTCATAGGCTTTGTCAACTTTTCAACCTTTTCGGAGGTTCATAAGGGGGTTTTCTGCAATTATTGCACCCATTACTCAGTTGACCCACCAGCAGGCCCAGTTCCAGTGGCCCCAAGAAGCCCAAGTAGCTTTTGACAAGCTAAAGAGTGTGTTCATCTTTGCCCCAGTACTGCAGCACCCCGATCCAACCCTACCTTATGTGCTGGAAGTGGACGCCTCAGAGATAGCCACAGGAGTGATCTTGTCTCTGCGTCAAGGGCCTAAAGCTCTCCTCCATCCTGTAGCTTTTGCTTCACGAAAAATGACCCCACCAGAGAAGAACTATGACGTAGGCGATCGAGAATTACTGGCCATCTAATTTGCCCTGGAAGAATGGAGGTACTTGCTGGAAGGGGCCGCCCATCCCATTATGATCTTCACAGATCACAAGAACTTAGAATACCTCAAAACGGCAAAACGTCTAAGGCCGCGGAAAGCTCGATGGGCATTGTTCTTTTCCAGGTTCAATTTTCATATTTCCTATCGACCAGGTTCTAAGAACGGAAAAGCTGATGCCCTCTCTTGGATATTTCCAGATGTTTCTGAAGCAACAGAACCAGATACCGTCCTATCTGCCCCAAATGATCTGCTTATTCAACCTGATCTAAGGACAGCAATTAAGCAAGCTTCCAGCCAGTGCACTGAACCTGTGGTCTCTTCTCTGGCTAAACAAGAACTTACTTTGGTTTCAGGATAAGATCTTCGTCCCTCAAAAAGTGAGACTTCAGATCCTAAGGACTTTCCATGACCATAAACTAGCAGGACACTTTGGGGTACAGAAGACCTCTGAGCTGATACAGCGATCTTTCTGGTGGCCAGGATGGAGTCAAGATTGTAAGAACTATCTCAGCTCCTGTACGGTGTGCCAATGCAATAAGGGGTCCAAAGCCAAGTCCTGGGGTCTGTTAAGGCCACTACCCATTCCAGAACAACCCTGGTGAAACATCTTAATGGACTTCATCATAGACTTGTCCCCTTCAAAAGGATTCACCACTATTCTGGTAGTGGTTGACCAACTTTCAAAGATGGCACATTTCGTGACTATGGTTGGCACACCTTCTGCTGTTGACACGGCAAACACTTTCATTAAAGAAATTGTCAGGCTACACAGAATACTGGACAATGTCATATCTGATAGGGGGGTACAATTCGCTCCCAGGTTCTGGAGGGACCTCTGCAAATCTTTAGCAATTGAAGTATGCCTTTCATCAGCTTACCACCCACAAAGCAATGACCAGATCGGAAAGACTAATTGGACCTTAGAGCAATACTTGTAATGTTTTTTGTACCTGCTCTCAAGACGACTGGGCCTCTCTTCTTCCTTAGGCAGAGTTTGCCTACAACAACTCCCTGCATGCCACCACTAATCAAACTCCTTTTTTGGGCCAATTATGGCTTTCACCCTTCGTTTTTGCCCAATTCCATACCCGAAGCATCAGTGCCCGTGGTCCAGGATCAGATAAATTCCATCCAGACCAATTACCAGCGACTCTGGGTAGCCATGGAAGAGGCTCAGGATAAGTATAAGAAATATCATGATAAAGGAAGAAGAGACAACCCTGCTTTCAAGATTGATGACGAAGTTTGGCTGTCGGCCATAAATCTCACACTCTCCTGTCCAGTTTTCCATGCTTCACCATTAAAACCAACTGTTCCCAGTCCTTTTCCCGAAAGAGAGGAATTGCCACCACCTCCAGTCTTGGTAGAAGGCGAACCTGAATTCGAAGTGGAGGCCATATTGGATTGCAGAAAAAGAGGGAGACAAGTGCAGTACCTCATGAAGTGGAAGGGGTACCCTCCAGAGGATAATTCCTGGGGACCCTCAAGCAAAAAATATGCCCCACAACTAGTACAAGCCTTCCACAGCAGACACTCCGAGAGAATGGCTAGATTGGGCATCCAGAGGCTGCCCCTTAGGGGGGCACTGCCAAGGAATAGGCCATGGAAGTACTGGCAATCTTGCCAGTAGAAGAAATGAGTGCCATAGGCGCATTATGTGACAGATGGTTCCTCCTGCTGGCCTATATAAGGCTGCATCTGTCTGAGCAAAGTTGCTGGATTGTCTTCAGCTGTCCCTGTGTTCCTGAAACCTGATCTGCTTCCTGTTGTTCCTATTGTGACCCGGATTACCCTGTGACCTGCTCTGATCTTCTCCTACCTCCGACCCCGGCTTGTCTTAAGGATCTCACTTCTGCTTTACCTGCCTGACCACCTGTGAATGACCTTGACTTGTCTTAAGGACTATGCTTCTGCTTTAAACCTGCTTGATCACCTGTGTATGACCCCGGCCTGCCTAAAGGACTTTGCTATCTCTCATGTACCATACTTAACCCTGGCTTGCCATACGGTTCCTACTTGCAGCAGCTGCAGCCTGATCCACCATGCTAGATCCTCTGCCAGGCTTTTATCAAGCTTTTTGGATTCTCAAGCCCACTGCACTCAGACTTACTCCTGTACCAGTCTCAAGTGGCTTTCAGGAATCACCTGTTCTGGTCTTCTTCACCCTGCTGGCAACCCATGTTTCTTTAAGCATTATACCTTCTTTTCCACCTCCAGGGGTTTACTGTGCTCAGCCCCAAGGGGAGCCTCTCTCAGCATCTTGGCCTCGTATAAGGCACATGACAGTACTCCTACCATAGTACCCCTACCCATTCACCAAAGAAGAAGCCACAAAAAGCCCCCCCGCCCCAAAGTACCCACCCCCCCATTTTGCCTGGGCCTGGTATGGTTCAGGAGGGGGGGTGCTCACTTGCCCCCCCCTCCATTCCTGACCTACCAGGTTGCATGCCCGGATAAGGGTCTGGTATAGATTTTGGGGGGGGGGGGGGTGGCATGCTATTTTTTTCTTTATTTTTTAACCTGCACTTTTTTTTATTATTGTTCAGCTGTCAGCAGGGAAACACATTGACAACTGATGACTCATCGGTTGTTAAGGAAGACGTGGCCTGCTTTCCGGTCCTGCTCCTTAACAACCAGCGTACACTGCACCCTGGTTGGGAAAAGCTTTGCTCAATCAGGATGCAGAATGCAGTGCAGTGCATTGCAGGGTGTTCGGCGAATGGCTGTTCGCCTATCCCTACAAATGAGTAACATTTAGATTTCTAGATATTAGGCATTTTCTAGTACAATGGATGGTCAACAATGTAACTTCTTCACACCTGACCTATAGTCAAATGATGGCCGAGCAGGAGCTCTCCTTTTCTGAGTGGACGTCATATGATATCCTCCCAGGCGCACACCTCGCGTGCGCTCTAGGGGCCGATCTGTCACCCACTGTGTCTGATGGATAACAGATCATTGTACTGGGCCGGTGCCGGTACCACATGATCGTTATGACAAATCACAGCAATCTCATGACAGTTGTACACAAATAATGGCTATGAATGAAAGCCATTCATTGTCTCTGTTCGTGGTCACAGTGATCGTATGGCACAGATAGGGCCAATCACAGTACATCTGTACCATGTGATAGCTGTTGCCAATCACAGTTTCACAATAGTACACAATGAGTGAAAGGATGCCATTCATAAAAATGATTGCTTATAGCAGTGATGATCACTGTTATAAGCAATCATAGTGTTCAAAAAAAAATCCTGATTACTTCCCCAGAGTAATACAGTGTCATGATATTAACACTGTACTGCTCTGGTCACAGTATATAAAATAAATTGTAAGAAGAGAAAACAATTTTAAGATAACAATTTTTTTGAAAAAAATGTAAAAATATTATTTTATTATTTTTTTACATACTGTCAACAGTCAGTGTCCCTGATCACCACCACACCAGTCACATGATAACACTGTACTGTTCTGGTGACAGTATGAAAAAAAAGAAATCCACCTTCTTAATGCTGCCAAGGTTTGCATCCCACAAAAATGGAAACACACTGACACTCCATTGATTAGTCAATGGTTAGCTGTGGTCAACGAGATTAATGATATGGAACGTTTAACAGCAGCTATGAAACATAATGAGGAACAATTCCGTAAAACATAGTATCACTGGTACGGCTTTCAATCTTTGTGGGACTATGCTTCGTATCTATCCTCTCAGGTCGTATAGAGCGAAATAAAAACTATAAATGCAGAAATTAAGATATCCTGACAGGAACTTGACAGCTTTGGATCTTAAACGCTGCCTGCCTTTCTTTTATTAAAGAAGGCTGCTCGTGTGCCCCCATAGCAAGTGGCTTGCTCTGGGGGCACGTGGAGAAGAAGAGCTTTGGAGCCGCTGTGTGCAAAACCATTGCACAGAGCAGGTAGGTATAACATGTTTGTTATTAATAAAAAGAAATAAAAGAGCCTTTACAATTACTTTAACCACTTGCCGACTGCGTAACATACTTGTACTGTGGCAAAGTTACTCTATTGCGTAAAATCACGTACCTTTACGTCATTTCATGCAATAGCTTCTAGGAGGCACACGCCGCAGGAGACCCAATGACGCGCTGATTAGACAGAGGGGGAGCCAATCAGTGGGTCCGATGTCTGCAGGCCACCTGCGATCCTTCCCGAGCGAGGCAGAATGGCAATCTGCTTATGTAAACAAGGCAGATTGCCGTTCTGACAGGCGAGAAGATGGCAATCTTGTGTTTCTGCTAAGCAGGAACATGGATCTCTGTCTTCACCCAGTCAGAGCAACCCCCACACAGTTAGCAAGCACTCCCAGGGAACACGTTTAACAATTTGACAGCCCCTGATGTTAACCCCTTTCCTGCCAGTGTCATTAGTACAGTGACAGTGCATTTCTGTCACTTAGTGTCAGATTTGTCCACTGCAATGTTGCAGTCCTGCTAAAAATTGCTGATTGCCACCATTACTAGTAAAAAAATAAAAATTCCATAAATCTATCCCATAGTTTGTAGACATAATAACTTTTGCGCAAACCGAACAATATACACTTATTGTTTTTTTTTTACCAAAAATATGTAGCAGAATACATATTGGCCTAAATTGATGAATAAATTAGATTTTACACATTTTTTTTTTATTGGATGTGTTTTATAGCAGAAAATAAAAAATATTGATTTTTTATTTCAAAATTGTCGCTTTTTTGTTGTTTATAGTGCAAAAAATGAAAAATTAAAACTGCAGAGGTGTTCAAATACCACCAAAAGAAAGCGCTATTTGTGGGGGAAAAAAAAAGACATCAATTTCATTTGGGTACAGCATCGCACGACCTCGCAAATGTCAGTTAAAGTAACGCAGTGCAGTATCGCAAAAAATTGCCTGGTCATTAAGGGGGTAAAACCTTCCGGGGCTGAAGTGGTTAAAACTCGATCTTTTGACTGGATAGAAATCTGCATAACTTTATTATGCTATATTTCAGATGTACCAGTCTAAAAAAATATATCTATATATTTTTCAAAAATATATATCATCTCAGGAGCAAGCTTTTTCTCTGATTCAAACCCATCACATGCACTTTTTCTCCCATGATGCAGTAGCTCTGAGCTCAGCATTTGAAAGCTATAGCAAGGGCATTATTCAATTTTGAATGTGCTATATTGGTGGTGGTTTAAAAAAAAAAACTTCAAACTTTTTTTAATTTTCTCTACTAAGGAACATTTTTATACCAGATCTTGTTTTTACCCATTTTCCCCACAGCTGTTCCAATGAATAACTGCAGCATACACACCATAGACACAGAATTCATCTTCACAGGACTAACTGACAATCCGGATCTCAAGATTCCACTCTTCCTAGTGTTCCTGATTTTTTATGTTATTGCCATTCTAGGAAATGTGGGTATTATTGCCACTATTCAGCTGGAATCTGGACTCCACACTCCAATGTACTTCTTTGTGAGCCAGCTGGCGATGCTCGATCTTTTCTATACATCCATTATAACGCCAAACACACTGGTAAACCTAACCAGAAAAGTAAAATCTGTAAATATTGCTGGATGTGCCACACAGTTGTTGCTCTTCGGAGGTTCAGCGACCACAGAGAGTTATCTATTAGCTGTAATGGCTTACGACCGATTTGTAGCAATACGTCAGCCATTGCTGTATGTAACCGTTATGTCAAGCAGGTTGTGTAAGCTTCTGGTGGGTGGAGCCTATTTTGCAGGATTTCTAAACTCTGCCATCCACATAAGTTTTACATTTGCATTAAAATACTGGAAAGGCAATGTAATCGACCATTTCTACTGTGACATCCCACCACTGCTTAAACTAACATGTTCCAATACATTTCTTAATAGGGTATTTATTTTTATTTTCGGGGGATTTTCAGGTGCCATCTGCATGTCAACCATCCTGTACTCTTATATCAACATCTTGATTGCTATTTTGGGCATTCAATCCGGCAGAAGTAAAGCTTTCTCAACATGTGCGGCACATCTGACTTGTGTCTTTATATTTTATGGTTCTCTGATTTGTGCATATCTTAGAACTCCATCAGACTATCTGCACATTAATGATAAAATAATTTCTGTATTCTATGCAGTAGTAATACCCACTATCAATCCAATGATTTACAGTTTGAGAAATACAGAAGTAAAAGAAGCCGTGAGTAAAATTGCCAACAAATATTTTTTTCTGATTTGTAAAAGGAGCTACTATAGGGTTGCCACCTCATCCCTTTAAAACTGAACACATATGAATTACACAGGATCTGTGGCTGATTAAGGTGGTAATTAAACTCACTTGGTGCCTTATCTGCATTAAATTAGCCTCAGAACCTGTGTAATTCATATGTGTTCGGGTTTAAAGGGATGAGGTGGCAACCCTAAGCTACTAACATCTTTTGAACTGTTTTTTTACTATGCCTAAAATGAAGCATAGCTAAATAATGCTGCTGTTTTTACCACTTTTGGTTCACATTGTAGGGCTGCTTAGGAAGAAGGGCATAATTTATTTCCTTTCTGGTAGGGGTGTAACAATAAATGATGGCACCCCTCAAATTCCTCATAGAGCTTGCAGGTTCTTTGATACTGTCTTTGACACTGACACAGTTCTGATCCACTATCAGAGTTCATGATACAGAGCAGGGCCAGCTGCCACTTCAATTACACTTGAAGAGCCACTTCCCCAGTGTAGACTGCAGAGTTGGAATGGCAGCCTAGACCTTCACAGTGTAATGCCGCGTACACACGGTCGGACTTTTCGTCTACAAAAGTCCAACGGACGCTGACGGACTAAAGCTGGCTGGTAATCCGATCGTGTGTGGGCTTCTCCGGACTTTCAACATACTTTTTTAGCCTCAAATCCGACGTACTTTAGATTTGAAACATGCTTCAAATCTTTACTTCGTAACTACGACGGACCCCGAAATCCGCTCGTCTGTGTGCTAGTCCGACGGACAAAAAGCCACGCTAGGGCACCTATTGGCTACTGGCTATGAACTTCCTTATTTTAGTCCGGTGTACGTCATCACGTAAGAATTCGATGGACTTTTGTGTGATCGTGTGTAGGCAAGTCTGTTCGTTAGAAAGTCCGCCGCAAGTCCGTCGAAAGTCCGCCGAAAGTCTGCCGGAAGTCTGTCGGACAGGCTGTCTGACTTTTGTAGACGAAAAGTCCGACCGTGTGTACGCGGCATAAGAATTAGCTAGAATATACAGAGAAAATTGAGTACTGTCCGTGATACTTTTTTTATTTGCACTAACATACAATTTTTGAGGACAAGCTTTCAGGTGTATGTCCCCTTCTTCAAGGTCCAAGCAGTACTGATTCACAATTTTTTTCAGGACAAGCTTTCAGGGTATGTCCCCTTCTTCAAGGTCCAAGCAGTACTGATTCACAAATTTTTAAAAATCAGTACTGCTTGGACCTTGAAGAAGGGGACATACCCCGAAAGCTTGTCCTGAAAAATTGTATGTTAGTGCAAATAAAAAAAGTATCACAGACAATACTCAATTTTCTCTGTCACAATTGCACTAATACGGCTACAATCACATAGAAATTACAGAAGCAGATAAGGTTCCCGCCTATTACCTCTCTCCTTCCCCACCCATGCTACATTACTTAGAGGCAGGAGCCTCATCTGACAGCCCTGCATCCATAAAAACAATAAAAAGCGCTGAAAAGTATTGACCTACAAATAGAGTTGCCACCTCATCCCTCTAAACCCGAACACCTTTGAATTACACAGATTCTGAGGCTAATTAAATGCAGATAAGGCACCAGTTGAGTTTAATTACCACCTTAATCGGCCACAGAACATGTGTAATTATTATGTGTTCAGGTTTAAAGGGATGAGGTGCCAACCATACCTACAAACTATTAGAGGCACTGGATCATCATGCATAGAATTTTAGGAAGGAATTATCAACTGCAGCCTATATTGTACATATTTCTCATGATAGTTTTCCTTTGATTTAGGACATTAGAAGTTTGACTACACTTTGCAATGAGGTTGATAAAATGTGTCAGTCTTTCTTTTTGTTGTTAACCCTCTGAAGGCAAAAACTTTACAAAGTAAAATGGTCTAAACAAATAAGGTAACTGTCAGGGGGTTATAATTTATTTAGACTATTTTGGTCTGATTTTTGAGTGAAGTGGTGTTTCAGAAATATTTTACAATGTATTTGTGATTCTTAAAAATGAAAATAAACATATTTATGCTGTTTTAGTTTAAACAAAAGAGTGTGCAGTTTATGTATTTATATCATGTGATTGAATATAATAAATAAATGAATAAATAAATAAATAACACATCAACTATTACTACTGACAAAGAAGAAGAAAAAAAAAAAAGGAAAATTTTGCACAGCTCTTACAATGCTTTGGACGATATTGAATTCTGATTCATTCATCATGTTATGATTTGAAAATTCTGTTGCATCCACTGCCATCCAACCCAAACACAATAAGTGGGAATCATCTTTTTTCACTTTTATACCTTACTGTATTTATTCCGATATGTTTCCATTTCATACGTAGGGCATTTTTTTATAATAATGAAAAATATTAAACGAATAGTCTCACAAGTTAAACCCCAATACAAAAAAGAATCTTATTTGAATATTCACACTATGCTCACTAGAATAAAAAACAAATACATTCAGATCATTTGTTATGTTGTTACATTATTTTAGTGTCATGCCTACCCCTAGCACTATAGCTGTTTCTGTGTTCTCCACATATAGCAGTCCCCTTTCCTATAAGACAAGCAGATCTACCAGTACTTGGCTGCCCCCAGGTCTTAGGCTCCATGCACACAGGATACTCAAAAAAGTAGTTCTGGACGTCGAATTGCTGGCAGGAAAACACTGCTTTAAAAACGCAATTTTATCAGCATTTTGCATTGGCATCAATGCGCATTTAGCTGCACTAGCTTTTAGCCGTGTTTCGCTGCCTCTATTAAAAATCAATGGTTTCCTATGGGAGCCCATTGATTTGAATAGAAGTCGGATCATGATGATGCAGATGCAACTTGTGTGCTGAGGATGAAGGGGAACCCCTGCCAAAATGAAAAAAAAGATTGGCGTGGGTTTCCCCCCTCGGACGATACCAGACCCTTCGGTCTGGTATGGATTTTAAGGGGAACTCCCACACCCAAAATATGGCATGGGGTACCCAAAAAACCATACCAAACCCTTATCCGAGCACGCAGACCGGCAGGTCAGGATAGGGGGGAGTGCGTGCGCCCCCCCCCTCCTGGGCCATACCAGGTCACATGCCCTCAACATGGGGGGTGGGTGGTTTGCGGCAGTGGGGTCCCTGAGCCCACCACCCTAAAGCACCTTGTCCCCATGTTGATGAGGACAAGGGCCTCTTCCCGACAACCCTGGCCGGTGGTTGTCGGGGTCTGCAGGCGGGGGCTTATCGGAATATGGAAACCCCATTTAACAAGGGGGCCCACAGATCCTGGCCCCCCACCCTATGTGAATGAATATGGGGTACATTGTACCCCTACCCATTCACCTAAAAAAAGAAGTGTCAAAAGTAAACACAGTACACAGGTATTTAACCACTAAGCCACCACCCACCGTCATATGACGGCGGGACGAGGCTCCTCTTGTTCTGGGCGGACGTCATATGACGTGATCGCCCTCCCGAGCCACTAGGGGGCGCGCACGTGCCCGCCGCATCGCTCGGGACCCGGTGCGTGTGTCCGGCGGCTGTGATGTCCACCAGGCACCCGCGATTGCCGGGTAACAGAGCAGGACCGTGGATCTGTGCATGTAAACACAGATCCACGTCCTGTCAGAGAGGAGAGGAGACTGATGGCGTGTCCCTTGTACATAGGGACACCGATCGGTCACCTCCCCCAGTCAGTTCCCTCCCCCCACAGTTAGAATCACCTCCCTAGGTCATACATTAACCCCTCGAGCGCCCCCTAGTGTTAACCCCTTCCCTGCCAGTCACATTTACACAGTAATCAATGCAATTTTATAGCATTGATCGCTGTATAAATTTGAATGCTCCCAAAAATGTGTCAAAAGTGTCCGATATGTCCGCCGCAATATCGCAGTCACAATAAAAATCGCAGATCGCTGCCATTACTAGTAAAAAATAAATAAATAAAAATGCTATAAATCTATCCCCTATTTTGTAGACGCTATAACTTTTGCGCAAACCAATCAATATACGCTTATCGCAATTTTTTTTTACCAAAAATATGTAGAAGAATATATATCGGCCTAAAAAATATTGTGTTTTTTCAAAATTGTCCCTCTTCTTTTGTTTACAGCACAAAAAATAAAAAACACAGAGGTGATCAAATACCACCAAAAGAAAGCTCTATTTGTGGGGAAAAAATGATAAAAATTTCATTAGGGTGCAGTGTAACATGACCGCGCAATTGTCATTCAAAGTGCGACAGCGCTGAAAACTGAAAAATGTCTTGGGCAGGAAGGGGGTGAAAGTACCCTGTATTGAGGTGGTTAAAGTATTTTATTAAGGCAGCTCCAGCGTCTCTTCCAATTTCTTTTCTCCTCTCCGGCTCTTCTCCCTCCTCCGGTCCTTCTCCTGACGAGGCTTAACGCCCTGTTTACAGTGATAACCCCCTTTTAACGGCTTCTGGTGTTTTCAGGACTGCTCTTGAACGCGATTTTAGGGCGTTCAGACAACAGCCCATAAACGCCCCTGCTGATAAACATCCAAAAACATCCATGTGCGCATGGACACATAGGATAACATAGAGGGAAGTTTATGGGCTGTTAAAAAAAAAAACGCCCAAACTCCCAAAAACGGCCGTTTATGAGCTTCAGTGTGCATGGAGCCTTATAGACAATGCTATAGAATCTGGCTACTGTTGAAAGCTAAGCACAGAAAATATGTACTTGCGGTTGGCAGACAGGCAAAGTGGTTCAATGGCAGCCCACATTCAAGGCAGGCAACATTCAGAGAGTAGTCAGGGTCATATCCGTTGTCAAAGGGCAGGCAGAATTCAGAGAGTAGTTAAAGTACAATCTAAGGTCATTATTAAGGATCTCAAATCTAGCAGGCAGGGCGGGAATCAGGTAAAGGTCAAGGTACAGGAACAAGGCAGGTAAACAGGGAGCTTGCAAACACTTTCACAAGAATGGCATCAAGGGCTTAACAGGCTTAAAACAAGTTTGGCCTCCACCCAGGTCTGTGTCTACATCAATCACCCTGCAGGTGGACAGTCAGACAGGGAGAGTGCAGCCAAAACCAGTATGCTGGAATGACACCAGCAGCTGCCATGTAACAGGAAAGTTATAATACACTTTACTGATATTCGGATTTGTCAGGGACCTACCAGCACCAGAACTTGGCACTTGCATGCGCCTATGCGCCGGCGCGCCCCTGTACAGATGCGGCATCAAACTGCTGCTGTTGCTGTGCATCAGCGCGGCACTCGGGCGCGCGCGGGTGCGTACGCGCGTTCGTGCGCGCGGGCGCGTTCGCATTAGCGCCGTTTTGGCGCCAATGAGCACATAAAAGTTCCCCTGTTACATGGGAGCATCACTGCTTCGTCTCAGCTCTGTGATTCCTGTTTGAACCTGCATCTGATTATCTGCTACCTGATTTGACCCGGCTTGTTTGACCATCCGACCTGCTCCGAACCCGACCCGGCCTGCCTGACTACTCTGCTGCCTCTACCTGATACTGTTGCCAACCTCTGCCTGTCCACCGACTCTGCCTCTGCCTGCCGTGTTTACCTGTATTAGCTGCATGCCGACCCGGACTGTCTGACTCTGCTTGTGCCTGCTGCTCACTCCTGCTGTTGCACCTTCAGCTTCAGCTCCTGTGATCTCTCACCTCCAGTGTGTTAGTCTGCTGCTTCCAGTCTCCACCTCACCTGCAGTCCAGCCATCCCTGGAGGGATCTTTGCTTCAGCATCAAGAGACTATACTCCAACAGGCACTCCTACCCCACTGCGCTCAGGAGACCACTGTCCCCACTCCAGTGGCTCCTGAACCAGCGCTGTATGAGAGGTCTTCTCCTACAAGTCAGGCTCTACTACCAAGTACCTAACAGTACGAAGCAGCCATGACCGAGCCTGCAGGAGACACCTCTCCGTTGAAAGAAATATGCACCCACCTTGCGGCCCTCACCCAAGCCGTGCAATCCCTCCAGGATAACTACAACAGATTGGAAGGACAAGTCCAGAACCTTGCAGGGCCTAACCCCCTGGCCTCCTCTTCAGCTGCAACTCCTGCACAGACTGCTCCAGGCCCTTCAGTTGTGATGCTTCCACCTGAACCAAGAGTTCCCATTCCTGAGAGATTCTCTGGAGACCGGGCCAAGTTCCGGGCCTTTCGCAACGCCTGCCAGCTCTTTTTCGCACTACAACCCCGAACTTTCTCACTGAAGGCCACCAAGGTGGGGTTCGTGATTTCCCTCCTACAAGGGGAACCTCAGACCTGGGCTCATCGATTACTTGAGGGGAACTCAGCCCTAACCCAGTCCTTGTCATCTTTTTTTGAAGCCATGGCACAACTATACGAGGACCCCCAACAGACTGCCACAGCTGAATCAGCTCTGTTCGCGCTCCAGCAAGGCCGCAGACCCGCTGAGGACTATGTCACTGACTTCAGGCGTTGGAGCGTGGACACTCAGTGGAATGATGAATAACAAAAATTCCGCGCTTAGGAATGTGGAAAGAGAGGACTGCTGCCCCCCTTATAAGTGAAACTCACCGAAGTGAGATCCAAAATATTAAAGCTATTCTAGGCAGGGGAATTGGCGCTGTCCAACTATGTGTGTATGGAAGATGTTTTTTCAAAAATACAAATAATAGATTTGTAGACAAATGTGTCAAAGATATCAGAAAATGTTGATGTGCATATAAAAATATTGAATGTGAATGAGTCACCTGTGGAGTAAAATGAAAAAAATGCAAAGTGCTCTAAAGCCGTGACTACGCTTTCCCTTTCACCAGTGGGACACACTTTTGGGACTTTTTTGTGGACTTTTCTCATTAATTCAATCACTGGTTCTATATATTTTTTATTAATTCAATTACTGGTCTTTATATATATTTTTTGTTTTTTTGCTTCTTCACACACATATGCATTGATTGCTTTTAATGTGATCGGTAACGCACACAGGCCGGGGTTTAACCTATATTTAGATTTTGTTCTCAGGCCTCCACTTTTTATGTTTTTTATGTGTTTCAACCATTGTTGATGCGGATCACCATAATTGCTTCCACGATTGTGTACATATTAGATTTGGTTTCCCAGCTGTGTATATATATATATTTTAAAATATAGGGATCACCTTCAAGATATAGCCATCTATTTTCACTGTATATGGGATTTTTCACTTGCGTTTTAGAGCACTTTGCATTTTTTTCATTTTACTCCACAGGTGACTCATTCACATTCAATATTTTTATATGCACATCAACATTTTCTGATATCTTTGACACATTTGTCTACAAATCTATTATTTGTATTTTTGAAAAAACATCTTCCATACACACATAGTTGGACAGCGCCAATTCCCCTGCCTAGAATAACTCAGTGGAATGATGCGGCTCTGCGTCACCAGTTCCGCAAGGGTCTATCTGAAGGACTGAAAGACGAACTTGCTCGAGTGGGTACACCAAATACTCTTGAGGCCTTGATTTCCTTGACCATTCAAATTGACCGACGTCTCCGGGAACGTCGATCTGAACGCTCTGCCCTACAAACCCGCCCGATCTGGATGACAGCAAGAGCACCGGTTCCCGCAGCACGCTACTTACCCCCACCTAGTTTGAATCCAGTTAATGCCACGCCTGACACTTCGGAACCTAAGCAATTAGGACTGATGCGACCTGCCCTGTCGCCTGAAGAACGTGCTCGACGTCGGCAACTCAATCTGTGCCTCTATTGCGGTGGAACTGGGCACTATGTCCTTAACTGTCCAGTCAAAATAAGTAAGTGCTCATCTCCTGTGTATACCAGTCTGTCTGCGAATTCTACCCACCTTGCCCTTCCTCTTTCATTACAGCTCCAAGAAGGGACAATACCGGTCAACGCCATCATTGACTCCGGAGCATGCAGCTGCTTTATTGATTCAACTTTTGCCAGCCAGCATAACATCCCATTACGGACTAAGACCCATGGACTCTCTGTATTTCTAGCTGATGGATCCCGCATCAGATCAGGACAAGTAACTCAGGAAACCCTGCCTCTGTCTGCTACCACTTCCTCCCAACACAAGGAATTGCTGGTTCTTGATGTCATCGCCTCTCCTATGTTTCCCATCATCCTGGGCATCCCCTGGCTGCAGGCCCACAATCCACACATTCATTGGACATCTGGAGAAGTAAAATTCCTGTCATCTTACTGTCAAGAACACTGCTTTAAGAAAGATTCGGATCCTTCATCCACTCTGCTTTGTCTAGACACCGACCAGAAACTTTGCCAGGTCATACCTAAACAATACCATGAATACCTTGATGTTTTTAGTAAGAAGGGGGCAGACTCTCTTCCACCTCATCGCCCCTACGACTGCCCCATTGAGTTGCTGCCAGGATCCGAAATTCCATTCGGACGCATTTTTCCGTTATCAGAAAAGGAACAAGAAGTACTAAAAACGTATATAGATGAAAACCTGGCCAAAGGCTTCATACGCCACTCTACCTCCCCAGCTGGTGCCGGAATATTTTTCATCACCAAGAAGGACAAGTCCATGTATAGACTATCAAGAACTAAACAAAATCACGGTCAAGAATCGGTATCCCCTACCCTTGATACCTGAACTTTTCCAAAAATTAAGGACTCATTTTCACTAAACTTGACCTGAGAGGGGCGTATAATTTGATCCGCATCCGGGCTGGGCATGAGTGGAAGACAGCGTTCCGAACCCGATTCGGGCATTATGAATACTTAGTTATGCCCTTTGGACTCTGCAACGCCCCTGCGACCTTCCAACACCTGATTAACGATGTTCTCAGGGACTTTCTTGATGTGTTTGTAATCGCATACTTGGACGATATCTTGATTTTTTCAGAATCCCGTGAGCTGCATCGAGAACATGTCTGCAGAGTGTTGGGTCGTCTTCGCTTACACAGACTTTATGCAAAAGCGGAAAAATGCGAGTTCGAACAACAGAGCATTCAATTTCTGGGGTTAATAATCTCTTCAACGGGCATCAAGATGGATCCACAGAAGGTCTCCGCTGTTCTGGACTGGCCGGTACCCCTGGACAAGAAGGGATTTCAGCGCTTTGTGGGGTTTGCAAACTTTTACAGGAAGTTCATCAGGGGGTTCTCAGCCATAATTGCACCCATCACTCAGTTAACCAAACAGAATACCCGTTTTTCCTGGAATCAACTTGCCCAAGATGCCTTCGAAAATCTCAAAAGACTGTTTACCTCAGCACCTATCCTCAGTCATCCTGAACCATCTTTACCGTTTATTTTAGAGGTTGATGCCTCTGAGATTGCGGTAGGTGCGATACTTTCGCAACGTAAAGGTAGCAAAGATGTAATGCATCCTGTAGGGTTCTTCTCCTGAAAACTCTCTCCTGCAGAGAAAAACTATGACGTTGGTGACCGAGAGCTTCTCGCTATTAAGACTGCACTGGAAGAGTGGAGGTACCTGTTGGAGGGGGCTATGCATCCAGTACTAATTTACACTGACCATAAAAACTTGGAATACTTACGATCTGCCAAACGGCTGAAGCCTCGACAAGCCCGCTGGGCTCTGTTTTTCTCACGTTTTTCCTTCCATATTACTTATCGTCCAGGCTCAAAAAATGTTAAACCGGATGCACTATCTCGAATGCATGACAATCCTAAGGACTTATCTACTCCTGACACCATCTTACCTGCAAACAATTTCTTACTACTACAAACAGATTTACTCTCCCAGATTAAGGGAGCATCCTCCGAGTCAGCCAGGCCTACAGGGATTACTTTGGTAAACAGAGATGGTCTGTTCTGGAAGGGAAGCCAAATTTTCGTCCCTGAAGATGTTCGGGTCAGGGTTTTGACGCTTCTTCACGATCATCCACTGGCGGGCCACTTTGGAGTTCGCAAAACCCTGGAACTAGTGCAGCGTACATTCTGGTGGCCCAATCTGAAAGACTTTTGCGAAAAATATGTCAGTTCCTGTCCCATCTGTATCCAGAATAAGACATCCAGGAATCGAGCTTGGGGCCTGTTAAAACCTTTACCTATACCCGACAGACCTAGGAAAATGATTTCTATGGATTTTATTGTGGAGCTTCCATGTTCTGAGGGGTGCTCAGCCATCTTTGTGGCAGTGGACCATTTAACCAAGATGGCTCATTTTCTGCCTTTAAGGGGAACCCCGTCTGCCATCGAAACTGCTCGTATATTTGTCAAGGAGATCATCAGACTTCATGGAGTTCCTGTAAACATAGTTTCCGATAGAGGGGTTCAATTCACCTCACGTTTCTGGAGAGCCCTGTGTGAAACCCTAAAAATTGAATTGGCCCTGTCCTCGGCCTATCATCCTCAAACGAACGGACAGACAGAAAGGACCAATCAGACCCTTGAACAATACATCAGATGTTTTACATCTTTCACACAGGACGATTGGGTATCTCTGCTACCCTTAGCAGAATTTGCTTACAATAACGCCAAACATTCTGCCACCGGTCAATCCCCTTTTTTCGCCAATTATGGCTTGCATCTAACCTTTCTACCTGATTTCCTTTAAGAGTCTTCGGTTCCAGCAGTACAAAGTAGAGTGGATTTTCTCAGTCACAACAACCGGTTGTTGCAGGAAGCAGTGTCCAAGGCTCAGGCAGATGGTAAGAGAATCTTCGACCGAAAAAGAAGAGGGGAGCTGAACTTACAGATTGGTGACCAGGTATGGCTTTCTACCAATAATATCAAATTAGCATGTCCTTCTAAGAAGTTGGCACCTAGATTTATGGGACCTTTTCCAGTTAGAAGGAAAATCAATGAAGTTTCTTATGAACTGACTTTACCTGATTTGTTTAAAATACACCCGGTATTCCATGTATCTCTGCTTAAACCTGCTGTACCTGATCCCTTCCCTGCTAGAGGAACGAGACCTCCTGAACCTATTATAATTAATGGCAGTGAGGAGTTTGAGGTTGAGGCTATCCTTGATTGTAGAAGAAGGCAAGGACAAAATCAATTCTTAATCAAGTGGAAAGGCTACGGCCCAGAAAGTAACTCGTGGGAACCGGACAGTAATGTTCATGCTAGGCGTTTAGTTTGCGCCTATTTTTCTACACATCCTGAGAAGAAAAGGCTTTTGGGCATCCGGAGGCTGCCCCTTGGGGGGGGGGGCAATGTCAGGGACCTACCAGCACCAGAACTGGGCACTTGCATGCGCCTATGCGCCGGCGCTCCCCTGTACAGACCCGGCATCAAACTGCTGCTGTTGCTGTGCATGAGCGCGGCGCTCGGGCGCGCGGCGCGTGTGCATACGCGCGTGCGTGCGCACGGGCGCGCGCGCATTCGCGTTAGCGCCGTTTTGGCGCCAATGAGCACATAAAAGTTCCCCTGTTCCATGGGAGCATTGCTGCTTCGTCTCAGCTCTGTGATTCCTGTTTGAACCTGCATCTGATTATCTGCTACCTGATTTGACCCGGCTTGTTTGACCATCCGACCTGCTCCGAACTCGACCCGGCCTGCCTGACTACTCTGCTGCCTCTACCTGATACCGTTGCCAACCTCTGCCTGTCCACCGACTCTGCCTCTGCCTGCCGTGTTTACCTGTATTAGCTGCCTGCCGACCCGGACTGTCTGACTCTGCTTGTGCCTGCTGCTCACTCCTGCTGTTGCACCTTCAGCTTCAGCTCCTGTGATCTCTCACCTCCAGTGTGTTAGTCTGCTGCTTCCAGTCTCCACCTCACCTGCAGTCCAGCCATCCCTGGAGGGATCTCTGCTTCAGCATCAAGAGACTATACTCCAACAGGCACTCCTACCCCACTGCGCTCAGGAGACCACTGTCCCCACTCCAGTGGCTCCTGAACCAGCGCTGTATGAGAGGTCTTCTCCTACAAGTCAGGCTCTACTACCAGGTACCTAACAGGATTCAAACATTAAAAAAAGGCCCAAAATATTGCATCATGTCATCTGATTAAAACAAATGAATTTCTTGCTTTCGTTATAATTTATTTCGGATTAGTTGAAATTCATTATTATTGTGATTCTGATACATCCGAATCTCCGAATCACGCAAATTTAATCTGGATTTCAATTCTAAACTAAGCACACGTGTCTATTGCCCAATGGGTATTCAAAGGGAAAACTTGCAAATCAAATTCAGTATATCACCTAAATAACTAATAAATTCATACACTTAGCAAAACAACATTATTTTTTAAAAAATGGAATCTTTATTTGACTTCAAATACATTTCAAATGTATAAATTGGGGCCCTGTAATTAAATCAGCAGTGCATCATTTTGTATACATATGTTCACTCAATAGGTGCAGTGATAGCTCTGTGAACATATTTATCTTATTATTATAGCCACATAGACATCCAGTGCTAAAGTGCAAAAATATGCTACAAATAAGAAATACAATTTTGCAAAATACACAATTCTTCTATGTAAAATGTTTCATTCTTCACACAAAAAATATCCCTGGAAATGGATCCACCACCTTTAACTAATTAATGTTGGTATTATGGATCTATGTGGCATCACAGAAGTGGGTCTTCAGCCTTAGCAAATATGCACACCAGCGTTTGTGCTGGAAGTGCATTCTATAGCATGATCCCAGCACTGAAACAAAGCTGTCACCAACATCTCTGGGTCTAATACTAATGTTTGTGAGGTAGAATGATTTTTTCCCAATCAAACAATTGCTGTGAAAGCTTGTGATTGGCTAACACAGTGATCATTTGTTAACAACCCACCCCAGTACTTTTTTTCTCCATCTAAATGGAGAAAAAAATACATTGTAGCTTTTTCACCTAGGCAGAGGAGAAGTACGTAAAAAACAAAACAACATAAAAAAGATCTGTATGTAAAATGTAAAATAATAATAAATAAATGAAATCATTTTTTTAGCAATCCCTGATCCCTGCATTCTGTGCTTTAAACGCCCTAACCTCTGCATACTGTGAGTTACACACCGCTGACCCTGACTGTGTGTTATATACTCCTGACTCCTGCACATTATACACTCATGATCCCTGCACTTTGCACACTACATACTTTTTTAGCAATACCTGACCCCATGCACTCTTGCCTTACACAGACCTGATTTCTGCACTCTCTGCGATACATACTGCTGCCCCCTACACTCTGTGTGTTAAATACCCCTGAGCACTGCACTCTGTGCCTCACATACTCCTGAACCTTGCACTCTGTGCATTACACACTCCGGACCACTTACCTACCCGGCCAATTCTGACATTTCTCACATACCTGTAGAAAATCTAAAATTTTTGCTAGAAGATTACTTAGAACCCCCAAGCACTATATATTTTATGAAAGCAAAGGCCCTGCAGAACAAAATGGCAGTTGTAATTTGACACAATATTTGTGCAGCCGTTTATCAAACACAAATTTTCAGGAAAAAAGACACTTTAACCACTAGGCGCCCACGCTATAGCCGAAAGACGGCTACAGCGCAGCGCTCAATTGCCTGGAGGGCTACCCTGGACCAGTGGCATCTCCAGCTTTCATATTTAGGGGGGGCACATGGGGGGACAGGGACAAAAGTAGGGGGGCAACTATAAAATGTGTGTGTATGTGTGTGTATATATATATACAGTGCCTTGCGAAAGTATTCGGCCCCCTTGAACTTTTCAACCTTTTGCCACATTTCAGGCTTCAAACATAAAGATATAAAATTTTTATTTTTTGTGAAGAATCACCAACAAGTGGGACACAATTGTGAAGTGGGACGAAATCTATTGGATTGTTGAAACTTTTTTAACTAATAAAAAAATGAAAAGTGGGGCGTGCAAAATTATTCTTTGTAGAGCCACCTTTTGCTACGATTACAGCTGCAAGTCGCTTGGGGTATGTCTCTATCAGTTTTGCACATCGAGAAACTGAAATTCTTGCCCACTCTTCCTTGCAAAACAGCTCGAGCTCAGTGAGGTTGGATGGAGAGCATTTGTGAACAGCAGTTTTCAGCTCTTTCCACAGATTCTCGATTGGATTCAGGTCTGGACTTTGACTTGGCCATTCTAACACCTGGATACGTTTATTTGTGAACCATTCCTTTGTAGATTTTGCTGTATGTTTGGGATCATTGTCTTGTTGGAAGATAAATCTCCGTCCCAGTTTCAGGTCTTTTGCAGACTCCAACAGGTTTTCATCCAGAATGGTCCTGTATTTGGCTGCATCCATCTTCCCCTCAATTTTAACCATCTTCCCTGTCCCTGCTGAAGAAAAGCAGGCCCAAACCATGATGCTGTGACCACCATGTTTCACGGTGGGGATGGTGTGTTGAGTGTGATGAGCTGTGTTGCTTTTACGCCAAACATATCGTTTTGCATTGTGGCCAAAAAGTTCGATTTTGGTTTCATCGGACCAGAGCACCTTCTTCCACATGTTTGGTGTGTCTCCCAGGTGGCTTGTGGCAAACTTTAGACGAGACTTTTTATGGATATCTTTGAGAAATGGCTTTCTTCTTGCCACTCTTCCATAAAGGCCAGATTTGTGCAGTGTACGACTGATTGTTGTCCTATGGACAGACTCTCCCACCTCAGCTGTAGTTCTCTGCAGTTCATCCAGAGTGATCATGGGCCTCTTGGCTGCATCTCTGATCAGTCTTCTCCTTGTCTGAACTGCCAAGCCAGGTCTTGGTAGATTTGCAGTGGTCTGATACTCCTTCCATTTCAAATGATCGCTTGCACAGTGCTCCTTGGGATGTTTAAAGCTTGGGAAATCTTTTTGTATCCAAATCCGGCTTTAAACTTCTCCACAACAGTATTACGGACCTGCCTGGTGTGTTCCTTGGTCTTCATGATGCTCTCTGTGCTTTCAACAGAACCCTGAGACTATCACAGAGCAGGTGCATTTATACAGAGACTTGATTACACACAGGTGGATTCTATTTATCACCATCAGTCATTTAGGACCACATTGGATCATTCAGAGATCCTCGCTGAACTTCTGGAGTGAGTTTGCTGCACTGAAAGTAAAGGGGCCGAATAATTTTGCACGCACCACTTTTCAGTTTTTTATTTGCTAAAAAAGTTTAAAATATCCAATAGATTTCGTTCCACTTGACAATTGTGTCCCACTTGTTGGTGATTCTTCACAAAAAATTAAAATTTTTTATCTTTATGTTTGAAGCCTGAAATGTGGCAAAAGGTTGAAAAGTTCAAGGGGGCCGAATACTTTTGCAAGGCACTGTATAGATATATATAGAGATATTTATAGATATATATATATATATATATAGTATACTGGGGCCCTTTACTACGACCCCACAATGGCCCTTTCACATGTTCTGCAGTGAGCTCTCTTCCTACTGTATTGGGTCCCCCAGGGTGTCAGAAAACAAGAGATATATGTCACCAGCATACCAAGAAAATATAAGGATCCAAAGCAGTGGGAGAACTATCAGGGTTGCAAAGGCTGTCTTGCCTCCGGGCCCTGGTGTTCTGCCACTGTGGGGTTCCCCAGCCTCCTCTTGCTGTCCTGCTATTGACTGCTCTGGTCTGGCATCTCTTGGAATTTACAGACTGGTTCTCCTGTCCTAAGGATGGGAGAAATCAGTCTGGTTTTTCAGTAACTGAGAGTCCTGGTGGAGTCCTTCCTGCAACTCGCTCTTCTCCCTGCCAATGAGGATGCAGGGGAAGGAGCAGATCGGGTGGCCATGGTTGTGTGAGCGCTCGCATTATGCAGTGTCAGCAAGCAGAGGGCCATGATTTTTTGTACAAAAAAAAATTTTTTTTTTTTGGGGGGTGCACATGGTGGGGCACAGCATAATGTTGGGGGGGGGGGTCAGGGCCCCCTCTGGCCCCCCCCTAGGGACGCTATTGCTCTGGATGTCCTCCTATTTACCTGTTCTGGGTACGCATCGGGGAAAATCTAGGTTGGCCATGTCCCTTGGACACAGCCAATCACAGATCGTGCTAAATGGCCAATCACAGCGGCCATTTAGCACTTGATCGGCATATCCAATGAGAGATGATCTCAAGTGTAAACATATAAGATCATCTCTCATTGCCAGTTCTCCCTCCTCACACAGAGACAACATGCGAGGAGGGAGAGCTTCTGTACTGCAGGGCGAGTGAACACTAAAAAAAAAAACACAGTACCTATCAGTGCCACCTGTCCCCAGTGCCATCTGTCCCTAGTGCCACTGCCACCTGTCCCCAGTGCCACCTATCAGTACCATCTGTCCTCAGTGCCACCTATCAGTGCCATCTGTCCCCAGTGTCACCTGTCAGTGCCATATGTCCCCAGTGCCACCCATCAGTGCCATCTGTCCCCAGTGCCACCTGTCCCCAGTGCTACCTCAGTGTCACGTGCCATCTGTTATCAGTGTCACGTGTCATCAGTGCCACGTATCAGTGCCATGTGTCATCAGTGCCACATCAGTGTCACGTGCCATCTGTCATCAGTGCCACGTATTAGTGCCATCTGTCATCAGTGCCACGTATTAGTGCCATCTGTCATCAGTGCCACATCAGTGTCACGTGTCATCATTGCCACGTATTGGTGCCATCTGTCATCAGTGTCACGTGTCATCAGTGCCACGTATTAGTGCCATCTGTCAGTGCCACATCAGTGACACATGCCATCAGTGCCATGTACTAGTGCCACCTGTCATCAGTGCCACATCGGTGTCAGGTGCCATCAGTGCCACGTGTTAGTGCCATCTGTCATCAGTGCCACATCAGTGTCACGTGTCAACAGTGCCATGTATCAGTGCCATCTGTCATCAGTGCCACATCAGTGTCACGTGTCATTGTCCTGGTGCTACAGGGCCTTCAAAAGTGTAATAGGTAGTCAACAAGTTAGATGTGTAATTTATGCTCCTAGAACACCTGATGGCGCTCCCTGGCCTCTCCATGTGGCTAGGCTGTGAAAAAGTCCCACACATGTGGTATCGTCATACTCAGGAGGAGTAGCAGAATGTATTTTGGGGCATCATTTGAGGTATACACATGCCATGTGAGAGAAATAACCTATTACAATGACAATTTTGTGAGGAAAAAAAATCTTCATTTTGCAAAGAATTGTGGGAAAAAATGAAAAAAACCTCACCATGCATCTTACTAAATACCTTGGAATGTCTACTTTCAAAAAAATGGGTCATTTGGGGGTATTTGTGCTTTCCTGGCTTGTTAGAGTCGCAAAAAATGAGATAGGCCACCAGTACATTTGCGAGCACTGAACTTATTCTCTCTGGAGAAGAGACGCTTGAGAAGGGATATGATTTCAATTTACAAATACTGTACTGGTGACCCCACAATAGGGTTAAAACTTTTTCGCAGAAGAGAGTTTAATAAGACTCGTGGCCACTCATTACAATTAGAAGAAAAGAGGTTTAACCTTAAACTACGTAGAGGGTTCTTTACTGTAAGAGCGGCAAGGATGTGGAATTCCCTTCCACAGGCGGTGGTCTCAGCGGGGAGCATTGATAGCTTCAAGAAACTATTAGATAATCACCTGAATGACCGCAACATACAGGGATATACAATGTAATACTGACACATAATCACACACATAGGTTGGACTTGATGGACTTGTGTCTTTTTTCAACCCCACCTACTATGTAACTATGTAACTATGTAGTACATCAGGTGTGATCAATTTTTTATGATTTGCACCACAGCTTGTAGACTCTAAATTTCACACAGACCAAATAATATCCACTAATTTGGGTTATTTTTACCAAAGATATGTAGCAGTATAAATTGTGGCCAAAATTTATGAAGAAAAATTAATAATTTTCAAAATTTTATCACAGAAACTAAGAAAAATGCGTTTTTTTTTTTCAAAATGTTTGGTATTTTTTTCATTTATAGCGCAAAAAATAAAAAACCCTGAGGTGATCAAATACCACGAAAAGAAAGCTCTATTTCTATGAAAAAAAGGACTAAAATTCTTTTGGGTACAGTATTACATGTCTGAGTAATTGTCACTCAAAGTGTGAGAGCGCTGAAATCTAAAAATTGGTCTGGGCAGGAGGGGGGTTCAAGTGCCCAGTAGGCAAGTGGTTTTTTAATTTTTTTTGAATATTTATTATAGCAAAAATTTAAAAATATTGTTTTTTTTTCAAAATTGTTGTTCTTTTTTTGTTTATAGCCCAAAAAAGAAAAACTGCAGAGATGAGCAAATACCACCAAAAGAAAGCTCTATTTGTGGGAAAAAGGGACATCAATTTTGTTTGGGTACACTGTCGTATGACCGTGCAATTGTCAGTTAAAGCGACGCAGTGCAGTATCACAAAAAATGGCCTGGTCATTAAGGGGGCAAATGCTTCCGAAGCTGAAGTGGTTAATAGTCTTTACAGGTTACCAGTTTAGAGTTAAAGTAGAACTATAGGCAAAACTTTTTTTTTTTTAATTTTGAAAAGAGCAAGGGAGTGTTTATATCCCCTGTCAGATTTTCTTGACATCTGTGCCGCATTGTGGAGATTTCCCTTCACTTCCTGTCCCATAGCCAAACAGGAAGTAAGAGGAAATCCCTGCAAAATTAAAGGAAATTCCCTGGGGGCTCTCGGGTCACCAGAACTAGTGTTCCCATTGGAAGACTTCCCCTCTTATTACTTTTCTGAGGACAACCCAAAATTTGGGATTTTCTTTTACTTTCACTTTCCATAATAATGGTAAACAGGACAAATAGGGTGAATCTCCTTAATAGGAGCACAGACAACAATAAAAACCTGACAGGTGTTCTAATCCATCTCCACTCTGTCCAAAACTTTAAAAAAAAGGTTTGCCTTTAGTTATACTTTAAAGGTGAGCACTCTCTAGTTTAGAAGGCAGGCTCTGTGATTTTTGTGACAAAGCAGTGCTTACTCACAAGGCATAGTGAATATGTGGCACAGAATTCAAGGATGCAAAATGTGTGGGGATCTTCAAAAAGTAAGTTTACAAACCTCAAAATGGATACAATAATAGGTAGTAGGCTTGAAATAATCAAAGTACAATGTGGAAATGAATATATGATTTTATATTTTGACTATACTAGCCTAGTTTAAAGTAGCTGAGACTCCAAATTTAGAGACCAGAGTTTTTCTGTAATGCAAAAAATAGATCCATCAGTATCCCTTGGGTGTTTAATCACTGAGGTAAAATCAGTTCACCTTTCACTTATTTCTCGTGGCAAATCTGTGAAGAGCCTCCCATGAGGATCATTACTGAATGATCTGCAGTTATAAAACATGCTCTATTTTTGGACTGATAATGAATAAGCTTTTATAGGAGAAGAAGAAACAATATGTTATTTGACCACATTTATTTCTTTTTTTTTCCCAATTCTTTATTTAGAAAGAGCCTGCGGAAATACAGTACATGAACCATCACACTGTTGTGTATAAAAATAAACAATCCCAAAACATAATCAATGGTACATACATCACAGTGTAGGAAAAGATGATCACATAACAGATGGGAAGACCATCAATCTTCAAGGAACTAGGAAGGCTCTGTACCCCGCACGGCCATTTTTTACGGCAATTAACTTTTTTGTACTTAGGAGTAAAGAAAAAGCTGAACTGACCCGTAGGTCTTAGCAACCAGAGAAAAGCATTAGAGGAATAGCAGGAAAAAGAGGATGGTAGGGAGAAGAGAGAGAGGAAGAAAAAGAGAGAAAAAAAAGGGGGAGGAAGAGATGATACCACCAACCAGTCACACCATCTCCATCAGGGGAGCCTCTAGAGTCATCACCCCTCAGGGGAGCTAGGCCACTAGCTCCACAAACTCCTCAGAGTAAACAAATTTGTGCCAATAAAACCATTTTTTTTTAAAATTTCTCATGTAATCCTTTCTCCGTGGCCACCAAGTCCTCCACTTCATTAATGTCTGCTACTTTCTTCAACCAGACGGCTACCAACGGTGGCTGTGTCTGCTTCCAGAGTAAGGGGATGCAGCTTTTCGCAGCTGTGAGCAGGAGAGGCAATATGGATCTCCTAAAAATCTTACTAGGAATCCGTAATGATGTAGAACAGTGGTTCTCAACTCCAGTCCTCAGGGCCCACCAACAGGCCAGGTTTGCAAGATAGCTGAAATACATCACAGGTGATATCACTTGCTTCTCAGTGATTGCAGTATTCTAGTCTGCAACTCCCCAAGGTAATACTTAAAATCTGGCCTGTTGGTGGGTCCCGAGGACTGGAGTTGAGAACCACTGATGTAGAAGGAAGAATTCGGGGGTCCATGGTATCTCCCGATCAGTGAACTTTTGAACTATGCAGTGTATCTCTGTCCAAAAGGACTGAAGGATGCGGCAAGACCAGAAAATGTGAAGAAGCGATCCCACGTTTATTTCTTTCTACAATAATAAATAATTGTATTGTTCATTAGAGATTGCGCTAACTTTTACATATCAAGCATGTTCACTAATAATTTCCTTTATCATAACTTGGATAGGGATATTGGTTTTGTAAGTGTTTATTTCAAGAGAATCAGAAAACATAAAGTGTATTGGGAAATCCATGACTTAAAAAAGATACCAGCTGCCTCATAAATGTAATCATTAATTTTTCTTCTATAATGTGATTAGCCTAGGTGCCAGCAATTTGCTAGATTAAAGACTGAAAAAGAAGCTGTATGCATGATCTTAGTGTCGTGTTTTATAAACCTGGACTTACCTTTGGCCCAGCGGGGTTTTCCCCAAACTATGTCATGCGAGTAAATATATACACAATATGTATGTGTGTGAATATGTAAAGTTATTTTACCAGGCATAATTCAGTATCTGCAATGTATGTAGTCAGTCATGATATGTGGTGGCATATTCCAATAGATGGTTGTGTAGTGCAGACACTTTAAATGTGTTCACTATACAAACAAGGTCCTTGAGTGCTCAAACTGTGTCCCTGTATTGGAAGGATAGTGGAAACTATGAGGATACATTGCTGCTCCAGCCCCCATCTTGGGGCATGTCAGTCACTGGTCTACAGCATTCTGCAGTTGTCCCTGGTGCAGGTTAATGATGAGCGGTGGTCATGCAGCTTCGAGAGGGGGATGGAAAAAAAGCATGTTTATTTATTTTAGAATTAGCTTGGACTATATACAGCAGCAGCAGCATACCAATTTGATTAATTCCAGCTTTTTTCAGGTTATTTTAGCAGCAACACATGTTTTGTTCATCAAGCAGTATTAGGGCCTCTTGGACCAGTGGATATAAATTGGCTAGCAGTTCCATGAGGCTGTACTTGTTCTCACTGATGCACAACATGTTGATTGCTGCTGGACAATTTTTCCAAGGTCACTGCAAATCTGATCCTCATCCCTACGGAAGGTAGAGTTTGTAATAATTTCAGGTTTTGAGCAAGTTTGGATTGTTTGACTATCCATGTACAGTTAGCTAAATTGAAAATACTTGATTCTGAATTAATACGCAGTTGTTAAGTACCAATGTTTTTTGCCAATGCATTCTTTTCTGCCAGCTCGGTATTGTCAGTAAGTGCCTTCAAAAATTATTCATACCTCTTAAATGTTCCACCTTTTGTCATGTTACAACCAAAAACGTAAATGCATTTTATTGGGATTGTATGTGATAGACCAACACAAAGTGGCACATAATTGTGAAGTGGAAGGAAAATGATAAATGTTTTTCCAATTTTTTTCCACATAAATATGTGAAAAGTATGGGGTGCATTTGTATTCAGCCCCCTGAGTCAATACTTTGTAGAACCACCTTTCGCTGCATCTAGAGAGTAAAATTTTTACCCGTTCTTCTTTGCAAAATAGCTCAAGCTCCGTCAGATTGGATGGAGAGCATCTGTGAACAGCAATTTTCAAGTCTTGCCACAGATTCTTAATTGGATTTAGGTCTGGACTTTGACTGGGCCATTCTAACACATGATAATGCTTTGATCTAAACCATTCCATTATAGCTTTGGCTGTATGTTTAGGGTCGTTGTCCTGCTATAAGGTGAACCTCTGCCCCAGTCTCAAGTCTTTTGCGGACTCCTAACAGGTTTTCTTCTAAGATTGCCCTGTATTAGGCTCCATCCATCTTCCCATCAACTCTGACTAGCTTCCCTGTCCCTGCTGAAGAAAAGCATCCCCGCAACATGATGCTCCAACCACCATGTTTCACGGTGGGGATGGTGTGTTTAGCGTGATGTGCAGTGTTAGTTTTCTGCCACACGTAGCATTTTGCTTTAAGGCCAAACGGTTCCATTTTGGTTTCATCTGATCAGAGCACATTCTTCCACATGTTTGCTGTGTCCCCCACATAGCTTTTCGCAAACTGCAAAAGGGACTTCTTATGGCTTTCTTTCAACAATGGGTTTCTTCTTGCCACTCTTCCATAAAGGCAAGATTTGTGGAGTGCACAACTAATGCCCCATACACACGAGCGGAAATTCTGCCAGCAAAAGTCCAATGAGAGCTTTTGGTCCGAAAACCACAACTTTATCCCTGACCGGTCTGGTGTGTTCCTTGGCCTTCATGATGCTGTTTGTTCACTAAGGTTCTCTAAAAAACCTCTGAGGGCTTCACAGAACAATTGTATTTATACTGAGATTAAATTACACACAGGTGGACTCTATTTACTAATTAGGTGACTTCTGAAGGCAATTGGTTCCACTAGATTTTAGTTAGGGGTATCAGAGTAAAGGTGGCAGAATACAAATGCACGCCACACTTTCCAGATATTTATTTTTAAACTATTTTGAAAACCATTTATCATTTTCCTTCCACTTCACAATTATGTGCCACTTTATGTTGGTCTATCACATAAAATCCCAATAAAACACATTTACATTTTTGGTTGTAACATGACAAAATGTGGAAAATTTTAAGTGGTATAAATACTTTTTTAAGGCACTGTATTGATGAAAGATAGAGGGTATTTTGTATTTTACACCATTTTCATTCATTTGCTATTACCACTCTATAGTCTAACAAATAAGTAGCAAGACCCTTGGTGAAAATTAAGGGAAGTTCTACACCAAAGCAGTTAGAGAATGCTTTAGTGAAAATTAATTTAGTGGATATAGCTAAATCTAAGAACACCATGCTACAAAACTAAATGATATAGGAGGCAGCTAAACACCAGTCTGCATCCAACCACCTGTGCAAATGCAATTAATATATACTACCTTCAAGGATGTAGCGCTCTCCTTCAATACGTTAAGTGCATAGATTAATTAATATATAAAGTACATCAGTGATCATAAAAATAATATTAATAAAATATAATACTATCGCTATTATATACACACATATATATATAAATATATCAAAGTTAGTCCATCTTTCAGTGCCAGTCCATAAAGATATATATGTATAAAACCCATGAATCGTATAATCCCATACACCAAAAACAATCGTGCGTGTACCTTTGTTCACCATGGTGCCCTTCACCCGACCTAAGGGTGTCTACTCTCCTACTTGGGTGGACCCCACTACCTAATAGAGGTCAGTATGCGCCTTTGCAGTGTAAAAGTGGCAGTGTGTCCACTGACAGATCAAATCCAGTCCACAGCTCATATATGTAAGAGGCAAGAGGAAAAAAACCAGTGCAGATCGCTCATACAATATATTCATTAAGAGTAACAATACCACTCACAATTCAGAAGTCAAATACAGGCATATTTCAGTATTATACAGAATACTTTATCCTCAGCTTGCACAGCTCCATCCAGCGTGATTAAGTCACCGCCCACCTCACACGTAGGAGCCTAGTCCTTTGAGAAAGCCCATTGGGCACTACACTCGAGGTGGGCGGTGACGTAATTACGTTGGTTGGAGCCAGGTGGAGCTGAGAAACCACCCCCTCCTTAACAACAAGTAAACAGCATGGTTGTTATGGAGTGGGCGGCCACCGTATCCCTAACAACTGTTGAGTCATTGGCTGTCAGCGAGGTTCTGTAAAAAAAGAATTTCCGCCAATGAAAAAAAAGAAAGGCGTGGGCCCTTTCCCAATCCATACCAGCTCCTACGGGTCTGGTATAGATTTTGAGGGGAACCCCGATGCCAAAATTTAAAAAAATAATGGTGTGGGGTCCCCCCCAATATCCATATCAAACACTTTTTCGAGCATGAAGCCCGGAAGTGTAGTGTAAAAAAAGACAGTAGGCTGTTTTTGACTTTTTTGAAGTCCTTTTTAAAAAAACAAAAATAAAAAACAATGTCCCCCAGTGTAAATCCATCATCAATCATGATGCCCAATGGCACTGCCAACCCCCAAAAAAACTCTGCTCCTGACAAAGGCCCCCATCGTCTGCCAGGGGTGGTGCCACCCAGTGATGTCACCTAGTGGCCCCGCTCCTGAGTGACATCACTGATCCAGCATGCCCCTGGTTGGTGATGATATATGGGGCGGGGCCACCTGGTTATGTCACGGGTGGCACCACCCTTTATTTAAGAACTGTCAGACGGATGATCTGGCAGGCGGTGGGAGCCTTTGTTAGGAGGATAGCTTTTTTTTTTCTTCGGGTCAGTGGTGGTGGCTGGCAACTGGGGACATTTTTTTTTTTAAATAAAGGACTTGTCAAAAACTGCCTACTGTCTTTACACTACACTTTTTTTTTTTTTTGATGAATGAGTAAGGGTACTATGTACCCCATATTTATTCACATGGGGGGTTGAATGCTGTTATTTATTTTCTTTGAAACTGATTGGGTATTTTTTACAAAGTGAACTTTCACCACATTAACTAAGCTGAGTGCAACTGCACTTGCAAAGTGCACAGCCTATTTCCCTCTAGTAAATACACCATTTTACATAAAGGTTTTTATAAGAAAGTGTGAAGCCAGATGCCTTTGAAACAGAATTCATAATGCCGATACCTGCCCTTTAAGGGTGCTTAGAGTTAAGTTCTCATCAAGGCCTGTTTGCAGGAAGGCCAAAATTGATGCACAGGGTAATCTCTGGGACTGAATTGACAGCATTCACACCAGGCAAAATAAGATTTCCCGCAGTAATAATAGATATTCCTGGAAGTGGCTTTTTTTGCTTTCAGAAAGGTAGGAATGGCAGATTGAGAAATGCCTCTATCCTTTAAGAGCTGGGTTTCAACAGCTGTGCCATTAAAGCCTGAGACTGAGAAGCAGGATGGAATAGAAGACCTTGAGATTGCAGACCAGGCCTGTTGGGAAGGGGCCAGGGGCTGTCCGTTAGAAGTTTGAGTATGAATCGTACTGTGAAGACAAAGATCCCCTCCCTCACACCCTATCAAAGATGTATGCATTGCTCATCTCCCCTCCAGATGATTTTATCATGTCGAGCCTTAGCAAATGGGAAAGGGACCTTGATAGGACCTTCACAGCCACCCAACACCAAAACATCATCCACCTTTCCCTGAAGTCATCCATCTGTATGCGCACACAGGAATCCAACTATAAAATCCTGACACGCTGGTATCTTACCCCATCCACTTTGAGTAAATGTTTTCCAGAGGCTTTGGAGCGTTGCTGGAGATGTGGAGATGAGAGGGGAACCTTCCTTCATATCTTCTGGTCCTGTTCAAAGCTCCAACAGTATTGGTCAGAGGTACAGAGGAATGGGATATTTGTTGTCTTTGTGGGCCAAGTCATGTGCCGAAAGGAAGGGCTGATCTTAAGTTTTGAAGTAGAGGCCTGATTAGAGCGGACAGGTGCTCTGTGTTTAGAAGAGATAAGGGCTCCTGAGAAGGGTGAATTTGGGGGCTTCGTCCACTTTGAGTAAATGTTTTCCAGAGGCTTCGGAGCATTGCTGGAGATGTGGAGACGAGAGGGGAACCTTCCTTCATATCTTCTGGTCCTGTTCAAAGCTCCAACAGTATTGGTCAGAGGTACAGTGGATTTCCCAACAATTTACAGACTTCCCCATTCCAAAGGATCCTGCCTTCTTCCTGCTTCACTGCTCACGAATACTGATTCGGACATACAAAAAATCAATCCTCCATCACTTGACTAACGCTGCCAAAGTTTGTATCACTCTTTGTTGGAAAGACCCCAATCCTCCTTCCATTGCCATGTGGCTCAATAGGGTTAGGAGTGTCAATACCCTGGAAGATCTTGTACTTACTGCTCAAAATAAAAGAGAACGATATTTGAAGACATGGGCATACTGGAACATGTTCGTATATTCGGATGAAGGGAAATCCCTCCTGGAGAGTTGCTCTGAGGATTGAAGCCCTCCTATCATTCATACTGTCGCATCCATGCGTCTCATCACCCTTGCTCCTCCCCCCTTTTTTTTCCCCCTCCTCTTTTTCTTTTTTTTCCTCTTTCCCCCTTCTCCATTACTTCCTGCCTTGACACCCTCATGGGTGACTCTACGCCTCCACAATGTAGCTTTCTTTTATTCAAAACGTATGTGTCCGCTCGCACACCGCGAGCGAAATGTACATGGTTACCACCTAATCTGTGAAGTGAGAAACTTACCTGAATGTCAATACTGTCACACTAACTTACTATTGAGCAACTCAACCTTAAACTGTGTTACTATAGCTTATACCTATGTTTGTTTTGCAATGGCACCCTCTGTGCTTTTTGTTGCTATGTGTTGTGATGGTTATATTATTCTTCTTTACAAATGAAGAATAAAAAAAAGGAGTTTGAGTATGTCTGTGCACCAGGTTCTTCTGGGCCAGTTTGCTGCAATTAGAATTACCTCTTTTCTTTCTCACCCTATATTGTGGAGCAGGCAAGGCTGATTTTGCAATGGAGGGAAGGCATAAATTAACCTGAACTGAGACCAAGGGAATTTAGGGCATCCAAGCCTAGGGCTGGATGATCCCTAGTTCTGGCAACAAACAGTGGTAGCTTCTTGTTGAATCCAATCAACCAAGATTAGGAAGGTCTTGCTTGGCTAGACAGGATCATGAGGGAAAGAGTCTACTTTTTTCAGGCCAATAAAAAATTTTGTTGGAGAGTTGGAGGTGACCATTAGGCCTAAAACTCTCATGAGGATTCTCACTGTAGGATTTTACTTGAATCTCATTTGTCAAGCATGAGCTCTTGTAGAAAGAATTCTCTTTTATGAAAGAAAGACTTTTGCTTTGGATTCGTTCAGGGTTGCACCCAAATATTCCAGGTGAAGGGAAGGCTGGAGAGCAGATTTGTTGAAATTGGTCACCAAGCCAAAGCCCCGGAGCAGCTGACTTGTCTTTTGGACATTTTCTGAGAGCTGCAAGGGGGATTAATCCTTCAGGAGAAGGTTGTCTAGATAGCCTGTGATTTGGATGCTCTGAGTTCTGAGAAGGGCAAGCAAGGGTACTAAGATCTTTGTGGACACTCTGGGAGCAGAAGATAGGCCAAAGGGCAGTGTTACACATTGGAAGTGCTTGTCTGTCCCTCCAAGGCATAGAAAGCGCCGATATGGTGGTTAAGTGGGAGCATACAGATTGGCATCTTGGATGTCCATGGGTGCCATGTACAGTGCCTTGCAAAAGTATTCACTCCCCTTGGCTTTTTACCTATTTTGTTACATTGCAGCCTTTAGTTCAATGTTTTTTGTGTATGTATTCACCCCCTTTGTTATGAAGCCCATAAAAAGCTCTGGTGCAACCAATTACCTTCAGAAGTCACATAATTAGTGAAATGATGTCCACCTGTGTTAATCTAAGTGTCACATGATCTGTCATTACATATACACACCTTTTTGAAAGGCCCCAGAGGCTGCAACATCTAAGCAAAAGGCACCACTAACCAAACACTGCCATGAAGACCAAGGAACCAAACAAGTAAGGGACAATGTTGTTGAGAAGTACAGGTCAGGGTTAGGTTATAAAAAAAATATCCAAATCTTTGATGATCCCTAGGAGCACCATCAAATCTATCATAACCAAATGGAAAGAACATGGCACAACAGCAAACCTGCCAAGAGACAGCCGCACACCAAAACTCACGGACTGGGCAAGGAGGGCATTAATCAGAGAGACAGCACAGAGACCTAAGGTAACCCTGGAGGAGCTGCAGAGTTCCACAGCAGAGACTGGAGTATCTGTACATAGGATGACAATAAGCCGTACGCTCCGATAGAGTTGGGCTTTATGGCAGAGTGGCCAGAAGAAAGCCATTACTTTCAGCAAAAAACAAAATGGCACGTTTTGAGTTTTGCGAAAAGGCATGTGGGAGACTCCCAAAATGTATGGAGGGAGGTGCTCTGGTCTGATGAGACTAAAATTGAACTTTTTGGCCATCAAAGAAAATGCTATGTCTGGCGCAAACCCAACACATCACATCACCCAAAGAACACCATCCCCCCTGTGAAACATGGTGGTGGCAGCATCATGCTGTGGGGATGTTTTTCAGCAGCCGGGACTGGGAAACTGGTCAGGGTTGAGGGAAAGATGGATGGTGCTAAATACAGGGATATTCTTGAGCAAAACCTGTACAACTCTCTGTGTGATTTGAGGCTAGGACGGAGGTTCGCCTTCCAGCAGGACAATGACCCCAAACACACTGCTAAAGCAACACTTGAGTGGTTTAAGGGGAAACATGTAAATGTATTGGAATGGCCTAGTCAAAGCCCAGACCTCAATCCAAAAGAAAATCTGTGGTCAGACTTAAAGATTGCTGTTCACAAGCGCAAACCATCCAACTTGAAGGAGCTGGAGCAGTTTTGCAAGGAGGAATGGGCAAAAATCCCAGTGATAAGATGTGGCAAGCTCATAGAGACTTATCCAAGGCAACTTGGAGCTGTGATAGCTGCAAAAGGTGGCTCTACAAAGTATTGACTTTAGGGGGGTGAATAGTTATGAACATTGACTTTTTCTGTGATTTTGTCCTATTTGTTGTTTGCTTCACAATAAAAAAAAATCTTCCAAGTTGTGGGCATGTTCTGTACATTAAATGATGCAAATCCTCAAACAATCCATGCTAATTCTAGGTTGTGAGGCAACAAAACACGAAAAATTCCAAGGGGGGTGAATACTTTTGCAAGGCACTGAATTTCCCTTGTCTCAGAGAAGCAATTGCTGACTTTGAAGATTCCATGCGATATTTTGGAATTTGAAGGAATTTGTTGAGGAATTTTAAGTCCAGAATAGGACAATGGCCCATGTTGAGCTTTGGTACCATGTACAGGTGTGAGTTCCTTTGAACCTGTCTTGTGGCAGTACTAGCACAAGGACTTCCTAGGTCAAGAGGTGGTTCATTTTGCAAATCTAACTGTCCTTGGGCAGTTTTTGCCTGATTTGAAAGAAGAAAGCATTGAGGTGGTAGAGTTTTGAACTCTATTTTGTAGCCCTTTGAAACCACTGATTGAACCCACAGGTCTGGGATGTATGTGATCCAGAGAGAAGAAAACTGAAACAGATGTCCCCCCATTCTTAGGAGTCAAAGCACATCTTCATTTTGAATGGGACATTGGTGGTCTTTGTGGGCCAAGCCATGTGCCAAAAGGAAGGGCTAATCTTAGGTTTTGAAGTAGAGGCCTGGTTAGAGCGGACAGGTGCTCTGTGTTTAGAAGAGCTAAAGGGCTCATGAGAAGGATGAATTTGGGGCCTTTGTCTGTGGATATAAAACCTTCCCCACCTTTGACCTCTTTGATGAGTTCAAATTAAATAAAAATGTGTGGCACTACATTCAAAACTAACAATCAATACAAAAAATAAAACTTAAACATCAAATGTGCATCTTCTAACAATATATGACTAGTGCGCCCAAAACTTCACATACAGTATATACACATTTATTTACTGTGAGTCCATATACAATTCCCAGTCTTAAGCTTTATTCAGTAAATACAACTTCCATGTGAAATGATGACATGAATCTGTGAAACACCAGTGCACCTCTTCACCAAACACCTCCATCTGAGCAGTATTTATACAGTATATTCTCGCCTGCATAAAGACTTCTTAATTACAGGAGGTCTGAAGTAGCATTACAGAGCCATTTTTCCTCCACTCTGGAATGGTTCCCCCTGGCCGGGTTAAAGCAATCCAGACAGCCCAGCAAATTTCCCTTCCGGAAGTTCCTCAATAAAAATTAAGACGACATCTAATGCTCTCCAATTTATACTTAAAATTAAGACAGCAAATGTACTCACAAAACAGGTAATGCAGCATATAAGCATTTACTGTAAGATCATTACCTGTTTGAGGAAATGTGACATAGATGCAGAAAATTCTGCTTTATTCAAATAGACTGCTTTTTGTGTGAACTAAATAGAGCTAGAGTTGCATGCTGAGACTGGTGTTAAAACCGAGTCCTGCTTCGATGCAAGTGACAAAAAGTCACTCTGAATGAGTGTGGGTCTTCCACAGAGCGAATGTTCGCCTGGGATTTTAAATTACCTGCCTTTCTCCTCGTCTGTGCTATAACTAGTAGGCTAAGTGATGTTATTCCCCTATGTGGTACTCAAAGAGTAGAGTGTTGGAGGGTAAGCTTGTCCAACAGGAGAACATAGTAATCCAGGTGTAGACCATTATAAAACAATCCTTTTGGTGGAATGGTAAGAGAATGCACCTGAGTAAATAATATGGGCTCTAAGTGGAAGTGGAATTAAATAATGCGTTCAGTGGTGTGATGTAACATCTTGTCATCCACCTGAAACTGGTCTCTGAGTGGTTTAATTTTAGCATTTTGACACTTATTTTACACTAACGGTCAGAGATACAGGGTGACATTCTCTTACCTAGTCACAATGCTGGACTGTTTAAAAGGTCCAGGCATCATCCATCATACTGGGCATAGCTCCAAATGGGTCTTCAGAGACTGGGTTTCATAGTGATGGATCATAGCCATAGCTCACAATACTTTTATTTTTTGAGTATCTGCATAAGCACTTGCACATATTTTAATATTTACATATCACTTGCTGTCATTTGCAAAGATTATTCTGTAGGGATTCTAATTATATCATTCAAGGTAATCTAATCACTGCAGGATATCGGAATCATATGGGAACTGCTACATAACATATAAGGATCACAGTCATATGATTCTTACAAAGATGATGAGGGATCATTATGTAGGTGAGTAATCATTATTCAGGTACTGCATGTATTGATATGTATGTGTGCACTATGCAAAGAATCAGAAGAAAGCAACTCTTCCAGATGTAAAACTAAACCATAGTGTTGTAGAGCAGCATGAACTGGTGCAGAATGCTATTTTACTTTTCTATTACTTTTGCTGAATAAAAGGCCAGTGAAAGTAGTAAATGTCTGGAAATGGTGTCCATACAAAACAAAAGTATGGAAGAGCCCTGGGGCCATCATAAAAAAAAACCCAACTGAATTCTGACTTTGAAACTCAGAATTCTGAGACTGAAATTCAGAAATGTAAGTTTAAAACAAAAAAAAATTCTACAGAATTTTGAGATTCAAAGTCAGAATTCTGAGATTCAAAGTCAGAATTCTGAGATTAAAAGTCAGAATTCTGAGATTCAAAGTCAGAATTCTGAGTTTATAAATATAGTAATTTCTATTAGGAAGATTTTAGGACCAATGAGCAATAATGTAGTAACACCCACAGACCATCATTCTTCAGACATACATGTCTTCTGCTCTGTATATGGATATGTAAATCTATCTTAGTTACAGCACACAGTATAGGGAAGCAGTCAGTGCTGGATTCTCTGGTTCCTCTGCTGTCCCATTCTTCTCTGTCATCTGTTCCAACATAAAGAGCCATGCTGAAAACGTGTGTATTGTGTGTGAGTGGGGGGGGACACAGCTTCCATAGATAACAGAACACAATGGCCAGCACAGCACAGCTCTGCACCCCAACTTATAGGAAACATTGCACTTTTGCTCCTACATGAGGGAATTGTGAATGGTTAGAAAGCAGCAGGACAATGTGTATCTATGGTCATAACGGATTGATCATAGCAATTACTTGTGTGGACTAATAGAGGTGTTTCACATACAATTAACCTCATATTAAACATAAAAACAAGTTCAAACCACTATTGAGAGATAGCTTAGTGGTTAAAGCAGCAGACTTATATTGGTGAAGTTGTGGCCATTGTGTTCTGTTATCTATGGAAGCTGTGTCCCCCCCACTCACACACAATACACACGTTTTCAGCATGGCTCTTTATGTTGGAGCAGATGAAAGAGAAGAAGAATAAGACAGCAAACAGAGGAACTATTAGTACAGTCACCAGAGAACCCAGCACTGCCTGCTTCCCTATACTGTGTGCTGTAACTAAGATAGATTTACATATTCATATACAGAGCAGAAGACATGTATGTCTGCAGAATGATTGTCTGTGGGTGTTACTACATTATTGCTCATTGGTCCTAAAATCTTCCTAATAGAGACTACTATATTTATAAACTCAGAATTCTGACTTTGAATCTCAGAATTCTGACTTTGAATCTCAGAATTCTGACTTTGAATCTCAGAATTCTGACTTTTAATCTCAGAATTCTGACTTGGAAACTCAGAATTCTGACTTTGAATCTCAGAATTCTGACTTTTAATCTCAGAATTCTGACTTTGAAACTCAGAATTCTGACTTTGAAACTCAGAATTCTGACTTTCAAACTCAGAATTCTGACTTTGAATCTCAGAATTCTGACTTTCAAACTCAGAATTCTATAAGAAAAAAAAAAAACATTTTTTTTTTTCAAACTCATTATTCTGTATTTTTTTTTTTTTATGATGGCCCCAGGGCTCTTCCATAAATGTAGAACTTTGTAGAATATAGTACGTAAAAGAAGACTGCATTTTTTTGTTTAAAAAGTTTAGTTTTTCTCCAATTTGTACATGTTTTATCTCCCTGCACATCCTAGACCACTTGCAAGAACATCCTGTGATTGTGTGCAAGCTGAATGTCACAGTTTTACTGCAGTGACTATAGCAGGATGTGCATGCAAGCATATTGTACATTGGCACAGTTGCTTGGACAGGGTGACAATGCTGCAACTGAACTGACTAAGCATTGTCACCCTGGAAAAGGAATTGCCTATGTATACACCTTTCTAATATCATCTGATCTGAACTGATCTAAGAGGTTACAGCACTTAAAATTTAGCACTGGAGAAATTGAATTCTTTATGGAATAAGGTAAACTATGTAGAATAAAGATAGATAGATAGATAGATAGATAGATAGATAGATAGATAGATAGATAGATAGATAGATAGATAGATAGATAGATACATGCATAAAGAGAGTAAATTACAGATTTAGAACAATAGGCAACCTTGTAACTAACAGAGTGATTGTTTACATCTTTTCCACAGAAAGAAGAAAGAAATACATTTTTCTCAAGAAAAAGGAAGCACCAGATGAACATGTGGAATAACACAAAACCTTCTTACTTTATCTTGTTAGGACTAACTAATGACTCTACCCTTCAGATCTTCTTATTTGCTTTATTTTTACTCTTCTATAGCATGACTCTTCTGGCTAATATTGGCATCATGGCAACCATCAAAGCAGATTCTCGACTCCAAACACCCATGTACTTTTTCATAAATAACCTTTCTTTCTTAGATCTTTGTTATTCCACTATAATAACACCAAAGACCTTAGAAACATTATTGTCAGTTACCAAGTCCATTACTTTTTTTGAGTGTGCCATGCAGATGTATTTATTTGGTGCTTCTGTTAGTCTTGAGTGTTTCTTGCTAGGGATAATGGCCTATGACCGCTATATTGCTATTTGTAACCCTCTATTGTACATAATAGTTATGAACAAGATGTTCACCAGACAGCTTATAGGATTTGCCTACCTTGGAGGTTATCTCAACGCAACAATTCATACTTCCTGTACGTTTCAACTGCCATTCTGCCGAAGTAACATAATAGACCACTTTTATTGTGATGTTCCCCCTCTTTTAAAGCTGTCGTGTGTTGATACTACTATGAATGAACTTGTGATGTTCATCTTTGGAGGGCTTGCTGAATTTAGTTCACTCATAACTATTGTGGTATCCTATAGTTATATTATTTCTACTATAATGAATATCCAATCCCAGCAGGGCAGGAAGAAAGCATTTTCCACTTGTACATCTCACCTATTGACAGTTAGTTTGTTCTATAGCACCATCGTCTTCATGTACATGCGACCATCCTCTAGTTACTTTATGAGCCAGGATAGAGTGGCTTCAGTATTTTACACCATGATCATTCCTATGCTAAACCCACTGATCTATAGCTTAAGAAACAAGGAGGTATCAAGATCATTGAGAAAAATTAGAGAAAAACATATAGCAAAGATATTATAGAATATAAAAGGTAGATATAAAAACGCTACAGATGTTACAAAAAAGTTTTTTTTGTTTTTTTTTTACAAAATAGATCTTTTCCTCTTGTAAAACAATAATAGCCTCCATATTAATTCATGTAATCAAAGGTATTTTGTGCACCTGTCCTCTTATAGCTGTAAACACAAAGTTCCAAAGGTTTAAGTAGAATTTCGAAATATGAATTCTAAAGCTAAACTCTTCCTGCATGTAAGAATGAGCGACTCTGCCCAGGTTGACTTTGTAACTTTGTAAACACAAAGTTCCAAAGGTTTAAGTAGAATTTATAAATATGAATTCTAAAGCTAAACTCTTCCTGCATGTAAGAATGAGTGACTCTGCCCAGGTTGAATTAAATGGGGGGAGTTTGTTGAATCCTGTTTGAAATTCATAAAAAGACAAACCTGGCAGCGAATCCTACTAAAGTCTACTGACATTTTTAAGGCTAATGGGCAAGATATTGTCATAAAAGGTATGGGAAGCCGGGTGCTGCCATAGGGGACATTTAACCAATACTGTACAGCCGGGAGAGGATCCTTTTATTGTGACTTTTTGGGAGAAAAAACACCAATCCTTTAAATTGCATGCTTGGTACAGTAATTTCCTTCAAGCTGTATGCGATGTTACAGAACAGTGAGATTTTCACAGACAGCTTCTGGCATCACATATTTTGGATTTGTAACTGATTAAAATTTTTTACATTGAGCCTGGCTTAAATACAACAGCACCCCAATCTGATTAAAGGCTCAAGGTTTTTTACCTTAACCACTTGCCGACCACCTCATGTATGAGTACGGCGGCAGAGCGGCTCTCCTGGGCTGGATCACGTATCTAGTATGTGATCCAGCACTTCCGGTTAGTGGGCGCACTGGCTGTGCTGTGATTAGTCACAGCACAAACCAATCAGTGGGTGCCGGCCAAAGATTGACCACAGCACCTGCTGATCGGTGAGGAGGAAGACAGGACAGAACTCTGTCAATGTAAACATAACAGAGCTCTGTCCTGCCAGTGGGAATATGTCGGTTCTTGTTTCCCTGCGAAACAGGGGATAAAAACCGGCATATCCCTTAATAAAAGCACCACCCAGTAAACACACTAACAGTGTTAGTTTTGTCGACAAAAACATTTTTTGTTATAATTTTCGTCAGTGGCATATTTCCAGTGACAAAACCTAAACGAAAATGAACCCATATTTTTGTCAATTGACGAAAACTATGCCAAAAATGAATTCCAATTTAGTCAATGAATGAAAACTATCTAACTCCTTATAATTTGGAGGTTAGCTTTCTGGTAAGCAGCCCCCCCCCCCCTCTTCTATGGTGGTGGTCTGACACTCCTGAGTGGTGGCAACTCATTCAACATCGGTAGTTGAACATCAGATGGACTTATATATTTGGATTTTTTATGAACTGCATTGACAAGTATTATAACAAATTCTGATTTTATGCACTTTATTGTAAAGTTTACTGCACAAGACACTTTGGTGAATTGTTTCATAGCACATATTGCACTTTACTTTAAGAAGATAACACAATCATTTATTATTATTTATTGTTTTTGATGTGGTACAATATAATAACACTTTGGTTAGCAAATAGCAATTTGTTTTATAGCACAAAGCATTTTGTATAAGTATAAATAATCATTGGTTATTTGTTTCTTATTTACTGTTTATTTTGTTTTTGTGATTGGACAGCACACCATTTTTTATGTAAGTGATAATCACTGTTATAAGCATCACTGCTATAAGCAACTATTTTTTTCTGAATGAAATCCATTCATTCACTATGTACTATTGTGATTAGCTGTGATTGACCACAGCTAATGGCATGGTACAAATGGACTGTGATTGACCCTGTCTGTATCACAGATGTCAGGGCTGGGCTCAGCCCTTCCTTCTCAGAGCTCTGTGCTCAGCTGTCGGTTAATTGCCAAAGACTCTTCATTCAACAGTGACTCACCTGGTCTTAATTTCCTGCTCGTCAGCTAGAGCTGCTGGTTATATAAACTCCCTGGATCAGATTGTCTGTGCCTTTGCCTTGGTCAACATAACCGGACTCTTTCTGCTGTGTTTTCCTGTGATAGGCTTTTGCTTGGCTGACTTCCCTTCTGGTTCCTGATCCTGTTTGCTGCACCCAACTACACTGATCTCTGGACTCCTGTTTCTCTGGCTTGTTCTGAATACCCGTCCTGGTTACCGAACTCTGGCTATGTTTTGACTACAATTGTTCTGTTTATACCATTTTACCATTTTATTAAATAGTTTGATTTTTACTGCACTTCTGTCTCAGTCTGATTCCTGGTTCCTGACAGTAGGCAAAGGCAATTAATTCAGAAGTTGCAGGCAATACACTTGTTCGTAATATTTTTTCCAGATTGGATGAGCAGATTCACCGCATGGATCAGTTTGCCATAGCGTTACAGATACTGTGAATCGCACTGCTCACCTGGAATCTCCCACTGTGGCTGCTCCAGTACAACCTGTGTTGCAGGCCATTCCTGCTGCTGCTCCAGTCCCTGTGCAGGCACCCGCCTCGAGTATTACCTCTATAAGCAGTATGTCTGGTTCCGCTCCGCTTCCCCAGCGATTCGGGGGTGATCCAGTTCAATGCAGAGGGTTTCTCAACCAGGTTGAGATATACTTTTTTTTTAACTTTATAATTTTCATTGAGACATTTTACATTTAACATCATAACAAACAAACAACCATTTCCCCCTTTCCCTCCCCACTCCCTCCCCCATTACATATACATATGCTACTATAAAAAAAAAGTGTAAAGAGAAGCAATTTCTCGGTAAAACTCTTAAGTATTTGTCCTATAGTTAGACCATCAGCCTCTCTTTCTTCCTCCATTCAATTCCTCCATAACCAACCTTCCACTTTCCCCTCCTCTACCAACCAATCCACCCCACTGCGTCCTTTATCTTCACATTCATGGTGACCCCACTCGCCAACACTCACCACCCAACTTCACACCTTTCACTCTTCTTCATTCTTGTTTTGCATTTTAATATGTTGCATCCTATCTTCTTTATCCTTGTTCTCTACCTTTCAGGTATTGGTGCTGCTAACCAGCCCATCTTATCTATTTTTCTTTATATTACAAGGTCCTTACACATTTCCGTCTTACAGCATGTTCTAGGGGGGAATCCATTCCTGTCCCACCAGGGTTTCGAAATCTCTTTGTATTTCTTTATACGGCCTTGTCTAACATATACCATTTTTTCCTTCCAAATTGTCTCATTCATACTGCGTTCCCACTCTCTACCAGATGGAAGTAGCACCAATTGCCATCTTTGTGCTATCAGTTTCCTAGCTTGGGATAAGCATCTAAGGATAGCGACCTGGGTACATCCAGGATTTCCCTCCCCTTCTACAAAGCCCAGTACGCATAACCTTACATCCAAGTTCAGAAGCCCCCGAATACCAGGTTTATAGTTCCAGTTACCTCCTTCCAATACCGGAACAGTTTCAGGCACCTCCAAAACATATGGATTAAATCCCCTTCTGTTTCCCCACACCTGGGGCAACTGGCATCTGGTCTGCGGCCAAACAAAAAAAGCTTTTGAGGGGTGTAATATGCTCTATATAGCAAAAATAGATGTGACATCCTTTGTGAGGGGGAGAGTGAGACCAATGGGCTAATTCCAGAGTTCTACTCTCTGCTTTAAAGTTATAGTGCCTATGTCTTGTTCCCATCTCCTCCTACTCAGTGAGGAATCTGTCCCTTCCAGGCTCCCCTTATATATGTGTGGGTATAATCTAGAGATCAAGCCTTTGAAAGTTTTTGCATTGATTACTTTCTGGAGCAACGGTATCTTGCTCCATTCCAATGTCCTCTCTTTAACCCCTTCCTGACCAGCCGCCGCAGTTGTACTGCGTCAGGTTGGCTCCCCTGGGCAAACCGACGTAACTGTACGTCGGTTCACCTTTTGACCACTAGGGGGCGCGCCGCCGGAGCCGATGCGTGTGCCCGCCGGGCATCCGTTATCTCTCCACACAGAGACAGAACGGAGATCTGTCAATGTAAACAGACAGATCTCCGTGCTGTCAGGGGGGAGGAGAGTGATCTGTTGTTCATACCAAGTATGAACAATGATCAGGCTCCTCACCCAGTCAGTCCCCTAGTATTAACCCCTTCCCTACCAATGACATTTACACAGTAATCAGTGCATTTTTATAGCACTAATCGCTGTATAAATGCCAATGGTCCCAAAAATGTGTCAAGTGTCCGATCTGTCCGCCATAATGTCGCAGTCCCTATAAAAATCGCTGATCACCGCCATTACTAGTAAAAAAAATAATAATAATAAAAATGCCATAAATCTTTCCCCTATTTTGTAGATGTTATAACTTTTGCACAAACCAATCAATATATGCTTATTGCAATTTTTATTACCAAAAATATGTAGAAGAATACATATCAGCCAGAGGAAAAAAATTTGCTTTTTCAAAAAAAAAAAAATTGGGGGTATTTATTATAGAAAAAGTACAAAATATTGTGTTTTTTACAAAATTGTCGCTGTCGCAGAGATGATCAAATACCACCATAAGAAAGCTCTGTTTGTGGGAAAAAAAGGATGTCAATTTTGTTTAGGTACAACATCACACGACTGCGCAATTGTCAGTTAAAGCGACGCAGTGCCGTATCGCAAAAAATGGCCTGGTCATTGAGCAGCCAAATCTTCTGGGGCTGAAGTGGTTAAATTGTTCTCTTAGGGCATGCCTAATCTGTAGGTACCTTAAAAATGACTAATTCTGTATAGCATATTGTTCTCTCAGTTCCTGAAAGGATTTCAGGATGTCATCTATATATAACTGATTGATGAGTTTTATGACACATCTCTCCCATTCCTTAATTGTGCCCATCTTCTGGATTTTCCCCAAATTTCTGTTCTCCCAGAGGGGGGCATACTCTGTGAATCCCCTATACCCCAAAAATGTCTTCACTGTATCACTGAGGGGACTGATGTAAGGGCTTGTTCACACTTGTGCAGAGATCTACAAGGGCAATAGAAATCAATTGTGACGTGCACGGGAGGCTGTGATGTGAAGAATCTGAGTCATCACCAATATGCCACTTGGACCTCCGCTGGAAGAAAATTTTACTGACCAGACCCCCCGTGAATTTTAATTCAGTACGGAGTCACATATATGGGCACCTTTTGCTAGCAGCCTAGAAAGTGCTAACTGGTGCAGACATAATTTTATATGATATAATCATTGTAGCTGAGTTTTATCAGGGAACTGACGCATTTTAGAGATGGAACTGATGCATTTTAGAGATGGACACTGACGCATTTTAGATATGTACACTGACGCATTTTAGAGATGGACACTGACGCATTTTAGAGATGGACTCTGGTGCTTTTTAGAGATGGACTCTGGTGCTTTTTAGAGATGGACTCTGGCGCATTTTTAAATATGGACACTGACACATTTATCACCTCAGTGTGAGCTTGTAAAAGAGAATCAGGGGAATTTATAAAGGGTGTCATAGGCACCCTTTAGAATTCCGTTAGGCCATGGCATCGAAAGTGACAGTGCTCTTTCAAATGGAAAATTTGGAGTATCTGGATTTTTTATTTTTATTTTTTGACTATGTCTCTGTAACTTGCAAAGTCCTGAATGAATCTTAGTAATATAATACTTTTATACTTTTTTACCTGTGTTTCAATAAAACAAACATTTTTAAGGATGTAACTAGCATGTGAAATTCAAGTGATTTTTAAAATTAAAACTGCAACTCTTCAAGTATTCCAATCAACAGATTGTTATCTTCAATTCCCCATGTTCAAGTTGATTAATAACTCGTATCAGACCTACAGGGATATTTTCACAAGGGTATATCTTTATATCATTTGCAGATATTGTTTACTATGAAGATCAATACCCTAGGGTTTTTTTTTTTTCCTTTAGAGGCTGATTACATTGTTTGTCATATACTAGGAACAATATTACTTACAAAAATCAGTCTGATTCAATTTAAATGTTTTCTTGAAATAGCAAATAAAGTATTACACAATGTAATTATCACAATTCTAAACTTTATTATGTGTTGATCTTGACAGTAGATATTTTACTTTTCCACTGACTGCAACCAAGTTACAACTTTGCACAGCAAATCTGCACAGCAGCTTTTACCATTCTGTAGACAGATAGGGGTTGATTTACTAAGGGCAAATAGGCTGTGCACTTTGCAAAGTGTAGTTGCTCCAGAGCTTAGTAAATGAGGTAAATCTTCACTTTGCAAAGAATAACCAATTACATGCAAGGAAAATTTAAAAAAAAACTGCTTTTTGCTTGTACATGATTGGACAATGGAAGTCAGCAGAGCTTCTGCTTATATAATAAGCTCTGGAGCAACTGCTCTTTCAGAGTGCAACTGCACTTTTCAAAGTGCACAGTCTATTTACCTTTAGTAAACAAACCTCATAGTCTTAGATGGTAATACAGATTTGAATGGACTTTAAAGCCCAACTTAAGCTTCTACTGTCAGGTAGAATAAGTAATACTATTATGGTACAGTGGGGACACAAAAAAGGCTTATTAAAGTGGAGTTCCACCCAAAAGTGGAACTTCCACTCATCAGATTCCTCCCCCCCTCCGGTGACACAGTTGGCACCTTTCAGGGGGGAGGGGGGTACAGATACCTGTATATTACAGGTATCTGTACCCACTTCCGGCATAGATAGCCACAGAATCTGCGGTTATTTACGCCACTTCCTGCTCCCTCCCCGCTGCCTGCTGGGAAACACACGGGTCCCAGAGGCAGCAAGGACCATCCGTATTGCGCTGCGCGACTCGCGCATGCTCAGTAGGGAACTGGGAAGTGAAGCCGCACGGCTTCACTTCCTGATTCCCTTACCGAAGATGGAGGCGGCAGCACCCGAGGACGGAGAGACGGTTCGGCCTCGGGTGCTGACATCCCGGGCGCCCTGGACAGGTAAGTGTCCATGTTTTAAAAGTCAGCAGCTGCAGTATTTGTAGCTGCTGACTTTTAAAAAAAAAAATTTTGGCGGCGCTCCGCTTTAATGCTGCATGATATTCAGCATTTCATTTTTTATCTTGCCCAGTGGCACACTGCTTGCATTAATACCTTAGCCTAAATTAGAAACATACAATCAGCACATAGGACATAGCTTACATTTAGTATGATTTGTCCCTTGAAGTGATTCTCCTTTGTTTAGGAGAAATTTTCATCTTTCCCACTACCCGACCCACCTCCGCCACCCCCGAACATGCCCCCTCTTACCCCCTGCCTCATCCATTCTTTTTTTTTTCCAACAGTTACCGTATTTATCGGCGTATAACACGTGCCGGCGTATAACACGCACCCCAAGTTTAGGAGGGAATTTTAAGGAAAAAAAACTTTTAGGAGCGAAGTTTAAGGAAAAAAAACTTACATTAAAATGCCCATCAATGCAGCCTTATCTGTCCATCTGCAGCCTTTTCAGTGTCAGTGCAGCCTTGCCCCAGTGCAGTCTTGCCAGTGCAGCCTTGTCAGTGCAGCCTTGTCAGTGCAGCCTTGTCAGTGCAGCTTTGTCAGTGCAGCCTTGTCAGTGCAGCTTTGCCCCAGTGCAGCCTTGCCCCAGTGCAGCTTTGTTAGTGCAAGTTTGCCCCAGTCCAGCCATGTTAATGCAGCTTTGTGCACTCGGTGTAGATTCAAATATGGCGCCGAGACTGCAGGGAGCCGAGATACACATACCCGAGGGTTCTCGGCTTTTTTCGGCGCCGCCGCCACGCCCAGTCCCGCCCCTGGACATGTGTTATGTCCATCATAGGGCGGGACTGGGCGTGACTGTGAGCAGCGGCGAAAAAAGCCGAGAACACTCGGGTATGTGTATCTCGGCTCCCTGCAGTCTCGGCGCCATATTTGAATCGACCCACGGCTGTGTATGTCGGCGGCGACCGCGGCAATTGTCGCGATCGCTCCGATGACACAAAAATCGGCGGGGATCAGCCTATAACACGCACCCACGATTTTCCCCTGATTTTCAGGGGAAAAAAGTGTGTGTTATATGCCGATAAATACGGTAATTTTCATTGAATTGCCTTATCCATTCTTTTCCAGAAGTCTCTTGCTTCACAATTGTTAAACAAGACTTTTCTTCAGAGAGTTGCTCATATTAATTCCCCAGTTTGATAACCTGTGTCACATTGTAATCTGAACCTGGTGCTTTTGACCCCCCTTTGAGCCAATTAGAGATATCCTTTTGGGGGACCTTGCATGTAAGGTTTCCTATCCTAGTGGCCATTACATCTGTTAGGTGTGTTTCTGAACTGGCAGCCCTTTCCTGTAAGGAGCGGTTTCTTGTATTGCACAGGGACAAGATGATCTTGAGACCAAGACGCTTTTTTCTCCCCAAAATGGTGTCTTTACTCCCACTCTGCAACACGACAAATATATTTTTCTGCACTATTTAGATGTTGTCAGAGTGTACAAGGTGGATCAGACAGCTTTTTCCAGGGCTTACAGCCTTGGCAACAGAGTCCCTCATTTCCCTATCAGTGCTCTTTTCACCAGATCTGTTGGTGCCTCTTGGCTTCTAGCATCAAGCATCTCTATCTCAGATTTACAAGCTCACCACCTTGCCCTCTGTTTAAACATTCTCCAGGTTTCACCAGGAGGTTGTTCAGGCTGCAAAGTGCATCAAACTGTCATCTGATTTTTTTCTGGGTTACATAGTAGGTGAGGCTGAAAAAAGACACAAGTCCATCAAGTCCAACCTATGTTCTTACTCTTACTTTTTTGTAGGCCTGTTGGCAGGTCTGTTTGCCATGCTGTTGTTCATTTTTTGTACTATACAATTAGGATCAAGAAAATATTGACTAACCTGTATATTTCCTATCTCAGGGTATCGTACAGGACACAGAACCCTCGTCTGTTTTCTGTAAAACTCGCTTTTTCTTGGCTAAAAAGCTGGTGTCTCACAGAATGGGTGGGGTTATAGTAGTGTGCACTAGGGGCAGCCCTAGCAAGGTTCTTTGGCAGTGTCCAATCAACTGAGGGTAGCCTACATTAAACCCATGGTCTATGCAACAGACCTGTGTGCTTTACTGTAAGAAATAAGATAAATGCTATAAAAGATGTATTCATGAATATAGAGTTGCTTAAAGTGTAAGTACATTAATTTTACTTTGGTATAGGCCTCCTGAGGTCCCTAAGCAGTAGAGGCTGGGGGAGGGAAAAGCAGCACATGCATACTGATAGGAAAGATAAGCTTTGCAGCAGCCCTGTCAGCTTCTAAAAAAAAAGACAGTTGAAAATACCTTGCAAAATAAAGTAGTATACTAATTTCCCCAGTACCTCATATTTTGTTCCAGTAGGGCATCCTCCACCAGCCTCTTCAGAACTCAACACTTCTAGGAGTGTCAGGAGCCCATGTCCCCCACTGTACACTGTAATTTCTTCCTCTAAATTCAACATCACTACAGGACTCAGAAGTGATGTAGATAGTTGAAAAATGAAACCATGGCATGCGGGGGATATCATGTGAAACCAACACTCCCAGCAGTCTGAAATGCAGAAAATTCCTGGCTGAAGCTGCAGTGCTGGAAAGAGGGGAAGGTAGGAAACCCAAGGTGATGGAGAGGGATGTATACTACTTATTTTCCTCTCAGGAACTTTGGCTGCTTTTTCTTGGAACCTGGCTAGGTCACTTTAGGCATTCCCTATGCCAGTGGTACTTACGTATAAGCTAATGCTTCTACAGGAGTAAAGGAGACACTGGGGTCAAATCACTAAGATAAAAATAACTCATGCAGTATTTACCTCAGAATACTCAATTCCCTAAAAATTCCCTTTGCGGTATTTGACACTTATTTTAGTTAATTGAATTGCTTGCCTGTCTCTGGTTTCTCTCTATGTATGCAGTCAATGAAGCCAAAATTTCTGACCTGGGTAAATGACTTAAAGTGATTGTAAACCTTTATTAACAAAGTATATCCCTCTATAGTGTGTATTTGCCTCAATCCAGAGCATTAAGTGTCATTTCTCTTTGCTGCCTCGTTCCTCTGCTATCTGCATGAGTCAGTTTTGACATTTTTTCCTAATACCAGGAGCCAAAAAGATGACAGAGGAGGGAGCTCCAGTACACAACCTGTGTTCGACAGTCACAGGTCCTGTGTGCTATCTAAAGAGCGGTGTATCCCTTCCATACAATCAGCTCACATCTCTCTCCACTGAGCTCTGCAGAGTTTAACTTCAGCTCTCTGAACCTTTTTTCCTGAAAGCTCTGACAAGCTGTATAAATTCTGCAATTTGAGTGGCTGTAGAGAAGAGATGGCTGCAGAAAAACAGGTACAATTTATGTAGGAGGATTTGTTTCATATTTGTGTATCACCTGAGGCCAGTCACTTCAATGGAAATATGAAATGGTTTATCACCACTTTAACCACTTGAGCCCCGGACCATTATGCTGCCTAAGGACCAGAGGTCTTTTTCCAATTTGGCATTGCGTCGCTTTAACTGCTAATTGCGCGGTCATGCAATGCTGTACCCAAACGAAATTTGCGTCCTTTTCTTCCCACAAATAGAGCTTTCTTTTGATGGTATTTGATCACCTCTGCGGTTTTTATTTTTTGCGCTATAAACGGAAAAAGACCGAAAATTTTGAAAAAAAATGATATTTTACACTTTTTGTTATAAAAAAAAATCCAATAAACTAAATTTTAGTCATACATTTAGGCCAAATTGTATTCGGCCACATGTCTTTGGTAAAAAAAATGTCAATAAGCGTATATTTATTGGTTTGCGCAAAAGTTATAGCGTCTACAAACTAGGGTACATTTTCTGTAATTTACACAGCTTTTAGTTTATGACTGCCTATGTCATTTCTTGAGGTGCTAAAATGGCAGGGCAGTACAAAACCCCCCCAAATGACCCCATTTTGGAAAGTAGACACCCCAAGGAAATTGCTGAGAGGCATGTTGAACCCATTGAATATTTATTTTTTTTGTTCCAAGTGATTGAATAATGACAACAAAAAAAAAATATTTACAAAAAGTTGTCACTAAATGATATATTGCTCACACAGGCCATGGGCCTATGTGGAATTGCACCCCAAAATACATTCAGCTGCTTCTCCTGAGTATGGGGATACCACATGTGTGGGACTTTTTGGGAGCCTAGCCGCGTACGGGGCCCCGAAAACCAATCACCGCCTTCAGGATTTCTAAGGGTGTAAATTTTTGATTTCACTCTTCACTGCCTATCACAGTTTCGGAGGCCATGGAATGCCCAGGTGGCACAAAACCCCCCCAAATGACCCCATTTTGGAAAGTAGACACCCCAAGCTATTTGCTGAGAGGCATATTGAGTCCATGGAATATTTTATATTTTGACACAAGTTGCGGGAAAGTGACACTATTTTTTTTTTTTTTTGCACAAAGTTGTCACTAAATGATATATTGCTCACACAGGCCATGGGCATATGTGGAATTGCACCCCAAAATAAATTTAGCTGCTTCTCCTGAGTATGGGGATACCACATGTGTGGGACTTTTTGGGAGCCTAGCCGCGTACGGGGCCCCGAAATCCAATCACCGCCTTCAGGATTTCTAAGGGTGAAAATTTTTGATTTCACTCTTCACTGCCTATCACAGTTTCGGAGGCCATGGAATGCCCAGGTGGCACAAAACCCCCCCCAAATGACCCCATTTTGGAAAGTAGACACCCCAAGCTATTTGCTGAGAGGCATGGTGAGTATTTTGCAGCTCTCATTTGTTTTTGAAAATGAAGAAAGACAAGAAAAAACATTTTTTTTTTCTTTTTTCAATTTTCAAAACTTTGTGACAAAAAGTGGGGTCTGCAAAATACTCACTATACCCTCTCAGCAAATAGCTTTGGATGTCTGCTTTCCAAAATGCGGTCATTTGGGGGGGTTTGTGCCACCTGGGCATTCCATGGCCTCCGAAACTGTGATAGGCAGTGAAGAGTGAAATCAAAAATTCACGCCCTTAGAAAGCCTGAAGGCGGTGCTTGGTTTTCGGGGTCCCGTACGCGGCTAGGCTCCCAAAAAGTCTCACACATGTGGTATCCCCGTACTCAGGAGAAGCAGCAGAATGTATTTTGGGGTGTAATTTCACATATTCCCATGGCATGTTTGAGCAATATATCATTTAGTGACAACTTTGTGCAAAAAAAAAAAATTTGTCTCTTTCTCGCAACTTGTGTCGCAATATAAAATATTCCATGGACTCGACATGCATCTCAGCAAATAGCTTGGGGTGTCTACTTTCCAAAATGGGGTCATTTGGGGGGGTTTGAACTGTCCTGGCATTTTATGCACAACATTTAGAAGCTTATGTCACACATCACCCACTCTTCTAACCACTTGAAGACAAAGCCCTTTCTGACACTTATTGTTTACATGAAAAAGTTATTTTTTTTTGCAAGAAAATTACTTTGAACCCCCAAACATTATATATTTTTTTAAAGCAAATGCCCTACAGATTAAAATGGTGGGTGTTTCATTTTTTTTTCACACAGTATTTGCGCAGCGATTTTTCAAACGCATTTTTTGAGGAAAAAACACACTTTTTTAAATTTTAATGCACTAAAACACACTATATTGCCCAAATATTTGATGAAATAAAAAAGATGATCTTAGGCCGAGTACATGGATACCAAACATGACATGCTTTAAAATTGCGCACAAACGTGCAGTGGCAACAAAATAAATACATTTTTAAAAGCCTTTAAAAGCCTTTACAGGTTACCACTTTAGATTTACAGAGGAGGTCTACTGCAAAAATTACTGCCCTCGATCTGACCTTCGCGGTGATACCTCACATGCATGGTGCAATTGCTGTTTACGTTTGACGACAGACCGCCGCTTGCGTTCGCGAGAGCAGGGGGCGACAGGGGTGCTTTTTTTTTTTTTTTTTTTTCTTTATTATTTTTTTGCTTTTTTATCTTATTTTTAAACTGTTCCTTTCATTTTTTTTTTTTTTTAATCATTTTTATTGTCATCTCGGGGAATGTAAATATCCCCTATGATAGCAATAGGTAGTGACAGGTACTCTTTTTTGAAAAAATTGGGGTCTATTAGACCCTAGATCTCTCCTCTGCCCTCAAAGCATCTGACCACACCAAGATCGGTGTGATAAAATTCTTCCCCAATTTCCCAATGGCGCTGTTTACATCCGGTGAAATCTAAGTCGTAAAATGCTCGTAACTTCCGGTTTCTTAGGCCATAGAGATGTTTGGAGCCACTCTGGTCTCTGATCAGCTCTATGGTCAGCTGGCTGAATCACCGGCTGCATTCTCAGGTTCCCTGTTGAGACAGGAGAGCCAGAGAAAAACACGGAAGACGGTGGGGGGGGGCATTCCCTCCCACGGCTTGTAAAAGCAGTCTAGAGGCTAATTAGCCGCTAGGATTGCTTTTACATGAAAGCCGACCGCTGGCTGAAAAGAATGATACCAAGATGATACCTAAACCTGCAGGCATCGTTCTGGTATAACCACTCAAAGTCGTGAATGGCGTACCTGAAGACAAAAAAATGGTTAACAATAAAGCACAGTAAACGGTAAAGTATAAAAAATTGCATACCTGAAAAGCAAACATGATAAAACATAATAACAATAAAACATTGCAGAATAGAATACAGTAAAAAAGAGCAGAACAATAGAGAGAATAGAGAGAGAGAGAACAATAAAACGACAACTATTTTTTTTTATTTTATATATATATTTTTTTTTTTTTACACTTTTTTTGTAACTAACTTTTATAACGGTAACCGGTTCCAGGTTCGGGTCTCTCAAAATGCGATGGCATCTTGGGAGACCCTGTGAAAGTGTGCCTAGTCTGTGGAATGCTGTACCCTACGCTAATACTCAACTAGTGCATGGTAGCGTTCAAAACATTCACCAATGCAAAGACCAGGATTGTCAGGACAGGAGGGACAATAATAGCGGGTGTCACGCCTATATCCGCGCTTGCTGCAGACACAACATCTTTTTTGGGGGGGTTTGTTGGGTAGGGGTACTCGGGAGGACATAAAGAAAATGCCTCTCATGCAGCCGACTGCATTTGGTTGGGGATGTGAATGGGGGAAGTACGGGCGCTGCAGAAGTGGTGGGTTCCCAATTAGGATTGGCGAATGCAGCAGGAAGGGCACTATGGGCACGACGGCCTGTGTTTGTCTTTTTGGTGGCAGCGGGACACTACTTGTGCTTGCCACCTCACCAGCTTGAACTGCACTTATGGGATTCGCCACGTCACCAAGTGTTACTGCAGTGCTGGTTTGACCACGACCGGGGTGTACTAGGCCGCTGGTGCTTGCCAGTTCAATAAAAAGCTACCAAAAAAACTGTTAGCGATCGCAGGGATCAGGCCTGACTCTGCGAACGCTGCAGTTATGCGTTAAGTGTTTTGTAAGTGACAGTGATCGATCGATACTGCATTTGGGTGGGCTGAGCTGGGCCGGGCGGAGGGGCAAAATGCAGGTGCTAGCAGGTATCTGGGCTGATCCCGCTAACACTGCGTTTTTGGGAACCCTAAACTGCTGGGGACGCTAGTATAGATCTGATCGGATCAGATATTGATTCGTTCAGATACTATACCACTAAGGGAGGTGTATGCTGCGTGCGTGGGTGTTAGCGGTACTGGCGCTAACCTGACGCTGCCTGGGGCTGGTGCTTGCCAGTTCACCAAAATACTACCAAAAAAACTGTTAGCGATCGCAGGGATCAGGCCTGACTCTGCGAACGCTGCAGTTATGCTTTTAGTGTTTTGTAAGTGTCAGTGATCGATCGATACTGCACTTGGGTGGGCTGGGCTGGGCCGGGCGGAGGGGCAAAACGCAGGTGCTAGCAGGTATCTGGGCTGATCCCGCTAACACTGCGTTTTTGGGAACCCTAAACTGCTGGGGACGCTAGTATAGATCTGATCGGATCAGATATTGATCCGATCAGATACTATACCACTAAGAGAGGTGTACGGTGCGTGCGTGGGTGTTAGCGCTACTGGCGCTAACCTGACGCTGCCTGGGGCTGGTGCTTGCTTGCCAGTTCACCAAAATGCTACCAAAAAAACTGTTAGCGATCGCAGGGATCAGGCCTGACTCTGCGAACGCTGCAGTTATGCATTTAGTGTTTTGTAAGTGACAGTGATCGATCGATACTGCACTTGGGTGGGCTGGGCGGAGGGGCAAAACGCAGGTGCTAGCAGGTATCTGGGCTGATCCCGCTAACACTGCATTTTTGGGAACCCTAAACTGCTGGGGACGCTAGTATAGATCTGATCGGATCAGATATTGATCCGATCAGATACTATACCACTAAGGGAGGCGTATGCTGCGTGCGTGGGTGTTAGCGGTACTGGCGCTAATCTGACGCTGCCTGGGGCGACGCATATCACCGCCAGGCGATCAGGGGGCTAAACCTTTATTCGATAATAAACGGCGGGTGCCCTGACACTATAAAAAATAAACGAACTAACCAGCGTCAACCGTAACACTTATACGGTGATCAGTGGTGAAAGGGTTAACTAGGGGGCAATCAAGGGGTTAAAACATTTATTCGGTAGTATATGGGGGTCCCTGACGCTATAAAACGCTGATGGCGAACCTAAATATTTACGTCCCTAACTAGCGTCACCAGCGACACTAATACAGCGATCAGAAAAATGATCGCTTAGTGACACTGGTGACGGGGGGTGATCAAGGGGTAAAACTTTATTAGGGGGGGTTAGGGGGGTACCCTAGACCTAAAGGGGGCTAACAGTAACTGTCCTAACACTGTAACTGTCACAAACTGACACCAATACAGTAATCAGAAAAAAAAAAAAACCTGCTTGGTGTCAGTTTGTGACGGGGGGGGGGGGTGATTGGGGGGTGATCGGGGGGCAATCGGGGGGGGGGGATCGGGGTGTTTTGTGTGCCTGGCATGTTCTACTGAGTGTGTGGTGTTGGTGCACTCACATTTCAGTCTTCTCTCCTCAGCGCCGGAACGGAAAATACCGAGCCGAGGAGAGATGACATCATTTCCTTTGCTGCTGTTTAGCATACAGCAGCAAAGGAATGTTCCCATTGGCCGGCGGCGATCGTGAGGGGGGGGCCACGAACGGATAGGCTCCCCCTCACCTCCGATCGCCGGGGAACAAAACAGGACCGCCTCGGGCACCGGGGGGGGTCCGATCGGACCCCCCACCCGCGGAAGGCAAATCACGTACATGTACGTGATTTTGCCTGTCCGTGCCACCTTGCCGACGTACATCGGCGTGAGGCGGTCCTTAAGTGGTTAAGACAGTATTTATAAGGGTAAGTGAAGTTTATTTGAGAGCTCAGTTAGCCTTTTCGCTCTCTAACCCTGATATAATCTAACCAACCACCCCCTCCACAGATGCAGATTTACCTCAATGACCTCAATGATCCAAACATGTTGGATCAATGTAAGTATGCATCTGTGGGGTGGGTTTAGGGGAAAAAAGGATAAAGTGCACAGAGGGGCAGCAATACAACTAGAGAATTTATTTATAAATACTAGTTTTCGGCTGCTCAGTCAGAATAAAAGTTTGTTTGAAATTAAACAATGTGTGCTAAGTATCACTTTGAGAATACAGTGATGGATATGTGTTATCTTCACATGCACACAGTTTTTTATGTTCATATTGCCTCAGCAATCCTCCTAATGGGGCCCTTTCCACCCCCATGCCCCATAGTGGCTGTGTGGGCTGCTATAGCTATGGTTACACTGAGTTACATTAAGTAGGAGATACATACTAAAATAATTTCAACAAACATGCTAGCACACAATGTACCCCTACCTTCAGCTCCCTCACCCTCCCCTTTGCCATTATTACTGCCAATTAATGTCTGTCAAAATGGCAGCTGTGAATTGTCTTGTATTACACAGCAGCAATGGCTGTCAAAATGAAGCCACTCCTGTGTAAAATTACACTAAAGCCTCGTACACATGATGTGATTATTGGCAGGGGATTGTCTGTTGACAGACTGTTGTCCTAAAATCTTACCGTTAGTACGCTCCTTTGACAATTGTTGTCCAACTTTTGGCCAAAAAATGTTGGATGGCAGGCTAGTAAATTTTCGGCGGACAACGGTCTGTTGTCTGATTTTTGTATGGTCAGTAGACAAGTCCGTCACACAAAAGTCGAAAGTACAAACACGCATGATCGGAATCAAGGAACGAGCCGGAAGCGGTCGGTCTTGTAAACTAGCATTCGTAATGGAGAATTAACATTCATGACGCGGCAAATTATGAAATGTCGAAATGCAGCGCACATTCTCCTTCTTTAATGGGATAAAAATGAAGCTGCTTTACTGGTGATACTGATGGAGTTATGGCAAACGTATTTTAAGCCCCATACACACGATAGGACTTTGTACAAACTTTCCCTTGGATTTTTGTACAAAGGGCGTTGCCCAAAAGTTTGTCTTGCATACAGACGACAGGACTTTTCCAGCCAACTTTCACCATATCACGTGGTTTTTCAGCTCTTTAACACCACCCTTTGGTCAACTTGTGTAGTGTTGTCTGATATTGTGTCAATCTCGCCACTTTTTTTTTGGCGAGATTGACACCTTGCGAGCCGGGTTGACACTGGTGCGGGGATCCGACTTGGATCCCCACCAATGCCAGGCACTTTGTTTGGTATGAATCTTGAGGGGGAACTCCACGCCAAATTTTAAATAAAAAACCGGCATGGGTTCCCCTCCAGGGGCATACCAGGCCCTTAGGTCTGGTATGGATATTAAGAGGAAGCCCCTACGCCAAAAAAACGGCGTGGGGGTCCCCCCAAAATCCATACCAAACCCTTATCCGAGCACGCAGCCCGGCCGGCCAGGAAAGGGGGTGGGGACGAACGAGCGCCCCCCCCCTCCTGAGCCGTACCAGGCCGCATGCCCTCAACATGGGGGGTGGGTGCTTTGGGGGAAGGGGGCGCCCTGCGGCCCCCCCCACCCCAAAGCACCTTGTCCCCATGTTGATGAGGACAAGGGCCTCTTCCCGACAACCCTGGCCGTTGGTTGTCGGGGTCTGCGGGCGGGGGGCTTATCGGAATCCGGGAGCCCCCTTTAATAAGAGGGCCCCCAGATCCCGGCCCCCCACCCAATGTGAATGAGTATGGGGTACATCGCACCCCTACCCATTCACCTGGGGAAAAAAGTGTCAATAAAACACAGTACACAGGTTTTTAAAGTAATTTATTAGGCAGCTCCGGGGTCTTCTTCCGACTTCGGGGGTCCTCTTCTGACTTCGGGGGTCTTCTTACGACTTCGGGGGTCCTCTTCTCACTTCGGGGGTCCTCTTCCGACTTCGGAGGTCTCTCCGGCGTCTTCTCCCGGTGTCCGCATCTTCTGCCGGCTCCACCGCTATCTTCTGGCGCTCTTTTGCCAGCGGTGGTCTGGACCTCTGGATCGTCTTCAGATGATGACATGACCACGCCCCCTTATGACCTCACAGTCCCAGCATGCCCCGGGACTGTGATGTCATAGGGGGGCGGGGTCACCACCTATATAAGTCAGTTGCGGAGCGCACAGAGAGCATTCTGGCTGGAGAGAGCGTCGTGTCAACATCTCTGGAAGAGAAGAGGGAAGAAGACGATCCAGAGGTCCGGACCACCGCTGGCAAAAGAGCGCCAGAAGATAGCGGTGGAGCCGGCAGAAGATGCGAACACCGGGAGAAGACGCCGGAGAGACCCCCGAAGTCGGAAGAGGACCCCCGAAGTGAGAAGAGAACCCCCGAAGTCGTAAGAAGACCCCCGAAGTCAGAAGAGGACCCCCGAAGTCGGAAGAAGACCCCGGAGCTGCCTAATAAATTACTTTAAAAACCTGTGTACTGTGTTTTATTGACACTTTTTTCCCCAGGTGAATGGGTAGGGGTACGATGTACCCCATACTCATTCACATAGGGTGGGGGGCCGGGATTTGGGGGCCCCCTTATTAAAGGGGGCTCCCGGATTCCGATAAGCCCCCCGCCCGCAGACCCCAACAACCAACGGCCAGGGTTGTCGGGAAGAGGCCCTTGTCCTCATCAACATGGGGACAAGGTGCTTTGGGGTGGGGGGCCCGCAGGGCGCCCCCTCCCCCAAAGCATCCACCCCCCATGTTGAGGGCATGCGGCCTGGTACGGCTCAGGAGGGGGGGGGCGCTCGCTCGTCCCCACTCCCTTTCCTGACCGGCCAGGCTGCGTGCTCGGATAAGGGTCTGGTATGGATTTGGGGGGGACCCCCACGCCGTTTTTTTGGCGTAGGGGTTCCCCTTAAAATCCATACCAGACCGAAGGGCTTGGTATTCCCCAGAGGGGAATTCCCTCTCGCGCTAGCCGCAGTAGGAAAATGTGTTTTTCCTATTGCAGCCAGCACGAGATGTACAGTACCCTGCCGCCGAGATCGCGCTGGAAACATTCTCGCGGCTGCGTACTGTAGTTTGTACAAAAGTCCGATGGCCTTGTGTACACACGATCGGACTTTGCTCCATCGGACTTTTGTTGCCGGAAAGTATGTCCGTCCGCACAGCCAACAAAAGTCCGATGGAAACTGAAAAAGTTTGTCCGATGGAGCGTACACACGGTCGGATGTTGCTCCAAAACAGCTCATTTGCATGTTTGTTGTCAAAAAGTCCGATCGTGTGTACGGCCCTTTAAAAGGATTTTGTTTTCTAGTAATATCAAGAATATTATTATATTGCTTCTTGTCTGTTTTTTTGGGCAAGTTACCACAACACCATTATCCGTAGTTTTTAAGATCAAAGATACAACTACGTTGGTGTCCCTTGTTATTTTACATTGTATTTTTTTAAATGTAACTTCCTACTCCCAAACTGTCATTTGAAGTAAAACACATAGCCAAGTATTATTCTACACAATATTTTTATTGTGCAGAAAAAAATAAAACAAAATTAAATTAGAGATGCTATCTGCCATCCAAATACAAATAACTTTACCAAAAAGTGCATTCTATGCATACAAACATATAAAGAATATAACAAATAAAATCATTATTAAAAAAAAAAAAGAAAATAAAAAAAAAATTAGTAAGTGGTGAAGGGGTGAAAATCCCCAGTCCAGGGGCCTTGGGGGTCTTTTGGCTGGAATTGCCACTGACTACTATGCTGCTGTGGTGGGTGGGGTGGCTGTGGTGGGTGGGTTGGAGGTGGAGTCACAAAATCTGAAATGTGGGTGCTTTCATAAATGTGGCCCCTCGTCCCCTTATTGAGGAGCTGCAGGATGAGTTCCTCACACCTACTCCTTTGCTCACCGGCCATCTGCCTTAATTTATTGGCTGTCACACACCCAAATGCTTCAGCCTTATCTGGGTCTGTACGGAGCGCAGTAGTGGCCTGGCTGAGGAAGGAAGCTGTGGCCTCCTCCAGATTCCTGCTCTTCCTGGCCCTTTTAGCAGCAGGAGGGCATAGGGGAGGGGTCTGGGACTCTGTCTGGATACTGGCCGGTGGCTCCCCCAGACTGACACTTTCCTGTGTATAATTAGAAACTTTTTTAGGGTTTGGTCATCAATCACACACAATTTTGATCTCCTCACTGTTGCAAATTGAATGTGGAGAAATAGAAAAGACTATCATTCAGACCCCAGCATTTATCATTCTTGTTCAAATCGTTTTTGGTCACTACTGTCTATTGATATGGAAACCACTTTGTTAAGGCAGAAATATTTTACCAATAACGTTTAGTCACCATTATTGTATTTTTGCATAAAAATATGTTCAACAATGCTATACCTGGGTCAAGCTGGGCTGCTCCACATCTTCATCCTGTGCATCAGGACCTGTGTGAACCTCGGGAGCTGTGGCCTCAGCAGATATCAAAGGGATTGTAGACAGCGATGGCCTGGGTTCTGTCTGGTCTGTCAAAAACCACAGGCCGTGGTAAGACCACGGCCTGGAGACATATAGGTCATCCGCTGCTGCTCCTGACCTCTCAGATTCCAGGACCTTGTTCAGCTCCCTTTTAAATGTAGTCCTCAGGTTAGCAATTTTTTGCTTTACATAGTTGATGTCTGCCCTGAGGTACACTGGTTTGACCAACACAACCATTTTCTCCAAAGCTGCCTTCCTCAATATTTTATTGGAGTAGTCTCTACTCTTGACCTTCCAGAGACGGGGAAGCTCCTGGTACAGGTCAATGAATGGGGGTATAAATTCAGGGGAAGTAAATTTATCTGTCATGATAAATGATACGATACCTGCAAGACAGAACACAAGACAAACCATAATGTCTGGCTTAACCCATAAGCTGGTCCCAATTTAGGCCTCAATCTAAGCAGTATAGGCCACCACCCAACTATGCCCCAATTATCAATTATACTTTCGTTTTATGCCTCCTTTCTTGCATTGGCAATCGTTCATCCTCCACTCCAAGATCATTCCTATGGCCGTTTCATCGACTGTGCGTTCTGGCTTTATATACACTGCGCACATGTCAAACTCCGTTCTCAGTGCGTCATGATGCTGGGGCATGACCATCTCTCTCTTGCATGTGACAAACACGGCGGAACATTCGGGAAAGACAGCATGGCAGATTTGACAGATTACAGCCAGCCCCGCGGTTGTGGAGCTCATAGGAGGCACAAAGCAACCCCCATGAGCAAGGGTGAGATGGTGGAGACTACAAGCTGCGCAATTACGAAAGGCCCAACAGCCGAAAGGACTTCATTTTGGAGAAGGTCATCGCCATTTTGCAGTGTTAATTTTTGGTGGAACGATCAAATCCGAAAACGATGGTCTGATCTCAAACACTATGAACAAGACCAGATGGAGTACATACATCAGATCATAAAAAAAAGTAAGCAATATTTGTATCTAAACTATAATATATATGTGTAAATTAGCTGTCTGTATATGTTCTTTAAACAAGTAGCTCTAGAGAATTCTATATAAGCTTTTCTTAAATCTTTGTATGACTTGGGATTACGAAGATGAAGGTAAATATAAAGCATATATGAACATTCTTATTTGGTCATGTTTTTGGACATTCCTTTTTTTTTTGGACTTTGTTGTTTTTTCTTCTTTCAACAGGGAGGCACCAAAAAATGAGGCTCCAGCCAAGCCACCACAAGGGATGAAGGGAGGCTACCCTCACTCGGGCCCCAACAGGGGAGGCAACAAGGCCATCTTCCCCCCAAAAATGTAAGTGCTAAATTCAAACACACTCATTTAGCCACCAACAGGGGTGTTTCTAGGTGGACCAAAGGCCATGGGCTTAGGGCAGAACTTAAGGGGTAAAGAACACTTTCTGGTTGCTGCCTGGCTCATCAGTGCCCATTAATGCAGCCTTGCCAGTGTAGACATGGGTAGAAGAGAGGCCCCGGGGCTCCCAGTCACAAAGAGTCACGCCTGCTAGGATGGTTATCATATATCCCATATCCCATAGGAGACAAGAGAGGTGGGGGGCAACTGCGGGACTTTTTCAATGTTGGCACTTGTCAAGTGTTTGCCCTCTGGAAAATGCCATCACCTTCCCTTTTCTATGCATTTTTCACAGTAAAAAAAGTGCAGCATGGTGGTCCACTAGTCAGGAGCAAACACTGACATCAGACCAAGTGCAAGATTGGTCAACTAATTTAGCAAAATGGATGCTAGAACCAGATGTGACTTGGGGTGGCTTAATGAATGGTGTATTGTTTCTTTTTAGAGGAAAGTGAGTGTGGTCAGCTCACCCAGGATATTTCTTTGGAGCCACGGGATCTGACTCCTGGACCCAACACAGACATTGCCATTGTGGTCATCAAATCCCTTAACGTGAGTCACAGTGAGGGCCAAAGCGAACCAGAAGAGGAAGAGAGTATTCGGGAGCCTCTTGTTTGCGCAAGTAAGTATTCTTGGAATCTTGCTTCAAATGTGTATGCATGTCGAGTGTTTAGATGTCCAAACCAAACACCCACTCCACACATTACCAGTATGTAGTGCCTTAACATTAGCATGGAGAAGGAAGAGGTGGAAGGAGCTGGCAGTGTTGCTAGGTACCGGAGTTTGGGAGACCCAGGCACCATGACCAAGATTATAGAGTAGTTGCAGTGTGTACATTACACATCCTAGTAGTGTAGGTGTCTGAAGGGCAAGCAGGTTGCAAGCAACAATAGACTGGGTAGGTAAATATTTCCTGAATTTGAGGGTTACCTGTCCAAAACATCTTCCCATTACCCCCCCCCCAAACTTTGTCTAATGCCGCGTACACACGAGCGGACATTACGGCGGACTTTGCCCGGCGGACTTTTCGTCGGACTTTGTTTGCTCCTTGCGCCGGACTTAAAAACGGACGGACTTGGCCACACACGGTCACTGCAAAAGTCCGCTGGTTTTGAACGCGGTGACGTATAGCACGTACGACGGGACTATAAAAAGGAAGTCCAAGCCCCACTCCGGCACCCTTTGGGCTCCTTCTGCTAATCTCGTGTTTATCTCGTGTTAGTAGAAGTTTGGTTAGAGACGATTCGCGCTTTTCACACTTCAGCTTATTTCGTTCGTTTTCTGCGGTTCAGTTTGTGCTTGTGAGGTTTGTATCTGCTTTTCAGTGCGTGTTGGTCAGTTCGTAACCTGCCTTGCAGGCCGTTCTGCTCCGCTCGTTCCTGATTTTCAGGTCGTTCTTCATAGGCCTTGCTGTTCTTCAGTGCGTTTGTTATAAGTTTGTTAGTTTGAGCAGCCGACCGTTTTGAAGCCATGTCGAGTGGACGTACTCGTTCTCGAGTTCGTGCTGTGTGGGGACTTGGTGTTGGGGTTAATACTTTGACCCGAGTCCAGTCCATGAACAGGGTGAGGAGGAGTTCATGGACCAAGAATTGGTTGCGCCAGCGTGACCAGTTCTCTCATATGCCTTTGCTCCGTGAGCTCCGTGAGAATAATCCTGATGATTTCAGGAATTTTCTCAGGATGACGGACCCCATCTTTAAGCGTCTTTTGGCTATGCTGACCCCCTATATCAGCAGGCAGGATACCTGCATGAGGCAAGCCATCAGTGCGGAGCAGAGGCTAGTTGCCACGTTACGTTACTTGGCGACAGGGAGAAGTCTTCAGGACTTAAAGTTCTCGACAGGCATCTCCCCCCAGGCTCTGGGGATCATAATCCCAGAGACCTGTTCTGCTATTATTCAGGTCCTGCAGAAGGAATATATGAAGGTAAGTTTTATCCTTTAACATAACATGATATGTATTAACTGTTTTTGGATGTATTGTAGAACTGTCCTCTTTACCTAATTGCCATGCTTTCAATCTGCTGTGAATGTCCCCTTTATCTTTGTGCATGCCTATTTTAATCAGTTATTGCCCTATACATGCATAATTTCTTTCATTAACCTCCCCACCATGCAATGCTGGGTCCATTTTTATCTCTAGCCTATAGTCCATTGAACAATGTATATTGTCTGCTCCATTGTCTTGTTTGTCCCTCCCCCACCCCACAAATGTTTGAGCCAGTCAGGTGTGTTTGTTAACCTAATTAGAACCCCTCCCCCACCCCACAAATGTTTCAGCCAGTCATGTGTGTTTGTTAACCTAATTAGAACCCCTCCCCCACCCCACAAATGTTTCAGCCAGTCATGTGTGTTTGTTAACCTAATTAGAACCCCTCCCCCACCCCACAAATGTTTCAGCCAGTCAGGTGTGTTTGTTAACCTAATTAGAACCCCTCCCCCACCCCACAAATGTTTCAGCCAGTCAGGTGTGTTTGTTAACCTAATTAGAACCCCTACCCCACCCCACAAATGTTTCAGCCAGTCAGGTGTGTTTGTTAACCTAATTAGAACCCCTCCCCCACCCCACAAATGTTTCAGCCAGTCAGGTGTGTTTGTTAACCTAATTAGAACCCCTCCCCCACCCCACAAATGTTTCAGCCAGTCAGGTGTGTTTGTTAACCTAATTAGAACCCCTCCCCCACCCCACAAATGTTTCAGCCAGTCAGGTGTGTTTGTTAACCTAATTAGAACCCCTCCCCCACCCCACAAATGTTTCAGCCAGTCAGGTGTGTTTGTTAACCTAATTAGAACCCCTACCCCACCCCACAAATGTTTCAGCCAGTCAGGTGTGTTTGTTAACCTAATTAGAACCCCTCCCCCACCCCACAAATGTTTCAGCCAGTCAGGTGTGTTTGTTAACCTAATTAGAACCCCTCCCCCACCCCACAAATGTTTCAGCCAGTCAGGTGTGTTTGTTAACCTAATTAGAACCCCTCCCCCCACATTCAAATGTATCAATGGGCCATCATAGGGGGTGAGTAATCTTATAAGTGTGCCTTATGTTTTTCAACATTTCAATTACAAACACACATATTCATAATATTTGACTGCTGTTGTTTACTAATGTTTTGGTGTAATCTGATATACAATTTTTTTATTAAAGTCCTTATCTTATTTTTTTGCACTCCACAGTTTCCTACAAGTCCACAGGAATGGCAGACTGTGGCCTCCCAGTTCGCTGACCATTGGGACTTTCCCAACTGTGTAGGGGCGATTGACGGGAAGCACGTCCGGATTGTGCCACCACCGCATTCGGGGTCATATTTCTTTAACTACAAGGGGTTCCATAGTGTAGTTTTGATGGCGGTGGTCTCGGCACATTTGGAGTTTATGTTTGTGGATGTGGGGAAGAACGGCCGGATGTCTGATGGAGGAGTCTTTGCACAGACCGAGCTGTGCTATCGTCTCCAGACCGGTGGCCTGGAATTGCCACCTGATGACGATAATGTGGATGGACTCCCCTCAGTTTTTATTGCTGATGAAGCATTTGCTCTCTGTGAGAACTTGATGAGGCCGTTCCCCCAAAGGACACTCACCCCTGAGAGGAGGGTATTTAATTATCGGCTGGCCAGAGCAAGAAGGGTTGTGGAGAATGCCTTTGGTATTCTGGCCAGCCGGTTCCATATCTTTCTTACGGCTATTAATTTGGCGGACTATAAAATCAACCACGTCATCCTTGCTTGCTGCATCTTGCATAACTTTTTAAGGAGACATTCAGCTACATATCTATCCTCTGTTGGGCCTGAGCCCAGACTGGAAGAGGCTAGTAGCAATTTCACAGGCCTAGAAATTGGCCGTATTGGCTTGGCCCCCCGAACCGCACGTCAAGTGCGTGACCGTTATGTGAATTATTTTAATGGTCGGGGGGCCATTGCTATTCAGCAACAGCTATAATTTTTTTTCAAAAATAACAAATAAAATTTGTTTATCTAAATATCTTGTTTTTATTGTTGTTTACCTTTAAGTTATGTCTGTCTCCTAGTGCACTTGTAGTAGTGTCAAGTGCATTTAGCTTTAGTTAATCAGGCCCACAAAAACAAACCCCAAATGTTGACTTCAAGAAACAGCCACACACATTGTATAGGGAAAAAATTTTTACTTGGTGCACATTGAAAGGTGCATTTTGTATCATATTTTTTAAAATTTTTTGTTCTTTTTATTTTGTCAAAAAATAATTTTACGTTGTGTAAAAAAATTATCTTTTACTAAATTATTCAAGCCATTTTTTCTAAAATATATAGACCTTTATCTCAAAACATTTACATACACAACAGTGTTTTTATAAACAAAACTTACAATACATTAAAACTTACAAAGTTCAATATTTCAAGAACGGTGCATGTAATGTCACCCTTGCAGAAATTGCTCATTTATAAGATGATCAAAATTGAGCTTTACTAAAGGGTCAAGTCAACATGTGCTATCTCCTATCATGGGAGAGCAATGTACATGTTTTGTGTGTGCAATCCCATTTTTGGTTGCTCTCACCACCCAAGATTTTTCAGGATGAAGGGTTTGCAAACACAAAACAAGTACATTGCTAACCCATGATGGAAGATAGCACATGATGACACACCGTGTGCATCACACAATGTAAATTTGGGTATACCCCAAAACTTGCAAATTTTTTTTTAAAAACAAAATAACTTCCCAAGGAAATGAAGAACATGATTGATGTTTTTAGGCCAAACGTGATTATATTCTGCCCAAAACATCAATCATGTTCTTAATTTCCTGTTGCATGGAGTCCAGGCGAAGTTTCATGCTGTGAATTTGTTCACGCATTTGATCTATGTGGCCATTCCACAGCATTATCTGGCCTATTAGTCTTTGCGCACTGTCTGTGGTGAAGTGCTCTGCTGCTTGGCCTTCCACAACCAGAAACTCACCTAAAACTAGTGAATAAAAACAAGGTTTACAATATGCACGCCAAAATACAGTAACTCAAGCTGGGGTGTCAGTCACTCACTTGGTGGGCTTGAAACCTCGCACACTTCCTCCACCTCTCCTTCCTCAAGGTCGTCGGGTGGGCGTGGTCTTGGGCTGGGGCTTGGGGTATCTTGGGCCTCAGGCTGGTGACTTGGGGGGGTCCTGAGATCCTTGGACTGTTGTCTGAGTCTTTTCTCCCCTATGAGATTATAAAAAAAGGTAAAGTTAAAACACACTGATCTTTTATTTTTTAATAAAGAAAGTAAAATGTTGGTTATGATTTTTTTGCCAATTTTGCATCATAATAAATGTTGAAGACAGGATGAACATTACCTCTGAACAACAATTAGAAAGAATGCATATTTTTGGGCAAGTTTCACAGATGCTGACACCTCAATGATCTCCTATGTGTATTACCCCTCAAAAATTTAGTTATGGTCACATAGTACACTAGAAAATGCATTTCCTTAGCAAAATGCGGGGGAATGCTGAATAGCTAAATGGCTAAAATGGCCGCCATCAAAACTGCCCCATCATATTCCTCTATTATAAATCAGTACATGGTGTGTCTGTCCCCTCCCCCGGGCTCTGTAATCAGAGCTGAGATGCTCCGGCCACCTCCCCCCCTGTGTATAACAGAAGCTTTGGTAACCATGGCAACAAAACAAACACAGTACACTCTGATTAATGTCTAAAATTACACGAAATGACCTCTAAACAAAAAGCTTTTTCTCCAAAAATTATAAAAATATCAAACTGAAAAGATATAGCCAGATAGATGAATATTTAGTGAACATTGTAAAGTTTGTTTGGTGTCTCTAGGTGAAAGTATGAAGGAGCTGAAACTTTTGGGAGCGGAAGAAGAATTTGAGGATTTCAAGCATGCTCCCATTGAATTCAATGTTTAAAAAAGAGAAAAAAAACTGATTATTTAATAAAGTATACATGGTAGTAAAAAAGTTGAAAATGACCACACATCAGCTCAAAGAGACGAACATTTTAATAGTTGAATGGTTTTAATAGCTGAAAGTATGCAGAAGTTACGCAGAGCCAAAAAACGTACGGAATAATATTCCAATTAAATATTTCAAAAAATAAAATCGAAGAACAATAGTGGGACTGCTAAATCATTCCCACTAACTATAGTGCTCGTGAGTCCAGATGTGGAAACAGCTGCTGTGTCCTGTCCCTACATTACACTGAATCATTTTTGATGAAGCATTATATTTTCAAACACATCTACACCACATCAACTCATTGTGGGAATTCGCCAAATTATCAAGCCATAAATGTATGTCCAACCCTGTCCCATCGTATTTGGCGAAAAAATAACGTCACTTTATAAAGTATCCGATCTATTCCAAAGAACGGTATTTACGAACGATGCAGAAAAACCGCCAAAAATAAGGATCAGCATGCAAGTTCTGTATCTCAATAGTAAAACACAAGTACTTACTTTTTTTCAGCAGCTTCTTTATTCGCCAATATTGTTCTGGCTCCCGACTTTTGATGTCAGACCACCGCTTCCGCAATTGTTCTTTCGAACGTTTTGTACCAAATTTATCTTCCAGAGCGGTGACAACTGAGGACATTATTTTGTCCTTCCTCATATTGGGTCGTGTGTACGGTCCTTTTTTGCCATCGTAGTCCTCCCTTCTTAATATGGACACCATCTCCACCATCTCTTCAAAAGCCATGTTGGTGGCCTTATATCTCCTCCGGGATGTGGATGTTTGGGGCTCCGGGCTTTCCTCCGCGCTACTTCCACTTAATCGCTCCGCCATCTTTTGCTATCTACTCCCACTGCGCAACGAAGAGTGAAGGGGCGGGGCCAAATCGTACTCACGAACGTCAGGGGCGGGCGACGCAGGCGGAGCATGACACATGCGCAGTGTATATAAAGCTAGTACGATGGCCAACGTATGTCCGTGCGGAAGTAGCGAGCGGCACAAACGAAGGTAAGATTAAAGAGTGTGTGTGTGTGTGTGTGTGTGTGTGTGTGTGTGTGTGTGTGTGTGTGTGTGTGTGTGTGTCCCCGTGTGTGTCCCCTAGATTACAACACAAACTAATCCTGAGATTTGGGACTGACATTTAAGTTTTGATCTTGTGTCTTGTCTTGCAGAAATAATGAATCCCTTTAAAGAGGAAGAGTTTTTGATCCATTTCATTGATCTATATGAGCAGAAGAAAAACCTCTGGGAGGTCAAACACCCCCACTATTATAATCGTGATGTTAGGAAGGCAACACTGGGCACACTTTTAGAGTTTGTGAAGACTCGAGTCCCCCAGGCAGACCTCAAGTTTGTGGACAGGAAAATAGGTATCTTGCGTAATATGTATAAGCGGGAACACAGAAAAATCCAGGAGTCGCTCAGATCCGGGGCAGCAGCTGACCAAGTTTATGTACCCAAGTTGTGGTATTACCACAAACTGCGATTCCTGGATGAGCAGACCGAAGCCAGGCAATCCCTTTCCACCCTTCCCCCCACCCTTCCCCCCACCCTTCCCTCCAGCCTTCCCTCCAGCCTTCCATCCACCTCCACCCCAGCTGAGGAGTCCCAGGATGAACTGGGCCTTTTCACCATAGATGAAGTGGATGCGCCCAGCTTCAGCCAGGTATACTTTTTTTGAAGATTTTGGGATTGTGTAAATGTTATTAATGATGTTAAGGTGTTCATTTTGAAAGTGCTTCATCAAAAATCACTTCTGCACAAAGAGTAATATGTAGACATATCACTAGACAGTAGTGGCCAAATATATACGTAACTTCAGATCTTGTTGATCATCTGAAATAATGGTGTGGTCAAATAGATAGCCTTTACTATTTTGTGTAATTATATTTGAAAGTTAGGAGCTGAAAATTGTGTGTGATTGCATAACAGAAAATTACAACTATGTCCCTTTTTTTTACCCAGGATGACCTCAGCCAGGAGGAGGCCTTGCCCAGTGAGAGAGAGGAGGAGGCCTTGCCCAGTGGGAGAGAGGAGGAGGCTGTGGCTGGGCCAAGTAGAAGCCGCACGGAGTGCCAGGTGCCTCCCCTCCGCATTCTACAGAAAAGGCCCAGGAGGATGACTGCAACAGAGCAGGAATCCCTAGAGCTCATACGGGAAGCAAGCCTGATCCTGAGTAAACCTCCCAATGCAGAGGAGGCGTATGGCACCTATATAGCCTGCAGATTACAGGAGTTGGAAAAGGGCCAACGCCTCCTCTGTGAGGGTCTATTTTTCCAGGCTTACCAGAAGGGCTTGAGAGGGGAGCTTACTGCTAACACATATATAGCAGATGAAGGCACTCCTACTCCTCCTCCTCCTCCTCCTCCTCCTCCTCCTCCTGCCCCAAGTACACCACCAGAGGCACAACCTCCGAGGAAGGCTGCAGAGAAGCGTGGAGGGAAGGCTGCAGAGAAGCGTGGAGGGAAGGCTGCAGAGAAGCATGGAGGGAAGGCTACACGGAAGAGTCGAAAGTGATTGCCTGGTTTCTGTCTGTTCTGACTGTGCTCCCTGTGCTCCCTATAGTCGCAAGATACCTATTTTCTTGTCCTCAAACTTGATGTGTGTCCTGGGGGACGAAAGGCTTCCCAGATTCTAAAAGTGTGTCCAGTGTTGCCTTCCTAATTTTTTTGTTTATCAAATAAATACTTTTTGGTTTACCTTACATTCTTGCCTATGTCTTTTGATTCAAAAACGCCATTTTGTTTGGGAGTCGGCAGGTACAGGTCGAAAAGACTATGGGGTTGATTTGAGAAAAGCAAATAGTCTGTCCAACGCCTCCTCTGTGAGGGTCTATTTTTCCAGGCTTACCAGAAGGGCTTGAGAGGGGAGCTTACTGCTAACACATATATAGCAGATGAAGGCACTCCTACTCCTCCTCCTCCTCCTCCTCCTCCTCCTCCTCCTCCTCCTCCTCCTCCCCCAAGTACACCACCAGAGGCACAACCTCCGAGGAAGGCTGCAGAGAAGCGTGGAGGGAAGGCTGCAGAGAAGCGTGGAGGGAAGGCTGCAGAGAAGCGTGGAGGGAAGGCTACACGGAAGAGTCGAAAGTGATTGCCTGGTTTCTGTCTGTTCTGACTGTGCTCCCTGTGCTCCCTATAGTCGCAAGATACCTATTTTCTTGTCCTCAAACTTGATGTGTGTCCTGGGGGACGAAAGGCTTCCCAGATTCTAAAAGTGTGTCCAGTGTTGCCTTCCTAATTTTTTTGTTTATCAAATAAATACTTTTTGGTTTACCTTACATTCTTGCCTATGTCTTTTGATTCAAAAACGCCATTTTGTTTGGGAGTCGGCAGGTACAGGTCGAAAAGACTATGGGGTTGATTTGAGAAAAGCAAATAGTCTGTGCACTTTGCAGAGGGCAGTTGCCCTCTGCAAGTGCAATTGCTCCAGAGCATCAGAAATTATTTAAAAGCTTGACTTTGCAAAGAGTACCCAATCCTGTGCAAGTAAAAGAAAAAAAAAAAACATTTTTGCTTGCACATGATTGGATGATGGAAGTCAGCAGAGCTGCTTCACATTTAATAAAGCTTGGGAGCAACTGCTCTTGCAGAGGGCAAATGCAATTTCCAAAATGCACAGGCTTTTTACCTTTAGGAAATCAACCCCTATGTGTGTTTTTGTCAAATAAAAAGAATTTATTTTGATTTTACATGATTTTAGGAATAAATCAGCAGAGCTTCCCCGAATTTAAGCTCTTCCCCTCAGTTTTTCAGCGACTGCACTTCCAACAAGTGCACTTGGTGTGCAATTTCTCAAGTGAACGTTTCACTTGATATTCTTAAATGATTTAAGCCTTTTGTCAAAAACAAACTCGGGGGAAGCTCTGCTGATTTTTTCCGAAAATCATGTCAAATAAAAATTAATTGTTTTGGTTTGGGCTTCCTTGCATGTGCCCCTCGGATCCACAGCGAACACACTTCAAAATGCTCTTTATGTGGAATTATATGTATAATTACCAATTGGAGTGAAAAATGATTTTGCCTTTGTTAAATACACCCCCCTATGTTTAATGAACAAGGGACAACAACCTCATTAAGGTTCTTTAAAACAACACAAAATATGAATGTTAATTGTGGTAACTTGAAAATACACACCAAAAATGTGGTTAGCATTTAACACACATTGTAAAATAGCTAAAGTGCGGAAATAAAAAAAAAAAAAAAAAAATATCTATTTTAAAATTTAAAAGTTATGGAGATCTGGCTGTTACAAAATATTATATTAGTCATGGCAGGAGGATAAATCATGAAGAAAGAAGTTTGTGAGAACTCTGTGTGAATATAAAGCAGAAAAACAACTTCATTCCTCTCGCATTATCAATCCTAAAAAAAGGCTGTATTAAAAGACGACAGAAGAGGAATGTGCTAGCTTCAAGACGAAGGCTAGTTTTACCAGACCGAGCGCTTCCGTCTTGTAATTGCTTCAGAGCATGCGTCAGTTTGAGTTCGTCAGACTAGCACACAGACGATCGGTTTGTCCGCTAGAAAGAAGAGTCCGTCGGATAAATTTTAAGCAAGTTTCAAATCTAATTCCGTCAAACTTTTGAGAAAACAAAGTCCGCTGGAGCCCACACACATCGAATTGTCCGACGAAATCCAGTCCGCCGGGCAAAGTCCGCCGTAAAGTCCGCTCGTGTGTACGCGGCATAATGGCCACCAGAGGGGGGAGGAGACAGATAAGTTGACCTTCCACTTTTGTCTTTAAATACTAATTTAAGTGTATCCTTATGTTGGCTAAGCATGTTTGTGTCAAATCTACTTGTAACTTTATGTGCAGAATTAGTAATTTATTTTTTATTTTTTTAATCCACAGTTTCCTTCCAACCCAGAGCAATGGCAGGACGTTGCAGCCCAGTTCCATCATCAGTGAATTTTCCCAACTGTGGTGGTGCTATTGATGGCAAGCATGTCCGGATTGTACCACCACCCAACTCTGGAACCCTATTGTTTTAATTATAAGGGCTTTTGCAGCATAGTCATGCTAGCTGTAGTGTCTGCCAAATAGGAGTTCCTGTATCTGGATGTTGGGAAGTACGGCCGCAACTCTGACGGAGGAGTGATTATGCAGACAGAGTTCTTCAAGCGGCTCTAGAATGGCACCTTAAATTTACACTGTTATACAAGCTATACACTCACTACTTTACATTGTAGCAAAGTGTCATTTCTTCAGTGTTGTCACATGAAAAGATATAATAAAATATTTACAAAAATGTGAGGGGTGTACTCACTTTTGTGAGATACTGTATGTATATATATATTGTGAGGGGGTTAGCTCGGCAGCAGGTGTGTGTGACCCCCTGGATGGGTTCACCACACAAAATCAGGCACAGCAGACAGCGTTGTAGGTGAAACAAAAACAAAGGTGCAGTTTATTTAGACTATATGCATTGAAAAATAACAGAAAAACAAAAAGAAACATGAAAAGAAATCCTGGTCAGCTTGACCACTTACTACACACGTAGATTCCCTAACTAACAACTGGGTGCAGCCTTGTGCTGCCCCAGTCCCTATCTCTCTTTGAGAAGTTTTGCCACACAGGCGTTAACTCACCGCACAGGTCAGATACCACACTCCCCAGTCTACACAAACACAGAACTGGTTCCAGGATGGAGCATCTCCCTAAGCATGCTGGGGTGTTTTCTATAGGTCTTAATGAGCCCACTTACTTCAGCTGGGCTCATTAACTCTTCCCCTGCAGGACTCCCAGCACTCCCCCTAGTGGTATAAGTCAGCATAAAGCCTGAATCTAGGGCATACATACTTTCCATCCTGGATGCAACCAGGTGTTTTTACCTGCCTGCTGTCACATACCCCCCCCCCCCCCCTCTTGTTTCAACCTTGGGGTTGGAACACACGCAGTCAGGCACGCATGTACTCGAGACAAAGCATCCACATTCCCCATTTTAACGCCAGGGCGATGCTTTACTGTAAAGTTGAATTCCTGTAGGGCCAGGAACCACCTATTTATCCTTCTATTGGTCTCCTTGTTTTGAGCCATCCACTTTAAAGGAGCGTGATCAGTTACCAGGTCAAAGTGCCTACCTAACAGATAGTACCGAAGGGAATTTAAAGCCCACTTCACCGCTAAACACTCCTTCTCAATTGTGGCGTAATTTACCTCATGGGACTTCAATTTCCTGCTGAGGTAAACGACTGGGTGCTCTTCCCCGTTCCAGACCTGGGACAACACTGCTCCCAACCCAACGTCTGATGCATCAGTTTGTACAACAAAGTCCTTAGAGAAGTCTGGTGAGTACAACACTGGCTGGCTACATAAGGCGGTTTTTAAGGACTGGAATGCTGCTTCAGCCTCTGGGGACCATTTGACCATGACAGACTCTTTCCCTTTTGTCAGGTTGGTGAGGGGCACAGCCTGAGAAGCAAAATGGGGGATGAATCGCCGATAATAGCCAGCGATTCCCAGAAAGGCTCGTACCTGTTTCTTGCTGTTGGGACGTGGCCAACTCTGTATGGCCTCGACTTTATTGACTTGAGGCTTTATCACTCCCCTCCCAATAGTGTACCCCAGATATTTGGCCTCCTCCTGTCCAATGGTACACTTCTTTGGATTGGCCATAAACCCAGCTTCCCGGATGGAGTCTAAGACTGCTTGCACTTTTGGCAGATGTGAGACCCAATCTGTGCTATGGATAATCACATCATCCAGGTAAGCTGCAGCATACTTCTGATGGGGCCCCAGAATCTTGTCCGTTTTCCGCTGGAATGTTGCAGGTGCATTCTGTAACCCAAACGGCATTCTCTTGTATTGGAACGCCCCATCTGGGGTTACAAACGCAGTTTTCTCCTTGGCCAAATCGGCCAGGGGAATTTGCCAATACCCTTTGGTGAGATCAAGAGTTGTCATGTATCGGGCTGTTCCCAGCCGGTCGATCAACTCATCTATACGCGGCATGGGGTAGGTGTCAAATTTTGTAACTTTATTCAATTGTCGAAAATCGTTACAAAACCGCCAGCTCCCATCAGGTTTGGGCACTAGTACGATAGGACTGGACCAGTCACTCTGGGACTCCTCTATCACACCCAATTCCAGCATCCTTTGAACCTCCCCACGTATTGCCTCCCGTCGGGCCTCTGGTATTCTATAAGGTTTTAGTTTTACCCTTTCTCCTGGTGGGGTAATAATATCATGCTCTACGCCAGATGTTTCTCCCGGCAGCTCAGAGAAAATTTCTTTGTTGCGAAGTACAAACTCTTTAACCTCCTGTTTTTGGGGTTTCGATAAGGTGACTGCGATTCCAACCTCAGGAACAAAGCAATCAGACTGGACCGGTGACAAAGTCTCTGCGACTAGGGATTCCCTATCCCTCCAGGCTTTCAGCAGATTGACGTGATATACCTGTTCCGGCTTTCGCCTTCCTGGCTGTCTGACCCTATAGTTCACCTCACTCACTTTTTCAAGAACTTCGTATGGACCTTGCCGTTTGGCCATGAATTTGCTTTCAACCGTAGGGACTAGCACCAATACCTTATCCCCCGGGGAAAAAGTACGGGTCTTGGCCCCACGGTTGTACACTCTCTGCTGTGCTAACTGCGCTTGGGCCAAATGTTCCTTTACGATTGGCATTACCTGTGCAATTCTATCTTGCATCAGGGCGACATGCGCAATCACACTCCTGTGGGGAGAACTCTCATTTTCCCAAGTTTCCTTGGCGATATCCAGCAGGCCTCTTGGGTGTCTCCCATAGAGTAACTCGAAGGGTGAGAAACCCGTAGAGGATTGGGGTACCTCCCTAATGGCAAACATCAAATAGGGTATTAGACAGTCCCAATTCTTTCCATCACTATCCACCACCTTCTTTAACATTTGTTTTAGGGTTTTGTTGAATCTTTCAACCAACCCATCTGTTTGGGGGTGATACATAGACGTACGTAATTGTGTCACTTTGAACAACTTGCATAGTTCTTTCATAACCCGGGACATAAAAGGTGTACCTTGGTCCGTAAGCAGTTCCTTACAAATACCCACACGGCTAAAAACAAGAGATAGTTCTTTGGCTATGGTTTTGGCCGAGGTATTTCGAAGAGGAATCGCCTCCGGATAACGGGTGGCATAGTCCATTATAACCAACATGTACTGATGCCCCCTAGCGGACTTCAGTATCGGACCTACCAAATCCATTGCGATCCTCTCAAAGGGGACCTCAATGATAGGAAGAGGTACCAGCAGGTTACGGAAATGTGGCATATGTGCCGACTTCTGACACACAGGGCAGGAGGAACAATAATTTTCTGTTTCCTTCATGACCCCAGGCCAATAGAATCTCTGCAATACTCTCTCTCTGGTTTTCTCTGTCCCCAGATGACCTCCAAGAATGTGCCCATGGGCCAATTCCAACACCAACTTCCTGTAAGGTTTGGGCACCACAAGTTGCTCAACGGTTTCTTCTGCCCTTTGAGCCACTCGATACAGTAGGTCCCTTGCCACAGTGAAGTACGGGTAAGTGCAAGTTTTTTCTGGGTTCACTAACTCGCCATCTATTTTCACCACATTTTCCCGTGCCTTTATTAGGGTGGGGTCTTTTAACTGTTCTGTGGCAAAATTTTCCCTGTGAACCTCAAGATCCGAAAACTCCACAGACGGCATGTTTTCATCTGAGGATGTTGGCTCCTCCCCATTTTCTCGAGTTTCCCCTGCCAATACCGACAAGGGAAATTCAGGAGAGTCCTCACCACTCTCAGAGGAATTCTGGTCATCATCTTTCTGGTCTATAGGGGCACCAGTGGGGGGCTCAGGACAATCCCAGAGTTCCCAGAACATTGGAAAATCCCTTCCCACAATGGCATCATGTGGTAAGTGAGACACTAACCCCACCTGATGAGAGAGGTTACCTTTGTGGGTCTCAAAAAACACTGAAGTTACAGGATACTCTCGGGTGTCCCCATGCACACAAATAACAGCCACCTTGTTATTCCCAGAGACCTCTGTAGTAACTAATTCAGCCTTTATCAATGTCACCAGGCTACCTGAATCCAGCAACACATCAATATTTCTACCATTAATACACATTTTACATAAATGTTTCTCAGGTCCCCGAACGGCAGTGCATGCGACTGTCGCAAACAGCGACTGACGTCTGTCCCTTATAAAGTCACATTGCATAGGTTCATCCACAACTGGGCAATTGGCTGAAATATGTCCCTCTTGCCGGCAGCGGTAGCAAATAATCTTTTTCGCTGCCTCTTGCGGCCTGGGCTTCCCGGGCTGCTCCCGCCAGACATTAGGTTGAACCCCCACCCTCTCACTCTCTCCACCCTCACCCCTTGGAGTCATCTTACCCGCCACTGGGGATGGTCTGGTCTTAGGGTGGAAAGTCCGTGAGTCCCTGGAAGAGGTGGTCAGGTTCTCTGTAGCCAAGTACCTCTCAACCAGATCCACAAGCTTATCTGCAGTTTCTGGGTCTCCATGGCTTACCCACTTTTGGATGGCAGTAGGAAGAGCTCTCAGGAAACGATCCATAACAACACGTTCCACAATGTTTGGTGCGGTCAAAGTCTCTGGCTGCAGCCACCTCCTGCTCAGGTGAATGAGATCATACATTTGAGACCTGGGGGGTTTTCCAAGCCGGAAAGTCCAGTTATGTACACGCTGAGCCCGGACGGCCAGGGTGACACCCAGCCGTGCCAATATTTCTGTTTTTAGCAGCACATAGTCTTTTGCTTGGTCCGGCTCTAGGTCATAATAGGCTTTCTGCGATTCCCCCCGTTAACAGAGGGGCCACAAGTCCAGCCCACTGCTCCTTAGGCCACTTTTCCCTTTCAGCAGTCCTTTCAAATGTGGTCAAAAACACCTCCGGATCATCCTCTCCAGTCATTTTTGTCAGTAAACGGCTCACACCAAAGGATGCAGTATTAGTGGAACCACTTGCCTCACTGGTCTGCGGCCGTTGCTGCATTAATGTCTCGATTTGTTGTTGGAGTCTCTGCTCTTGCTTTTGTAACAGCTCTATGAAGCGGGCCTCAGATTGCTGCTGGGCTTGTTGCTGAGCGCCCAGACTCTGCAGGTGAGCTTTCTGCTGAGCTTCCAGACTCTGCTGCAAAGTTGCATTTGTCTGCTGCTTGGCTGCAAGGCTCTGTTGTTGAGCTGCAAGGCTCTTTTGCAAACCCGCATTTGTCTGCTGCTGATTTGCATTTGCTAGAGCCAGCTGTCTCAGTATCTCCTCCATGCTGGCCTTAAAAAAAAACTGCCCGCATTCTCCACCAACTGTGAGGGGGTTAGCTCGGCAGCGGGTGTGTGTGACCCCCTGGATGGGTTCACCACACAAAATCAGGCACAGCAGACAGCGTTGTAGGTGAAACAAAAACAAAGGTGCAGTTTATTTAGACTATATGCATTGAAAAATAACAGAAAAACAAAAAGAAACAGGAAAAGAAATCCTGGTCAGCTTGACCGCTTACTACACACGTAGATTCCCTAACTAACAACTGGGTGCAGCCTTGTGCTGCCCCAGTCCCTATCTCTCTTTGAGAAGTTTTGCCACACAGGCGTTAACTCACCGCACAGGTCAGATACCACACTCCCCAGTCTACACAAACAAAGAACTGGTTCCAGGATGGAGCATCTCCCTAAGCATGCTGGGGTGTTTTCTATAGGTCTTAATGAGCCCACTTACTTCAGCTGGGCTCATTAACTCTTCCCCTGCAGGACTCCCAGCACTCCCCCTAGTGGTATAAGTCAGCATAAAGTCTGAATCTAGGGCATACATATTTTCCATCCTGGATGCAACCAGGTGTTTCAAATATTAGAAATACCTTAGTTTCCCCTTTTCTTGTTCAATATTTTTTAGTAAGTATACAGTGTATACAGTGTTATATAACTGTTATATAACTGTGTTCAAAATATGCTGCTATGCACACAAAAAGTATTAAAACAATGCAGAGAGAATTTCATAAACACAAATGACAGCAAAATACTACATACAGTAAGTTGGAGCAAAGTGCAAAGATATAAATATATGAAATATTGAAGGACAATCCCTCGCAGGGGTAATCACGCTTAAGAGCTCCAGAAGACCAAGAATAGGAGTAGCTTATTGATCTTACGCAGGTCAGGTAGATAGTTTGTAAAGTAGAAGAAAGTAAGAAAAGAGAGGGGGGAGGGGGAGAGCCGGAGAGGAGGGTCTTATTTACTCCTTTTTTAAAGTGATCACATACCCTCTGTTCTCAGCTGCGTAAGGAACTCAGAGAGCAAGGGTAGGAGGAACAGCAGCCCACTGGTCTTCCCAGTGAATGGCTGTGCAAGGGGGAGGCTATACAAGTCTAATCATTGGAGGAGTCCCCAACACAGCCAGAAAACTGATCACACTGTGCTCTCATGCTCTCATGCCATTCTCTGCCTACCATCCATGCCTGTGTGTGACTGTCTGTTGCTGACCTGGGTCATCAGACCTTGTATCTAGTTATCCACCTGTTCTACTTGGCATACCACCAAGTAGAACATCTTCATCTGCTGAGTGCTACCAGTCCTTCTGCTCCTGCTACGTGGCAGCTGCCTGTCAAGCACCTGCCGTCTGCTGTCTTCCTAGTCCTGAGTCTGTTGTCTCTGCTGTCATCTGCTGTTTTATTGATCCGACCTGTCTCTGGCGACACACCTGCTATCTATTGTCATGGCTGATGGATCAACCTACAGGCACTCATACTTTGCTGTGCTCTCGCGGTCACTATCGCAGCATCAGTGGTCTCAGAGCCGGGCTATACGAGAGGCCTCCCTCTACATGTCAGGCTCTGCCACAAGGTACATGACAGGTTTCACACAAAGGAAGCAATACAGGGAGAACAGGATACTTTTCATACAAGGACATGGTACAGCAGGCTCATATCAGGAATATGAAATGTTGGGGTAATATATTCTTTAACCATAATAAGTCCTTAAGTAACTTCTTCCTCTTCATCTCCCCTTAGATATTATTGTTCTGCATTTTTTTCAGCTTTTTTACCATTAATATTTAAATGTTTCACTTTTGTCTATATATTACATAGAAAAATAAAATCTTTTTTGCAAGAAAATATTGTCAAAGGAGACTAGTTTTCCCCAAAAAAAAAATGTTCTGTAGTATTGTAGCAGCTGACTTTTAACAAACCGATAATTACTAGTCTTTGCAGTCCAGTACTGTCTTCTAGGCAGCTGATTCGAGTTTCTGCTTCTCTGCACAGCCATCTTGGATTTAGGAGCCAACTATCACATCCCCATGATTCCCAGCCGGCTCCACACTGTGTATGCACAAGCCATGGTTTGCCATGTGGCCCTGTAGTCTCCTGGGACATGTGACGTTTTCCCCAGAAGTTACGGGAAGTGGGGGAGGATAACCAAGATAGTGGGAATGGGTACCATTAAAAAAAGGTACTGACTCCCCTAAAAAAAAAAAAAATCTGCTGACCGGGAAAAAAAAACAAGTAGCTTTAAAGGGCTGCTTTAATGACAATGCTAATGATAATTGCTCAATAAAAAGGCAGAAGAAAAAGACAGTAAGCAGAGTACAGAAAGCAGGCCGAGGTCACAATGAAGAGGGAAAAGTCCAGAGGCAGGTTAGGAAGCAAGCCAGGTCCACAGAAAGGCAGAATCTTCAGATCAGGTCACAGGTAAACAGAAACAAGCTGGAGACCACTCAGCAACTTCTTTCTGCAGAGCTCCAGTTTCTATAGGCTGCTAAATTCCAATACCAGTTCAGGTCCAGGCCCTGATCACACCATTGGTCCAATACCCTGGTCAAAAGCAACATCTGTTTGCTTCTGCGTTCATATCCAAGACATCTACATGAAGTGATCATTATCTAGACTTATTGTTCATGACTGTAAACAACTAATTTAAAGGATAAGTAGAGCCAAAGCTTTTTGGCTGTACTTCACCTATGGATCACAGGAGTTCAGTTCATTCTGCGCTCCTGTGACACATTTTCAGCTGACAGTGGGCTGAAGCTCGCTGTCAACTGATGTCACAGAGACGGTTGGGATCCATCCAGGTGCCTGGACCGGCAGCTGGCTCAGCCTCTCAGCGAGGCGCTGAGAGGCTGAGCCAGCCGCTCCCACACCCTCCACAGCCCAGTGCTGCAATGAGCACTGGAGAGACAGAACAGAGGGCTGGTGATTGACAGTCCCTGGCTCTCTGCTCACTGAAGACCGGGAACTGAGCAATAAGCAGTATTTGATCACTCAGTTTTCAGCCTTGGAGCCGGCAGGGGACAGGTGCAGCATTGGGCCGATGCTGCATCCACCTAGGTGAGGAAAATGTTCTTCTTTTTAACAGAGTAGTGCATGCTCACTGTGCTTATGAGGCATTGCTGAGGGTCCTTGCATGCATTAGTGTTATCTGATTCCAATTATTACTATTCAGTTTATTGAACCAGTCATTGCTATACCATTTCCTACGCAAGGATAGGATCATATTTACAGCTGTGATTACTGATGAAAAGTATATGTGGCAGTAGCTACCAGGCCTGAGGAGAAACAGGGCAGAAGCTCTCTAAAGTAGACCCAAGCTTGGTCCAGACAAAAAGCAATCTTTATCTTTTTTCCTGTGTCACTAAGACCCCATTCACACTGAGGCAGTTTTCAGGCATTTTAGCGCTAGAAATAGCACCTGTAAAGCGCCTTGAAAACTGCCCTTTATTCATTGCAATGGGTGCTTTCACACCCAGGCGGTGCGCTTACGGTACGTTCGCAAAAGTCCTGCAAGCAGCATCTTTGGGGTTCCCAAAATGCCCCTGCCCATAGCAATGAATGGGCAGCGCTCTTGAAGCGCCTAAAAAGTGATTTCAGAAGCGCCGCAACACGGGAGTTTTTAACCCCTTCTTTGGGGTTAGAAGCGCCCCGCTAGCAGCCAAAAAAGTGACAAAAGCAGGCAAAAAGTGGCGCAAAAGCGCCGCTTAAACAACGGTGTGAAAGCAGCCTTAAATTGTCTGTGCAAAATCTAGCAAATCACATACTCTATCAAAATGGTGGAGAAAGTCCATAATTGTGAAATGGAAGTAAATGTTTGTGCCAGCAATTGTCCAAGATTGCAGTACCTTGTCACCATTTTGGGGACTCCAAGCCCTTATGGGATACAGATTATGAGGGCCAGATCGCTCTCCTGGTTTCCAGTCACTGGCATATTGTGGGTGTCAGTAGCATGCAAAACACATTGTATCCCCACCTTGCTGTTTGCTTGAGTGATTGTGGAGGAAAGGGTGTTTGAGAACAGACATTTTTTTACAGTTAGTTCATATTCCTAAACTTTTTACATTTTTTTTACAGTAAGTTCACATTCCTAAACTTATCAGCTTTTATCAGCTTTTATTTATGCATGCAAAACCTTTACGCCAAAAGGAAAAAGTTTGCTGTAACTAGTTATAAAGTGTGAGTTGGAGTTTGGCTTCAATTTGTTTAGAGTATTTAAATCTGCTAATACAGTTAACACTACCCTCCCCCCAGACTGACGATGCTGCTGTCTGTGCTTATTCATACGGAGTGGTGCCTCACTAATCACGGAGGTGTGTTACTGGTCAGATCACCAGATGGAAACAGGGAAAACAACCAAAGAAAAGAAAACTGATGCAGCCAACACATTTAATGATTGGTAAGTTGCAAGGGGGCAAGTACAACCCAGAGGCCTATTGTGCAACGACTCCCCCCTCCCCCCCACTCTCCCTTTTTCTTACCTCCTGAAGGTCCGCTCCAGGTACTCTCTGCTAACCAGGCGGGTTGGGCTGGACAGTGCCTGCTGCCCCAACTTCGGGTTCCTGAACTGGCTGGGGGCTGAAGGGGAAGTCAGGGGCAGCTTGGTCAGAGCTGACCTTGGCGTACACCATCCATGCTGGGGAAGGGGGGAGGGGGCGCCTGGACTCTGACCTCAACCTTATTCCACACTTGGTAGGACACCGGCGGGGATTTTTTACTAATCTTCACCAGGAAGCCTTTAGGCATGCATAGTTGTCAACATTTCAAAAAATATTTAACCACTTCAGCCCCAGAAGATTTGGCTGCTTAATGACCAGGCCATGTTTTGCGATTCAGCACTGTGTCGTTTTAACTGACAATTGCGCAGTAGTGCAATGCTGTACCCAAACAAAATTGACATCCTTTTTTTCCCACAAATAGAGCTTTCTTTTGGTGGTATTTGATTGCTTCTGCGGTTTTTATTTTTTGCACTATAAACAAAAGAAGAGCGACAATTTTGAAAAAAAAAACACAATATCTTTTACTTTTTACTATAATAAATATCCCACATTTTCTATCAAAAAAACAAATTTTTTCCTCACTTTAGGCCAATATGTATTCTTCTACATCTTTTTGTTAAAAAAAATCGCAATAAGCGTATATTGATTGGTTTGCACAAAAGTTATAGCGTCTACAAAATAGGGGATAGATTTATGGCATTTTTATTTTTTTACTAGTAATGGCGGCGATCTGCGATTTTTATCAGGACTGCGACATTATGGCGGACACATCGGACACTTTTGACACATTTTTTAAACCATTGACAATTATACAGCGATCAGTGCTATAAAAATGCACGGATTACTGTGTAAATGTCACTGACAGGGAAGGGGTTAACACTAGGGGACAATCAAGGGGTTAACTGTGTTCCCTATGTGTGTTTCTAACTGTGGGGGGGATGAGACTGTTTAGGAGGAGAGAGAGATCAGTGTTCATACATAGTATGAACACATGATTTGTCTCCTCTCCCCTGAAAGAACCGTGATCTGTGTGTTTACACACACAGATCCCAGTTCTCGCTCTGTCACAAGCGATCGCGGGAGCCCATCGGTCATCGCGTCCGCCGGGCACTCGCATCGGCTCCGGGCACACGCTGCAGGCGCTCGCCCCTAGTGGCCAAAAGGCGAAGCAACATAAGGTAACGTTGTTTCGCCCAGCCTTGCCATTCGGCAAGCAGTTAAGGACACTTTTTTGCTGTACATGTAGCATGCCTTTGTAGCTAGAGAATGTACTTTAAATTGGGCGTGGTTCTACAAGAGGCATAGCATTAACCCAATCCAACATGTTTGTGAACCCTAAAGCCAGATTTAACCAATTGCCGACCAGCCGCCGTCAATATACTGCGGCAGGTCAGCTCGTTCCCGCAAATCACCGTAGGTGTACTTCGGCTCCTTTAAGAGCCATAGCATGTCCGCCGGCCACCCGGGATCGCGGTAAAGAGAGCCAGAACAGGGATCTGTCAATGTAAAATGTCAATGTTCCTAGTGATTAGGAACAGCGATCTCTCTTCTCCTCCAGTCAGTCCCATCCCCCCACAGTCAGAAACACCTCCCAGGCAACACATTTAACCCCTTGATCGCCCCCTAGTGTTAACCCCTTCCCTGCCAGTGACATTTACACAGTAATCAGTGCATTTTTATAGCACTGATCCCTGTATAATTGTCAATGGTCCCATAAAAGTGTTAAACGTGTCCGATCTGTCTGGCGCAATGTCACAGTCCCGCTAAAAATCGCAGATCACTGCCATTACTAGTAAAAAAATAATAATAATAGAAATGCCATAAATCTATCCCATATTTTGTAGACGCCCTAACTTTTGCGCCAACCAATTAATACACGCTTATTGCGATTTTTTTTAGCACAAAAATGTAGAAGAATACATATTGGCCTTAACTTATGAAGAAATTTGTTTTTGTTTTGTTTTTATTTGGGGGATATTTATTATAGCAAAAAGTAGAAAATAATATATTTTTTTTCAAACTTGTCGCTCTTTTTTTGTTTATAGCGCAAAAAATAAAAACCCGCAGAGGTGATCAAATACCACCAAAAGAAAGCTCTATTTGTGGGAAAAAGAAGACATCAATGTTGTTTGGGTACAATTGGGGGCAATTGCCCCTCGGCCCAGTCTGCCCCTGAGCTGCAATACAATACACTTTTGGTTTTGGGTTTAATAACGCTTTAACAATGAGGGACACTGTCCTGTCCCACTCATATGTATATTTTTTGTTGTTGTATTGAACTGTATCAGTTTACTATCACCAAAGCATTCTATTCTGTTTAACTGTGCAGAAGCAGCAAAGGTAAGATTTCAGCCATAGACTCTGAAAACTTCTAAGGGCCATAGGAAAGTTTGCGTCTGGGGTGGAGAAGGTAAGCTATTTTAGGTCAGGGGTTAGGCAAAAAGGATAACTATATTTTCTTTTCAGTTATCCTTGATTAGTACACTTTGCTACCAGGATGCTAATAAAAGAACTAAATACAATACATTTATTTATAATAGTTTTTTAATATAACGAGTCACAGCATCTTTCACTTCTCTGTTTCGCAAGCTATAGATGATGGGGTTCATCATTGGGATAACCATAGTGTAAAAGATTGACACCACTTTTTCTTGGGTAACAGAATAGCTGGAAGCTGGACGTAGATACATGAAAAAAACAGTTCCATAAAACAAGGCAACACAGGACAGATGGGAGCTACATGTAGAAAATGCTTTGTGTCTTCCCTCCAGTGAGCGGATGTTCATTATAGTGAAAAATATGTAGACATATGAGGCTAAGGTAACTGCTGCTGAAAACAGACCTAGAGTGGCAACTATACTAAATACGACTGTTTTGTTTATATACGTATCAGAACAGGAGAGTGACATCAGGGGGTTAATGTCACAGTAGTAGTGGTTGATTACATTTGATCCGCAAAAACTCAAACTAAATGTGCTACTTGTGTGAATCCCAGCTGTGACAAGTCCACCAAAATACACAACGGTCATCAGGACCAACCTTGTTCTCCTATTCATGATAACCACATAGAGAAGAGGATGACAAATTGCAACAAAGCGGTCATAAGCCATGGTAGATATTAAATAGCCTTCTGTGGTTGCAAAGAAAGCAAAGAAAAATAGTTGTAGCAAACAGCCAACAAAAGTGATGAGCTTCTTCTCAGAGAGCAAATCATACAGCATTTTAGGAGTCACAGCAGAACAGAAACATAGGTCTGAGAAGGACAAATTGCTGAGAAAGAAATACATTGGGTTGTGCAAGTCATTAATCATTATTATAATTAATATGATGGCAGTGTTTCCAAAAACAGTAATAAGATATATGAGCAAGAACAGAAAGAAAAGAAAATGTGGCAATGTTTGATCACTGGTGATACCTATGAATATGAATTCAGTTACACTGGACAGGTTACTCGGGGCCATACTATGGATAGAGATAAACTGTATAATAAAAAATAAAGAGAAAATAATAAAAGTAAAGCATCATAATCTTACTAAAATTGCAATAAAAATGTAAATACATATAAAATAGTCTGAGAGATATTTAGATGGTAATTAAGAACTAAGGAGAGGGGTCGTGGGACTTTGAATGAGGATATAGAGTGAGGTAAGTGCAATAGAGGTACAAATTTATTAATCATAAAATTCATAATGCATCTAAAAAAACAGAAACCACATGCAAGAAAAACATTGTGATTCAATAAATAAATATTCACCCGCACATAAGTATGCACGCATGCAATACAGGCATTAAGGGTACAACAGTGCATAGCAACCAAGCGCCACATAGTGGTCTGAATTGATAGGTTATGACATGGAATGAATTAATATATGTATACATATCATCTGAACAACATTGTAGGAAAAATAAGAATATTAAAAAATCAGTAAGACCATGATTAGTTGGATGCACGTGGCGCCACGCTTCCCGGTTCCCATGTGACGTCATGCTTGGCGTCACGGCGTGGAGCGTCAGTCCTCTCATCTTGGGTCTTACAGCTAGGGAATATGGGCGTTCTCCGCGGGAGGTGCACGCCGTTTGCGTCGGAGCGCCTCCTTGTTTGTATTAGACCCCTCGTGACGCTGGTGGCGGACAGCGTGCACGTGCGGGGGGGCGGCTATATCTAGCCTCCCCTAACACAGTCCTGACGCTATATCCTTTATGGTTCAATAAGTTTTTATTGATGTTTTTGCAAAAATATAAAGAATATAAACATTGACAAAAAAGAAGACAGAATACAGGAGTGTAAACAGTGTCAGTTACCTGACTTATAGTCTCCTACTAAACAATTATATTTTTAAATATTGAAATAGTGCAAACATTTACAGGTATCAGAATTGTTATAGGTGAAGTGTGACTTTAAACCCGTACGACAGGTGTATGTTAACATTTAGGCATTAACTACTCTATGCTGGGATGCCCCTTTGGGAGCCTGCTGCACCCCTAAACATAGGTAGCCTAGAGTAATCAACGTGTGCATAGGTTACATCAGAAAGGTTAGTATCAGAAACTTTGGATCTCCATTTCCACGGGAGGTCCTATATTCATATTGCATCTAAAAGGATTATATCGGAGATCTAGAAAAGGGGAGAGGTAGGAAAGTCAGATTAGAAAAAGGCAGAATGGGTATAGAATAGAAAGGAGATGGAGAGGGGAGGGGGGTGGGGGGGTAAGGAGACAGCGAGCTTGGTCTACATGTATATATATAGGGTCTTCGCTATAAATAGTGAGTATAATGAGTATGGGTTGTTCAGTCCCTATGGGGGGTTCTTAGCAGAGAGTCTTTGTTTGAGTTTGTCTGAGGTAGAGTAACTCCTCCAGATACTCCAGACAAAAGAGAATTTAGCGTATTTGTCTAGGGCTTGGGCCTGCATTTCCTCCATTAGCATGTAATTGTTTACCTCTCCGACCCATTCTATTAAGGAGGGGGGCGTAGTAGTTTTCCAGTGTCTGGGTATGAGTTGTCTACCAGCACTAACGAAAAATTTCAGAAGGCCGTTTTTTTGCGATTTGATTGTCCCTGGGAGGATGGAAAGGAGGGCTATAGAGGGTGATGGTAATAGTGGCTTGCTATAGACTTCCGAGTAAATTTGAAAAATTTGAGTCCAGAATTGGAGAATAGCATCACATTCCCACCAGATATGTATATAAGTACCTTCCATCGTGTTACATCTCCAGCATCTGTCTGAGTTAGATGGGAACATGATCCTGAGAGTAGTTGGGACCCGATACCACCTCGACATCAATTTGTAATTTTTCTCTTGTGTATAACTTGATACGGAGGTTTTGTTCGTGAAGAGGAAGGCTTTCCCCCATTCCGCCTCTGTTATATCTTTCCCGACCTCCGCTGACCATTTGGCAGTGTAGTTAGGTAGAGCGTCGTGGGCATGGTCTATAATTGATTTGTATATCAATGATAAGGTGTGTCGTGGAGTTTCGGGGAGGGTACATAGTAGTTCAAATCCAGTCAAGGGTCTATGTGTTTGTCTGGATTCATGTAGGGTCTTACAATAGGAGTTTAGGTGTCCGCGGGTGAGCCATGTTATCTTAGAGTAGACGTCTGTGGGGGTGGATAGAAAGGTGCCTTGGGTGATTGCCTTTCCAGATGAATTTGATAGCCATAGAACGGAGGGCGCGGAGGTACGTGGAGGGAAGAGCGATGGGTAGGGCTTGGAATAGGTATAATAATTTGGGGAGTATGTCCATTTTTAATGTGTTGATACGTCCTATCCAGGATAAAGGTAAGTCTGTCCGTTCTTCGGTCAACTTTCTCAGCTTTTGGAGTAAAGGGCTAAAGTTCAGGGAATATATGTCGGAGGTTTGTTGGGGTATAGCTGTGCCTAAATAAGAGATGGAATTAGGTCGCCATTGAAACGAGAAGTTAGATTTGAGGGAAGCGAGGGTAACGTGTGATAGTGAAAGGTTCAGGGCTTCCGTTTTAGAGATGTTTAGCTTATAATTACTAAGACTGCCAAATCTGTCTATCTCGGCCAATATGGAGGGTATGCTGATGTGAGGTTGTGTGACGTAGAGAAGGAGATCGTCGGCATATAAGGAGAGTTTACAGTGGGACGATGGGGTTTGTATCCCCTGTATATTAGGGTTAGATCTTATGGCCTGTGCTAGGTGCTCAATTACTAGGGCGAACAGGAGGGGGGAGAGAGGACAGCCTTGTCTGGTGCCGTTAGATATCATAAATTTTTCTGACTGGATACCATTCACTAGTACTGTGGCGGAGGGAGCGGAATAGAGGGACATGATTCGCGTCAGCATTTTTGGGCCAAGACCCAGTTGGGAAAGGGTAGCTCGGAGGAAAGACCAGCTGACCCTATTAAAGGCCTTCTCTGCGTCACAGGAGAGAAGGCAAGCAGGTATATGATGACGGTGAGCATATGTGATCAGATGTATGGTCTTGGTGGTGTTGTCCCTGGCTTCACGGCCAGGAACGAAGCCCACCTGGTCTCTATGTATAGTTTGTGGTAGCAGAGGGGAGAGGCGGTTTGCAAGGATCTTAGCATACAATTTTAGATCAACATTTAGGAGGGATATTGGTCTATAATTGGGACAAATGGAGGGGTCTTTTCCGGGTTTAGGGATAACAACTATCTGGGCCTGGAGTATGGATGGGGACAGGGCAATGTTTTCATCAATGGCGTTAAATGCCTTTGCTAGTAGTGGGGATAGTTGCGTCGCAAACGTTTTGTAGAAGCGGGGAGAGAATCCGTCTGGACCTGGACTCTTGCCGTTCTTAAGATTTTTAATAGCGAGTAGAAATTCTTCTTCGGACAGGGAGGTCTCAAGGTCCTCCGTTTCCGAAAGAGGAAGAGATGGGAGTGCTGTCTCTTGGATGTAGGAGGACAAGTCCTGTGGGGTAGGCGTAGAGCGTGGATTCTGGGGGGTGAGATTATAGAGAGCGGAATAGTATGTGCGAAATTCCTCGGCAATAGCTGAGTTCTGCATGAGTTTACCTTTAACGGGGGAGTTTATTAGCGGTATAGGTCGCCTGGCTTGGCGAGGTTGGAGGGTGTGCGCTAGGTGTCTGCCACATTTATTGGCTTGTGAGTAATGATTGAACCTTCCCTTGTCTCGGGCGATAAGAGACTTTTCTGCGAAAATAAGCAGGAGGTCTCTTCTCGCGTTGGTGAGTTCTAGGAGAGATGAGCTAGTTAGGTCCGTTTTGTGCGATTCTTCTAGTTTGGCAATGGTGGAGAGAAGTCGTGTTATATCCGCAGTGCGGGCATGTTTCAGTCGGGCTCCATGTTGGATGAATTTGCCCCTGAGTACGCATTTAAGCTCCTCCCATTTAGTGAGCGGGTTAGTGGTGTCTTGGGCATGATCCGCAATAAAGTGTCTGATGGTCTGTAGAATGTCCTGCGAGCATACGGAATCGAACAATAGATTATCGTTAAGTCTCCAGGAGGAGCTCCGTTTGCATGTTGGAATATGTCCTAGGCTCAAGTGAATGGGGGCGTGGTCTGACCAAAGGGTAAGACCGATAGAGGCTGAGGGTGAGTAATCCAATAAAGATTGGGAAACGAAGAGGTAGTCCAGTCTACTGTAGGAGTTATGTGCGGGAGAAAAAAATGTGTAGTCTTTGGTGTTAGGATGCAACATCCTCCAGGTGTCTATTAAGGATAGGTCAGATAGAAGTGCTCTAATGTTGGTCAGGGAGGTCGGGGAGATCGAGGACTTACCAGTGGATGAATCAAGACGAAGTATCAGGGCGGCATTGAGGTCCCCTCCCAGGATCATGTTGACCGTGCAGAATCTTTTCAGACGGGAAATCACTGATGAAAGGAATTGTTGTTGATTCTGGTTGGGAGAATATATGTTAATGACAGTGTAAATGGTATTCAGATAAGACAATTTAAGAAAAATATATCTTCCCAAGGGGTCAATATATGTGTCAAGGACATCTGGAGTGAAGGAGGCGTGAAATGCTATAGAGACCCCTTTAGATTTTGCGGAGGGGTTGGTACTATGGAACCAAACAGGATATTGTTTATGGAGAAATTGTGGACATTTATCTGTTCTAAAGTGAGTTTCCTGTAGGAGGAGGATTTGGGTTTTTATTTTATGAAAATGATATAATATTTGTTGTCTCTTCTCCGGGACGTTGAGACCTCTGCAATTAAGCGAGGAGATCTTTAGGGAGGGTTGTACTGCCATGTAAGAATAAATTTACTGTGTGTATAATAATAAAGACCATGGAAGCTCGCTGTCTCAAAGGAGTGGGAGGTGGGGGAAAAAGAGGGAGAGGGGAGACCTCTAGTGACGAAACTGGAGAAGAAAATTAGGTAGAGAAGTAAGAAAAGAAGTACAGAAGAGAGAGGAGGAGAACGAGGCCGCAAAAGCCTCACTAGTAGTGTTGTAAACAACATTTCAGCTAATACCGCTGTGGGCGCTGAAGGGCCTAAGTGGGGGGTACAGCGGGTTATGCACAGAGGAGCCCGCACACGCCGGGCAACATTTATCAAAGATGCAGTACATAAGAACTATAAACTTAGCTTCTCAGGACTCTGTGCTGCTACGTAAATACTGAATGGGTACACATCTTAGCTAAGGAGGGTCTATCTCACAGAGCATCTCAACTTATAAGCAGCCCAGAGGGCTTCCATATCCAGCTACAAAATGCTAACAGTTTTAATAAGGGATGTATGGGGGGAGGGAGAGGAGAGGGATGAGAGGGGGGGAGAGGAGGGGGATGGGGGGGGATGGGGGGGATGGGGGGGGGGGAGTAGGGAGGGATGAGGGGGGGATGGTGAGGTTGAAGGTGATTAAGGACTGGGGAGGTATGTGGCCTGTTATCACAGGCAATCTCCCCTCACAGGGAGCAAAGGGGATGGAACTTTAACATAAAACCTATGTTTTAAGGAAAAAGAAAATGGGTTAGTGATAAAGTGTTCCAACAGTAACTGCAAACAGGGACGTCTGCACCGGTCTGGGACCTGTGAGAAATCTAAGGAAATAAGTCAAACATCATTAAACTGAGTTCAGCCGTCTGTCGCAGTGGGGAAGTCCGGTTTGGATCTCTTGTTCTTCTTCGTGCGTTTCTGCCATCCTGCTGCAGTTTGGAAGCCAGGGGTGGCTGCGTGAAGTGGCCAATCTGGGATGGAGATCTGTGGCAGTTCAAAAGTTCCGAGGAACCTGGGGAGATCCCCCAGCGTGCGAAAAATCGCAGATTTCCCTTCATGAGATGCAAACAGATTAAAGGGGAAACCCCAGCGGTACTTGATTTGTTTTGCTTGTAGGGCTCCGGTCAGGGGTTTTAGGGCGCGTCGCATGTCCAGAGTCAGTTTAGATATATCAGGGAGCAGGGACACAGCGGTGCCATTGAAGTGTACTGCATTCTGAGAGCGTGCAGCCTGCATAATAGCGTCTTTAACTGCATAAAAGTGAACTCTGCAGATCACATCTCTGGGGTGGACGCTATATCCTTTAGATGCAACATCTTACCATACACTTCACTTTTCTCTTCTTGGGACCCTAGGACGCCACTGGTAGGTTACTATATACCCATTACCCTGATTATCTTCTATTCGCCTGGACTAACCATTTTTGGCGAACAATTAATATGACACTATTATACTGTCTCTTCTAAAATCTCTCTGGTTGTCCCTACTGTTCACTATCTGGTCCCATCAAGAACTACAGCAACCTGCGTCTTGTGTCTCTGTGTTGGGGGGCTTTGTGTATACGCCCCGCCGGCGGGCAGCTCTATGCCACCTCAGCTCCCATGACAGGCCATGATTCTCGCCTTGGTTCCACACTCGCCACATCATTGCAGTTATCCATGTAAGTACTCAGAGTGGGCTCTATTGTCCCATCCTTGATACATTATATTATAACCAGACCAATTTATTTACCTCCTTATATTCTGTAGATACCCAAGAAGCATCCGCCCCTGATGAGTGTTCCCTACACGAAACACGTCGGGCAACAGGGATGCAGATATATATATTATTTTCAGCCTCCTTACATATATTTCCAACTAATCATGGTCTTACTGATTTTTTAATACTCTTATTTTTCCTACAATGTTGTTCAGATGATATGTATACATATATTAATTCATTCCATGTCATAACCTATCAATTCCGACCACTATGTGGCGCTTGGTTGTTATGCACTGTTGTACCCTTGATGCCTGTATTGCATGCGCGCATACTTATGTGCGGATGAATATTTATTTATTGAATCACATTTATTACAATATTTTTCTTGCATGTGGTTTCTGTTTTTTTAGATGCATTATGAATTTTATGATTAATAAATGTGTACCTCTATTGCACTTACCTCACAATGTCTACATCCTCATTCAAAGTCCCACAACCCCTCTCCTTAGTTCTTGTACCAGGGATGGAGGCACATTATATATGTGCCTCATTTAAAGTCCCATATCCTTCCCCCCCCTTTTTCTAGATGGTAATTAAATCAAGGAGAGAGATTGTTTTATTAAGGCTCTGTTCATTTTTTGCCTAATTGTACTGTTTTACATAACTATTTTTACATGTCATTATCTGTAATAAATGATAATAAATAATACATCATTTATTTTACAAACAAATATTTAACACAGGCTGCATCCGTGACACAGCTATGAACATTTGCAAGCACGTTAGCAGCCTGGGTAAAATGAATAATTAAGACAGCCTCTCATCTCTCTTACAGAAGATGAAGGGAGGGTCCTTCTGAGTCATTCATTGGTCTGGAAAATCAAATTTGTTCTGCAATTTCACCTTGTCTTTTAACAGTCTTGCATTGTAACCCACTAAAAACTGTTCTGTTTGGAATTTATCAGCTGCTAGCTTCAGTGGTATTTGTATATTTATATGCAATATTTCATAATTACTTTACTTAAAGTGGGGTTCCACCCAAAAAAACAAAAATACATAAAAAATCCTAAAAAAAACAAAAAAAAAACATTTGGATATATTTTTTTTTAACTTACCTCTAAATGCCTGTTGCTAGGTGGTCCCTCGTAGTCTGCCCCTTCCTTAGCCTGGGCTGGTGACATCCCTTCCCCCTCGGCACAGGAAGGGCTCCGTTCTGCTCCCTCCCTCCCTCCTGTCAATCATCTGGGACCCATTACAGGTCCCAGGTGACTGAGCGGCCAATCACGGCGAGCGGCGCCGCTCGCGCATGCGCAGTGGGTGTCAGGCTGTGAAGTCACAGCCCGGCGCCCACAGTTGCAATGCCGGCGCCGCTGAACGGAGGGGGAGACGAGCGGGGCTTCGATCCCCCGCTTCGCTGGACTCCAGGACAGGTAAGTGTCCAATTAAAAGTCAGCAGCTGCAGTATTTGTAGCTGCTGACTTTTCTTTATTTTTTATTTTTTTTATGCCCCCCCTGGGTGGAACTCCTCTTTAACCTATCAAACAGTTTTCTGTCATCATAAAATGACAGCAGAAAAACTATCATACACAAAATTGTAATCCCATTTTATACAAAGCTTAGACATCCAAGTTTTGGCCAAAGTATGGGCAAATACATAGAATATGCATCATACCTGATGTTTAATAACAGACATTAACAATAAACAGTAACAATGACAACAGTAACTGTACCTGGAAATTGAATACTTTTCTAAACACATTAAATAATGTTAGAAAGTGTAATTGTTTCTTACGTTTAATATTTTTACATGAAGCAAAACCAGGATAGTCTGCTAATATGCTATATATTAGGCATAAGAAAAATAAAATCACTTACTAATGTTTTTACTTTACTATTTACTGATGGTTTTACATTATAATATATTAATAGTTATTTCTAACAGTTGTTTTTCTTATGAAGAATAAGAAAATAAGCATTTGAAGCAAGCTGAATGCGTTAACTTTGTTTCATTCAGGGCCTTTTAATATATAGTACAAGTTGCAGGCATTGGGCCTGATTTACTAAAAGGAAATGCGCATGCGCAGAGAGAAATAAATATACTGCTTTAAGAAATACGTGTGTTAAAGCAACCCTGTCATGTTTTCAAAAATCTCACATTGAAAATCTGCAGTAGAAGGGCTGTTATGCTCACTTCTCCAGTGGCGTGTGTCTTTTACCTTCCCTTCCTTGCAGTGTTGCAAGCTCCATACAACTTATGGCATTCAACACTTCCGTGATTGTCTGTCTGTGTTGTCCACCATGCACCATTGGTTCCATCCACCATCCCTCACATCTCTGGTCAGCCCAGCAGGGACAGAGGAAAGGTAGAAGACAAGGACTGCTGGAAAGGGGAGTATATATAGTGCCTTGAAAAAGTATTCATACCCCTTGATATTTTCCACATTTTGTCATGGTACAACCAAAAACGTACATGTATTTTATTGGGATTTTATGTGATAGACCAACACAAAGTGGCACATAATTATGAAGCGGAAAGAAAATAATAAATGGTTTTACAAATAAATATCTGAAAAGTGTGGCGTGCATTTGTATTCAGCCCCCTTTACTCTGATACCCCTAGCTAAAATCTAGTGGAACCAAATGCCTTCATAAGTCACCTAATTAGTAAATAGAGCCCACCTGTGTGTGATTTAATCTCAGTATAAATACAGTTGTTCTGTGAATCCCTCAGAGGTTTGTTAGAGAACCTTAGTGAACGAACAGCATCATGAAGGCCAAGGAACACACCACACAGGTCAGGGATAAGGTTGTGGAGAAGTTTAAAGCAGGGTTAGGTTATAAAAAAATATCCCAAGCTTTGAACATCTCATGGAGCACTGTTCAATCCATCATCCAAAAATGAAAAGAGTATGGCACAACTGCAAACCTACGAAGACATGGCCATCCACCTAAACTGACAGGCCGGGCAAGGAGAGCATTAATCAAAGAGGCCCATGGTAACTCTGGAGGAGCTGCAGAGATCCACAGCTCAGGTGGGAGAATCTGTCCACAGGCAAAACTATTAGTCGCGCATTCCACAAATCTGGCCTTTATGGAAGAGTGGCAAGAAGAAAGCCATTGTTGAAAGAAAGCCAAAAGAAATCCCGTTTGCAGTTTGTGAGAAGCCATTTGGAAGACACAGCAAAAATGTGGAAGTAGGTGCTCTGGTCAGATGAGACCAAAATTGAACTTTTTGGCTTAAAAGCAAAACGCTGTGTGTGACGGAAAACTAACACTGCACATCACCCTGAACACACCATCCCCACTGTGAAACATGGTGGTGGCAGCATAATGTTGTAGGGATGCTTTTCTTCAGCAGGGGCAGGGAAGCTGATCGGAGTTAATGGGAAGATGGATGGAGCCAAATACAGGGCAATATTAGCAGAAAACCTGTAATGCCGTGTACACACGGCCGGACATTTTGAATAAACTTGTCCGACAGAACAAATCCGTCGGACAATTTGACCGTGTGTGGGCTTCATCGGACCTGCAGCGGACTTTTTCGGTTGAAAATCAGACGGACTTTAGATTTGGAACATGTTTCAAACTTTCCGACAGACTCGAGTCCGGTCGAAAAATCCGCTCGTCTGTATGCTAGTCCGACGGACGAAAACCGACGCTAGGGCAGCTATTGGCTACTGGCTATCAACTACCTTATTTTAGTCCGGTCGTACATCATCACGTACGAATCCGTCGGACTTTGGTGTGATCGTTTTTAGGCAATTCCTTTCGTTCGAAAGTCCGTCGGAAGTCCGTCAAAAGTCCGTCGGAAAGACCGTTGGACCTTTGATGCCGCCCATGTGTACACGGCATTAGAGTCTGCAAAAGACTTGAGACTGGGGCAGAGGATCACCTTCCAGCAGGACAACGACCCTAAACTTACAGCCAGAGCTACAATGGAATGGTTTAGATCAACGCATATTTGTGTGTTAGAATGGTCCAATCAAAATCCAGACCTAAATCCAATTGAGAATCTGTGGCAAGACTTGAAAATTGCTGTTCACAGACACTCTCCATTCAATCTGACAGAGCTTGAGCTTTTTTGCAAAGAAGAATGGGCAAAAATGTCACGCTCTAGATGTGCAAAGCTGGTAGAGACATACCCAAAAAGACTTGCAGCTATAATTGCAGCAAAAGGTGGTTCTACAAAGTATTGACTCAGCCAGTTGGGGGCTGAATACAAATGCATGCCACATTTTTCAGATATTTATTTGTAAACAATTTTGAAAACTATTTATCATTTACCTTCCACTTCACAATTATTTGGCACCATGTGTTGGTCTATCACATAAAACTCCAATAAAATACATTTATGTTTTTGGTTGTAACATGACAAAATGAGGAAAATTTCAAGGGTATGAATACTTTTTCAAGGCACTGTGTGTGTATGTATATATATATATATATATATATATATATATATATATATTTATATATTTAATTTTTTCTTTCTTCTTTTAAGAAGAATCCTAAAGCATCCTTGGTTTACGAAAAATGGCAAATTAAATATCCCTGCAATAGAAAATATATAGATTTCTGCAAGCCTTCCAAGATGTATCCTTGCTAAGCCCAACCACAGGATGAAGTGCTTAACCCGATGGTTTTTCCTTGTTAATTGTGTCTATGGAGAGGGAAGAAGCATGACTGCACACACATGAAAAAAGGCAAGTTTGCATGGGCATTTTTCAGAATGATAGTGACAACTCCACCATCTACCAGAATTCTACCATCTGTAGGCACATTTAAGAACAAATTCTAGCCAACCCCATTGGTAAACATATCCTATATTTTAAGTATGTTGTTGTTCAGTCATTTAGTCGTGTTTGACTCTTTGTGACCTCGTGGACCATAGCACGCCAGGCTTTTCTGTCCTCCACTGCCTGTAGCTTGCTTAACTTCATGTTAAGTATTAACATATTAAAGAATAAGTGTTAAGTATGTTAAGTATTGACAGTCTTTAAAAAGCAAAAATAATCACCCCCAAACACAGACAGCTGACAAGATCCACTATTCACAGCACTGTCTTGCTTCTAATGTGGAACAACAATGGATGTTTTTATTTCTCCAGCATATAGAAACAAGTAGGTGGGTGTAGGATTTTTCCTTGAAATGTCCTAGTGTAGTTAAGCACCACCATCGTTCCATAATTTTAGCCACCGATCAACTTCTATTTTCAGTTGACTAGTATAGGAAACCTTTAGATTATTAGAAACATAACTTACAGGAAAGGTGGATGATTACATAGTATCCTGTCTTATCTACTCTCTTCACAGTGTTCTCTCTCTCTTTTCCTCTCTATCTTTATATATGTACAGTATATCTATCTTCAACTATGTATAACAATCTCTCTGGTGTATATTTGCATTCATTTAATGAAAACAGATGCATATTCTGCAATTTACCTACCAATTATCTTTAGCATGTGCCTCTAGGGTTTTACAGATTTGTAAAAAAAAAAAAAAACAAGTCATGTAGAAAAAACATGCTAAATATTTTATAGAATAGCTGCAATCTAAAGAAAACTTTTCTATATTTTCTTAAAGCATATGGCAGGTAAAAAAATTGAAAAAACAATATTCACTACATCTCTGCAATACATTCGCATTTCCCCGTGTTTTATTCCTTTAAAAATGATCCAAGTACAGAAAAATAACTTCTGATCCACCAGAAATCCAAATTGCTCCTAACTTTCTGTTTAAGCTGACAACACAGTACCCGCGGTGCACTGAAAACCCAAGAAGTGTTGTCAGCTCTGTCTGTTGGACTACAGAGCTCAATCTTTCCTCGCTCCTAATCTGTCTCTCCATGTGTATACATTGATTTATTTCCCTCCTAAGCAATGCTTCTGTACTTGGTTCCACGAATCTTACCAATTATTGTGTGTAGCTAAAGGAACTAACCCAGTACACCCTGCTGATCCCTTCTTCCAGCAGCTGCCCTGCAAGAATTGGGTACATTATATGGAAGGAGTAAAAACTGTTTCTCACTACATGAATAATGTAAAAGAAACACATTTATGCAACATGATGTAGAGGGAGAGAGGGAGGTTTGAGGGTAAAATTGAGTTATGCCCATACAGAATCTGTAGAACCAGCATAGAAATCAGGGGGCAATAGGAAGTGCAGGCATAATGCAACCAGAGGCGGCTCTCCAATTAGGCAAATTAGGCGATCGCCTCAGGCCTCGCCATCATAGGGGCCTCGCCATTGCTGAATTTGCCTGATATATGCTGCCGGCAAATGACAGGAGCGGGTACGAGGAGACCTCCTTCCCCCCCCTGCTCGAGCCGCCGCTAAAAGACTGGAGGGCATTCCCTCTCTCTCTCTGCTTCCTGCCCATCCCCCCTCCTTCCTCCTGTCAGAGTTGAGCAGAGCAGCAGAAATACGGAGCAGCTGTCTGTGTCTGTGTGGAGAGAGAAGCTGCTGCGGGCTCTCCCCCCCCCCTCCTCCTCTCAGCACTGTACTGTGTTTCTTCCCCCTCCTTCTTATTGGACAAGGGGGAAAAAACACTAAAATGAAACAGAGGAGGATTGTGGGAAATGTAGTCTCGAGTGGTGGACATTGCAAAACTAATGGGGCGTACACACGGTCGGACTTTTCAGCTACAAAAGTCCGATAGCCTGTCCGACAGACTTCCGGCAGACTTTCGGCGGACTTGCGGCAGACTTTCTAACGAACGGACTTGCCTACACACGACCACACAAAAGTTCGACAGCCTAGTACGCGGTGACGTACACCAAGTCCGGCGAGACTATAAAACGGAAGTTCAATAGCCCGTACGACACCCTTTGGGCTCCTTCTGCTAATCTCATGTTTATCTCGTGTTAGTAGAAGTTTGGTGAGAAACGATTCGCGCTTGTGAGACTCGTATTTTTCAGTTCGTTTTAACTGTTGTTCAGTCTGTGCTTGTGAGGTTTGTATCTGCTTTTCAGTGCGTTTGGTCAGTTGGCATTGAGAAATCTTTGTTTTATTGTCCGCTCGTTCCTGATTTTCAGGTCGCTCTTCACAGGCCTTGCTGTTCTTCAGTGCATTCTGTTTAGTGCGTTCTGACCAGCCGACCGTTTTGAAACCATGTTACCTGTACGTACTCGTCGTCGAGCTCGTGCATTGTATGTGTTTGGTGCTGTAGTTTATTCTTCAGACCAAGACCAGTCCATGAACAGGGCGAGGAGGAGTTCATGGACCAAGAATTGGTTGCTCCAGCGTGACCAGTTCTGTCACATGCCATTGCTCCGTGAGATCCGTGAGAATAATCCTGAGGATTTCAGGAACTTTCTCAGGATGACGGACCCCGTTTTTGACCGTTTGTTGGCTTTGCTGACCCCCTATATCAGCAGGCAGGATACCTGCATGAGGCAAGCCATCACTCCGGAGCAGAGGCTAGTTGCCACGTTGCGGTACTTGGCGACAGGGAGAAGCCTGCAGGACCTCAAGTTCTCGACAGGCATCTCCCCCCAGGCTCTGGGGATCATTATCCCAGAAACCTGTTCTGCCATCATCCAGGTCCTGCAGAAGGACTATATTAAGGTAAGATATTTTTCTTTTATTAGCATCACATGTTCTTTTATGTAATCTTTGATAATGTAATGTATTTCTTGCCTCAAACACTACTTACCATCATTGCAATATAGTGTGAATGTCCCCTTTTTATCCTCACACATGCTGGATTTTTTTCCTGTTCTTTTTTGTCATGCATGTATATTTTCCTTCAATAACCTCCCCAGCATGCCATGATGGGCACATATCCACCTAGTCTACTCATTTTGAATGTATTTTGTTTGAGTGTATTTAGTGTGCTTATAATTAGCAATTAGCTTGATTTCCCAACCCCCTCCCCCCCACCTAAACTCAATCCAAATAGTGTGCTTAGAAATAGCAATTAGCTTGATTTCCCAACCCCCTCCCCCCCACCTAAACTCAATCCAAATAGTGTGCTTAGAAATAGCAATTAGCTTGATTTCCCAACCCCCTCCCCCCCACCTAAACTCAATCCAAATAGTGTGCTTATAATTAGCAATTAGCTTGATTTCCCAACCCCCTCCCCCCCACCTAAACTCAATCCAAGTAGTGTGCTTATAATTAGCAATTAGCTTGATTTCCCAACCCCCTCCCCCCCACCTAAACTCAATCCAAATAGTGTGCTTATAATTAGCAATTAGCTTGATTTCCCAACCCCCCCCCCACCTCCGTTAAAATTTGCTAGAATGTTCTGTGGTGTTGATTTGTATAAAGCAAATATATGTTGCACTTTGCAAAATGCATGTGCACTCTACAAGTGCATTTGTTCCAGTGCTTTAGTAAATGAGCAGAAGCTCTGCTGATTTCCATCATCAAATCATATGCAAGCCACAAAGTGTTTTCATTAATTGCCCTTGCATGTGATTGTGTACTCCTTGCAACATGACTGCCTTTTTACCTTACCTCATTTACTGTAAGCTGGGTAGCAACTGCACTTGCAGAGTGCGACAACTGCAGTCTTGTAGCCTTTTTAGTCCCTAAATCCCTGCGTGTCCTAAAAGTAATCTTTTTTTGGGATTTCACAACCCCCTAAAATGTAATCAATGTTCCATCAGAGGGGGTGAGCAATCTGATAAGTGTGCCTTTCCATATTATTTCTTCCCGAAGATTTAAATTATTTAATGTTATACTGATGCTGGGGAATAATGTTTTTAATTGTATAATTTTCTTGCAATGTTATCTTCCAAATTACTGATTTTTGTTTTCTTGTTTGATTCCCCAGTTTCCTTCAACGCCACAGGAATGGCAGACTGTGGCATCCCATTTTGCCACCCGTTGGGACTTTCCCAATTGTGGAGGGGCTATAGATGGGAAACATGTCCACATCGTGCCACCACCCCATTCGGGGTCATACTATTTTAATTATAAGGGGTTCCACAGTATTGTTTTAATGGCGGTGGTGTCGGCACACTATGAATTTTTATATGTGGACGTGGGGAAGAATGGCCGGATGTCGGATGGAGGAGTATTTGCCCAGACGGAGTTCTGCCAGCGTCTCCAGAGTGGTGGCCTGGGATTGCCACCTGATGCGGATAACGTGGAAGGACTCCCCTTTGTCTTCATTGCCGATGAAGCCTTCGCTCTGAGCAAGCACCTCATGAGGCCATTCCCCCAAAGAACCCTCACCCCGGAGAGGAGGGTTTTTAATTTCTGGCTGGCCAGGGCTAGAAGAGTGGTTGAGAATGCGTTTGGGATTCTGGCCAGCCGGTTCCGCCTGTTTCAAACCTCCATAAATTTGGCGGAATACAAACTTAATTTTATCATTTTATCGTGCTGCATCCTGCACAACTTTTTACACCAACATTCTCCAAATTATATGGTAACAGTTGGGCCTGAGGCCGGACTTATCGATGACAACCTTACGGGCCTGGATACTGTCCGTACTGGCTTGGCCCCCCAAAGTGCCCGTCAAGTTAGACAGCAATATGTGAGGGTAGGGGGGCCATTGCAATGGGCCAGGATATCTAAATATTTTAAATAAAATAAATCTTGATGAAATCTTGAATTATATTTATTGCTTGCCTTTCTTTTGGGCTTTCTCCTAGGTTATGGTCGAGCAGTTGTAGTGCCAACTGTATTTTCCTTTTAAATTTCTAAATAAGCTCCATTGCCACTGTAAACAACTTTTTTAAAATTATAACCAAACTGATACTGAGCATTGAAATAACAAACCACACATTTATTTAATTCCTAAGCAGATGTTTTTATTAATCGTTGTTATGCATTCAGTTATGCATTTAGTATAAAATGTTCCTAGCCAAAAATATAATGATATCTTAATAATTTAGAAAAATATAATTATAGTTAAATATTTGTACATAATCAAAAATACAATTTTTTGGGCATTTTGATTTTAGCAAACAGGCTTTTTTTTTTTTATTTTTTTTGGTTTTTTAAAATCCTTTTTTTTTTTTTTTTTGTTTTTTTAAAATCCTTTTTTTTTTTTTTTTTTTGGTTTTTTAAAATCCTTTTTTTTTTTTTTTTGGTTTTTTAAAATCCTTTTGTCTTTTTTTTTGGATTTTTAAGGTATTTTCTCTAAACAGCCCTCCTTTTTTAAATGATGTTAAACAGCCATATAATTTCACCAAAAATAATAAAGAGAAGGCCCAGAATGGGGTCAGCAAACCAGGAAATGAAGGACATGATCGATGTTTTGGGGTTTCAAAAGGGGCATTTAGATTCGAGCCAAAACATCAATCATGTCCTTCATTTCCTGCTGCATACGATCCAGCCGATTACGCATTTCATCGATCTCCCCATTCCAGGCCATGATTTGAGCAATTAGCTGTTGGGCACTGTCTGTGGTGAAATAGTCACTTGTTGGACCTAAAGTGGAATGAAACAAAAAAATGTGTTTAGAAATATGCACACATACATAGTTTACCTTACCATAAAGCTGGTGTCTCAGACACTGACCTGGTGGGGTGCCCATGTCGCATAATTCCTGAACATCCTCGGGGGTGGCGCTGTTGCTTGACTCAAGCACAACCAGATCACCTAAAATAGAGTAGAAAAATTACATAAAAGAAAAGGCAGCCATGCATAGATTACCGTAAGCTGGTGTGTCAGACACTCACCTGGTGGGGTGCCCATGTCGCCCACCTCTCCTTCCTCCACATCCTCAGTGGGGATTGGGCTGATTTCCCAAGTATGTTCTTTTGCTTGGGGGGGACTGTGTTCTTCTTGTTGGCTGAGTGATTTTTCCCCTATGTGAACCAAAAAATTAATATACTTAGCACACAGATATTTTAGGACATAGTAATTTTCAAACATTTGTAGTGAAGTGGTGTACAAATGTTCTGTTTGTGTAGAGTTCCTATTTTACCTAAATATTTAAATTTCTAAAGACATATTGGATAGATAGATATCTAGATATCAATATCTATAAATATAGTTACTAATCTTTTGATCTCTCTCTCTCTCTATATCTCTAACTAAATATAAATATCAAACAAAATGTAAAGAAAAAAAAATATATAACTTAAAATCTTCCAAAATATTTTTGAACATTTCTATATCTATCTATATCTATATATCTACATATCTACATCTACCTATATCTATCTATCTATATATATATATATATATATATCTATATCTCTATCTATCTATCTATCTATCTATCTATCTATCTATCTATCTATCTATCTATCTATCTATCTATCTATATATATATATATATATATATATATATATATATATATATATACATACACACATATATATATATATATATATATATATATATATATATAAATACATACATATATATATAGATATATCTATAGATATGTAACAAGGTTTATTAAAAGATCGTTTGAAACAATGAGCAAAAAAATCGTATAGGAATGAAAAGCACATGGAGCAGTATACAAGGTAATAAACACAAGAGAAAAACACGACAAGTACTTACTTTTTTTCAGAACTTTATGGATCCGTCTGTACTGATCCGGCTCCCTGATTTTGAGGTCGGACCATCTTTTTCTAATTTGATCCTTGGAGCGCTGTACCCCAAAAGAAGCCTGCAAAGTCTTCACCACCTTCGACATTATTTTTAAAAAACCAAAGAAGAAAGCGCCTCTTAGGTATAACGGATTTATTCATATGTTAAAAACATAGTAAACACTTACATTGAGGTAGATCATGTGCTGCTTCCATAAAGAACTAGTCCCGGTGTCTCTCCGTGGTGGCCAGTGATCGAGGGGAACCTAGATGGACGCCGTGCGGATGGCCGCGGACCTCCGCTCGGAGGCGCCGGCTGTACAAGCGGTATAGTGGGGAAGTCACTTCCGCGTTCCAGCGGATCACATGGGAGATGACGTCACTCGGGCCGTTCAGATTAGCTGGGGACCACTACGCGTTTCAGAGCATGCGCGAAGCTCGTAACGGGCATGCGCGCTCCTTTTTCAAGTGTATTGTGGAGAAAGCTAACCAGGAAGCTAAATAGCTGTAGAGTAGTGATAAAGACCAGTCATGATCAAGAAGGGGAGGGGACAATAGCGGGAATGGCCATAACAACATTAGGAACGAATTCTCTATGGATTACATATATGTTGATAGAGTATATCAGCAACACAAAAATATATATAATATTAGATCGCAAAAAAATATATATATATATGCATAGTATTAGATCGGGATACTAGATAATACAAGATGATTGAATATTATAATATGATCGAATAATATAATAATGAATAAAATAAGGATAATGGTAATAATAAAAATAGAGATAAAAATGGACTAAAGACGAGATATATGAATAAAATGGTAAGGGTGTAGATAAAAATGATAATCAAGATACTCAATATATACATATAATAGTAAAAACATATAAACGAATATATATATATAAACGAAATATGGACAAGGTTCTTATCTGAACTGGACTAGGACACTGAGTACAGAAATTATATGTATGTCACTATATGAACATATCATTAATGTTGGGACTATATGTATCTCATGTCAACACCCGCATGTGCGTACGACACAAAATGCAGGTGTGCACACATGTACATAGTAATAGCCCACACGTATGCACACGTATACGTACACATGTGCATGCACATATGCGCACACGCACGCATACATCTATAGGGGAAAGGGCCTCAGTGTGTTAATGGGCTGATAGCTAAAAATTAATAGTAATGGATAAAAGGTCAATATGATGGGTAGCAGGACAAGACCTCAGTATGTGGATGAGTAAATCGTACTAAAGATAATAAAATAATACAGATAAAGGTTAATTCTAATATTAATATTAACATTAACATACTGATCCATATAGTGTATCACGGAACACCTCAGATTGTGTTATGTAAAAATAGATAGCTTGATAAATTGGGGAGGACGGTAATATTTCAATATAAGGGTACGTTCTATAAGATGGTATTAACCTCCAGTTCCTCATTTAACCCATTAGGTGCTAAAGTATCTAAAATAAAAATCCAATAAGTTTCACGCTCACAAAGTTTAGAAAAACGTTCAGCCTCGGATAATTTGTGTGGGATAGACTCAATTACCCATACCTGTAGGCCGGCCGTAGATTTCTGGTGGCATTCAAGGAAATGTCTGGGAACGCTGTGTTCATCACAGCCTTGTTCTATAAAGCGGCGATGTTTGCCGAACCGTTGTCGCAAAGGACAAATAGTGCGTCCAACGTACCATAATTTACAAGGGCATGTGAGACAATACACAACGTAATTTGTAGAGCAGTTATAGAAGCCTTCTAGTTGATATGTTTTGTCCTTATGTTGGAAGCTTTTTTGGCCATGTCTGACAAAAGTACAGGTTTTGCATAGTGCTTTATTGCATCTATACATGCCCGTGAGTGGAATCAGGCCGAGTGGGCTCTCTGGTTTATATGTTTTAAATTTACTAGGTGCTAGTTTATTTTTCAATGTTGGGGCCCTTCTATATGTAACCATCGGTTTATCGCCGAGGTCATTAAGGAGAAAAGGATCCTGTTTAAGGATACCCCAACAAAACCTTCTATAGACGATGATGGGCCATCCCAGATGACTATAATGTCATCTATAAATCTGCCAAAAAATATGATATGTCGAGCGAAAGGATTATTGCTCCATATATATTTTTCTTCCCACAGACCCATGGTAAGGTTGGCATAAGAGGGGGCAAAATTAGTGCCCATAGCTGTACCATGGGTCTGTAGGTAGAAATCATCATTAAAATGAAAATAATTGTGACTTAAACAGAATAAAGTAGCTTCGGAGATAAATACAGCCTGTTTGCCATTAGTATTGGAGTCTGAGGAGAGAAAATGTTGTACCGCCATTAGGCCGCCATTAGGCGGTACAACATTTTCTCTCCTCAGACTCCAATAATAATGGCAAACAGGCTGTATTTATCTCCGAAGCTACTTTATTCTGTTTAAGTCACAATTATTTTCATTTTAATGATGATTTCTACCTACAGACCCATGGTACAGCTATGGGCACTAATGTTGCCCCCTCTTATGCCAACCTTACCATGGGTCTGTGGGAAGAAAAATATATATGGAGCAATAATCCTTTCGCTCGACATATCATATTTTTTGGCAGATTTATAGATGACATTATAGTCATCTGGGATGGCCCATCATCGTCTATAGAAGGTTTTGTTTCTCATTGCAACACCAATGATTTTGGTCTTTCTTTTACATCTGAACATAATAATGAAAGTCTCCCCTTCCTTGATTTGGAATTATTCCATGATACTAGTTCCATCTTCTCCCGTAATTACACGAAACCGACATCAGGTAATTCGTATCTGCACTTCACTAGCTGTCACCATCCACAGTGGATAAATAATATACCAAAGGGTCAATTTTGCAGATTGAGGCAAAACTGCACCAGGGAATCGGATTATATTGCACAGAGCATTCATCTCAAAAATAAATTTTTGGAAAAGGGGTTCCCTGAAAAACTGGTTGACCAAGCCCATGCCATCTATCTTCCTGGAAAAAAACCCAAAACCACCAAACAGGTTGATCATGGTACGGTTCGCTTCATTACTAGGTACCATAACAAACATAAAAGAATGGAATCTATACTTCGTAAACATTGGGGTATCCTTAAACAGGATCCTTTTCTCCTTAATGACCTCGGCGATAAACCGATGGTTACATATAGAAGGGCCCCAACATTGAAAAATAAACTAGCACCTAGTAAATTTAAAACATATAAACCAGAGAGCCCACTCGGCCTGATTCCACTCACGGGCATGTATAGATGCAATAAAGCACTATGCAAAACCTGTACTTTTGTCAGACATGGCCAAAAAAGCTTCCAACATAAGGACAAAACATATCAACTAGAAGGCTTCTATAACTGCTCTACAAATTACGTTGTGTATTGTCTCACATGCCCTTGTAAATTATGGTACGTTGGACGCACTATTTGTCCTTTGCGACAACGGTTCGGCAAACATCGCCGCTTTATAGAACAAGGCTGTGATGAACACAGCGTTCCCAGACATTTCCTTGAATGCCACCAGAAATCTACGGCCGGCCTACAGGTATGGGTAATTGAGTCTATCCCACACAAATTATCCGAGGCTGAACGTTTTTCTAAACTTTGTGAGCGTGAAACTTATTGGATTTTTATTTTAGATACTTTAGCACCTAATGGGTTAAATGAGGAACTGGAGGTTAATACCATCTTATAGAACGTACCCTTATATTGAAATATTACCGTCCTCCCCAATTTATCAAGCTATCTATTTTTACATAACACAATCTGAGGTGTTCCGTGATACACTATATGGATCAGTATGTTAATGTTAATATTAATATTAGAATTAACCTTTATCTGTATTATTTTATTATCTTTAGTACGATTTACTCATCCACATACTGAGGTCTTGTCCTGCTACCCATCATATTGACCTTTTATCCATTACTATTAATTTTTAGCTATCAGCCCATTAACACACTGAGGCCCTTTCCCCTATAGATGTATGCGTGCGTGTGCGCATATGTGCATGCACATGTGTACGTATACGTGTGCATACGTGTGGGCTATTACTATGTACATGTGTGCACACCTGCATTTTGTGTCGTACGCACATGCGGGTGTTGACATGAGATACATATAGTCCCAACATTAATGATATGTTCATATAGTGACATACATATAATTTCTGTACTCAGTGTCCTAGTCCAGTTCAGATAAGAACCTTGTCCATATTTCGTTTATATATATATATTCGTTTATATGTTTTTACTATTATATGTATATATTGAGTATCTTGATTATCATTTTTATCTACACCCTTACCATTTTATTCATATATCTCGTCTTTAGTCCATTTTTATCTCTATTTTTATTATTACCATTATCCTTATTTTATTCATTATTATATTATTCGATCATATTATAATATTCAATCATCTTGTATTATCTAGTATCCCGATCTAATACTATGCATATATATATATATTTTTTTGCGATCTAATATTATATATATTTTTGTGTTGCTGATATACTCTATCAACATATATGTAATCCATAGAGAATTCGTTCCTAATGTTGTTATGGCCATTCCCGCTATTGTCCCCTCCCCTTCTTGATCATGATTGGTCTTTATCACTACTCTACAGCTATTTAGCTTCCTGGTTAGCTTTCTCCACAATACACTTGAAAAAGGAGCGCGCATGCCCGTTACGAGCTTCGCGCATGCTCTGAAACGCGTAGTGGTCCCCAGCTAATCTGAACGGCCCGAGTGACGTCATCTCCCATGTGATCCGCTGGAACGCGGAAGTGACTTCCCCACTATACCGCTTGTACAGCCGGCGCCTCCGAGCGGAGGTCCGCGGCCATCCGCACGGCGTCCATCTAGGTTCCCCTCGATCACTGGCCACCACGGAGAGACACCGGGACTAGTTCTTTATGGAAGCAGCACATGATCTACCTCAATGTAAGTGTTTACTATGTTTTTGTCACGGAACGTCCCACACTCCGCTTGAGTGCTTCCGTCATATACCGCTTCCTAAGTTCTGGAACACGAGTCCAATAGATCTGGCCATAGGAACCCCAAGAACTAGACAACACCAGTCTTGGAGTACATCAGAACTACCTTTTTATTTGAGATCTCACAGACCTTTATACAGCAGGGATGACTCAAAGCTAACCTAATTAGCATGAGCTAATTTACTACAAAATGTACCCAGACCAGATGACAGTCTTGTGGGCACCGAGCTTCACACATTAATATAAACACAATAGCTGGAGCTAATTACAATTAACAATACAAACAACAATCTCCCCCCTCCTCAGCCTAGACCATTCGTCTCCTAGCCAGTGCTGGTGGCTGATGTGATCAGCTCTCTCAATTAACATAAACACATGTTGATAACACCAGCATCTCCTCACAGGATGTGTCCCAACAGAATGAATCAGTCTTATCGGTAGGGGGCTGCTGGAGGAATCCCCCCTCCCTCTTCAGGGACACAAATCTACAGTAAGGAGTCCCCATACAATATATACATATATACACGACTGAGTCCGATTAATACAGTTCAGACTGGATTTCTCATTCACCTCACAAAGAGTATTGTTCCATTGAAAATCCAGGGCCCATAATCAAAAGGCAACAGGCTTGCATACAGTCCTCTCCAACAGCCTCTGCTCCGGCCAGGTCCGTCACATTTCTCCCCTTTCGGCAGGAGACTAACACAGGAGGAGACCCCAGACGGGTTGACTCCGAAGTTAGTCCATAGTTCCAGTCCTCTACTGCCTGTACCCACACAGTACCCCAAATAAATTATTCCAAACAGTGTATCACTCACCCAGCCAACCTCTGCCTCTCTCAGAGAACATATCTGCCGCTGGAGAGAAGACAGGGTGTCTGGGCTCACTCTGTCATGCTGTTGGGGATCGGGGCCCACTGCCCAGCATCCCTGGGGTATACAGGTGGAGACTGAAGTCCCATCCACCTTCACAGGAAATCCATCCTCTGTTAGTTGAGGGCAGAGTCCAGCAGTCCTCGGCCCTGTTGCCAGCCCTTCTGCTGGAAACCCCACACCATCTGTTCCGGCTAACTGTTGGAGAGGGAGGCCGACTGCCCCGCCTCCCTGGAACTCTGTAGTTGTTGCCGGTGCTGGGCAGAGGTTGGTAGCACTCTGCCCTGTTGCCAGCACTTCTGCTGGGGACTCCGCATCCTCTGCTCCGGCTAACTGTTGGGGCAGGCGGCTGGCTTCCTCCACTCCCAAACTGTGTAGCTGCCATTGGGGAGGTGAGCCGGCTGCTTCCTTTTCCATTCCCTCATCTGGCTGCTGGGACGACATGTCGATGGTACTGTCTCCCAGGTACACGGATCTTTGCTGGGGAGGAAAGCCCACTTCCTCCACCCTGGCCAACTGTTGGGGAGGGACAACACACACCTCCTCTCCCTTCTCCCCCTGTATCTGCTGCTGGGAAGTGATTGCCATCTTCTCAGCCTGAGCCTCCACAATTGCTGCAGGTGTGGGGCAGAGGTCTTGGACCCTCTGTCCGGTTGCCAGCACTTCTGCTGGGGGTTTGCCAGGTGGTTCCTCCTCTACAGAAACGTCTATTAAATCCCCAGTCTCTGGAATTGGTAAAAGTGTGGGACAGAGGTCTTGGACCCTCTGTTCAGTTACCAGATCTTGAGCTGGAGAAGTTTGTTTTAACTCCATAGATGCTGCTGGCAGAAAATCACATGTCCCTGTCAGTGTTGTGGGAGAAAGGCCGACTACCTCTTCTCTCAAGAAGGCCGAAGCCACTGTTGGTGCTGGGCAGAACACAGTGAACTTTGGCCCTGATAGCAGCTCTTCTGCTGGAGGCTCATCAGGTTGTTCTTCCTCAGCAGAAAAGTCTATCAAATCCCATGTCTCTGCAACTGATATCTGGGGATAGAGGTTCACCATCTCCTGTCCATGGAACCCAGAAGATGTTATCATTTCTGGGCAGAGGTTAGCAGAGCTCTGCCCTATTGTCAGCACTTCAGGTTTGGGGACGGCAATCTCCGGATTTTCCACTGCCGATTCTCTGGCATGCTGCTGAACTTGTTCTAGCAGTTTCCTGTATGCCCTTTCCAGATGCTGTTCCTTCCTTAGCAAATGGTCCAGATCAGGTTTGAGCTCTGAGACCCCTGCAAGACCGAGCATAGACTCTCTATAGTCTCTCAGGTCCTCAAGATAAGGTTCCCCTTCATCGCCAAACATAAAAAGATCTGTAAGGTTCTCCCACAGCAATCCAGGGCCGCCAAAGTCATATCCCTCCGGAGAGCATTCTGTCGTCTCCCCTAAATATCCCTCCTCTGCGTGCCATTGCAGAGCCCGATAACAATTGTCCAGCTCTATCTCCTGCTGGACCAACCTGTCCAACTCAGTCACCCATTGCTCCTGGGGCTGCTCTCCCAGGAATGCCATCCGCAATGCCCGTTGGTCACTGGCCCGTTGCTCTTGGGTTGGAAAGCACTTGCCCTGTTTTATACCAGCGAGACGGAGGGCTGCAATCCAGAGCTCCACCCGAATCAGCTGCCTGAGCTCCAGGCATTCATCCTCAGACACAGTCCTGGTGTATGTTGAAAGGATGATCCGCAGCAGCCCCGGGAATTCTGATGCCAGGTCCATATCTCCGCTGGGGTGACTGAAGTCTGCTATTCTGATCTTGGATCCAGTTGGAGGTTTGGATGTCCCAGACTTCAGGAAGCTTTCCCGCTGCTTGCCACCAATGTCACGGAACGTCCCACACTCCGCTTGAGTGCTTCCGTCATATACCGCTTCCTAAGTTCTGGAACACGAGTCCAATAGATCTGGCCATAGGAACCCCAAGAACTAGACAACACCAGTCTTGGAGTACATCAGAACTACCTTTTTATTTGAGATCTCACAGACCTTTATTTTTTTTTTTTTTTATTAAACAAGAGCATGTTTATTGATTGTTAGCAATGACAAAATAAAAAAAGGATAATTAAGAAAGAACAGCAATACATGTATGGAGTACATTCGTTTCACAGATACAGATTGTTCAGAGTACATTAATGCAAAAAAAAAAGGGATCAGAGTTCACCTAAGTAATAAAGTTTCCAGATATCATACGCTAAGTGTTATTCTATTCTTCTCTATGTTTCCCATGTCACAGCCACTTTCCCTTTTGGGTCATACATTGAACATTACGAAACGGTCGGTATAATATGAGTACTGTATAAGTCAATGTTACCTTGGTTATATAGTTATTCAATACAGGTTTCGCCGGAGCTGAGCCATCTGTCCCATATTTTGTTATACTTGATAGGGCACCCTCTGTGTCTATATAGTACTTGCTTATATGGCAATGTTTTGTTTATTTCCCCAATCCAAGCTTGGAGTGTGGGGGGGCTAGACCTCATCCAATGTCTGGCAATCACTTTTCTGGCACAGAACAAAGTTTCGTGGAGGAAAGTTGCCAAATACTTTTCGGTTTCGGCGTCTGGCAAGATGCCTAGTAGACACGATTTGGGATCGAGTTGTAGGGGTGAGCCCATGTGATCATACAAAAATTTTATAACCTGTGTCCAATATTGCTGGGTATTTGGGCATTCCCATATTAAATGAACGAAAGAACATGGGCTGGCTGAGCATCCTGGACATTTGGGATCCTGGTCGTGTGAGAATTTGGCTAACCGTGAGGGAGTAAGATAGGCTTTGTGGATAATATATAACTGGGTCAACCGGTCGGAAAGTGTTGGGGATGATTTCTTGACATTCTCCAGTGCTTCCTCCCACTCCGAGTTCTCTATTGGGCCTATGTCCTCTACCCACCTATTTTTAGCACTGTCTATTATTCTTGCTACTGAGGGCGCCCGTATGATACTATAGAGATTGGATGTCAATCTAGCTGGTTCTTCACCTATAATCACTTCAACCATAGGTAGTGTCTGTGTGTTGGGAAAACCATCTATGAATTGGGCCCGTAGGGCATGTCTCAACTGCATATAGCTGAATAGCATGTTTTCAGGTAGGTCAAATTCTTCCCTAAGTGCTTGGAAATGTCTTACTCCTAGGGGCGTAAGTACCTGGAATAGGTATGTGATTCCCTTTGCAGCCCACACCTCAGCACCAGGTAGATGCATTAGTTCTTGCAGTTGGCGGTTGTACCATAAAGGTGTATGTGAGTGGTAGAAATCAGCACCAGTTAGTTTAAGCGCAATTTCCCAAACCTTTTTATGCTGGTGTAGCAAAGGGTTCTGAGTCGTATCTATTCTCTTATCTTCCCTGCCTCTGAAAATTGCTTGTAGAGGGGAGTCTATATCTTTATTTGGCTTCCTACATACTAGAGCTTGGTATCTATCTTTATCTGTTTTATGAAGATGAAATAGATGTGAGATCTGTGCAGCTATGTAGTATGCATGTAAGTCCGGGAGGGCCGCTCCACCATCAGTGGTGGGGTTTTTTAGGGTGTTCCACGCTAGTTTATGTCTATTGGATCCCCATATAAATGAGTTGACTATCTGATCTAGGGCTTTGAAAATTTTTAGGGGAATAAGTAGTGGTGAGTTCCATAGTATATAGAGAAATTTTGGGAGTAGAATCATTTTAAAAAGATTGATTCGCCCCATCACACCCAGTGGGAGTCTGGTCCAGGCTTGTGTTCTGGATTTCAAATATATAAATAATGGCTCTATGTTGTTGGCAATGAATTCCTTGGGTTCTCTAGTAATTGTTACACCCAGGTATTTGATTGAAGCTACTCTAAGTAGTGGGAGAGAGGCTGATTGTCGCGTGGGTGGCGTAAGATCTAGGGGCATAATTTGCGACTTGGACCAATTCATACTTAGTCCGGAATGTTTCCCGAACTCCTCTATTGTCTTCAGGGCTGCCTGGAGGGACGGGCCAGTATCCTCAAGATATAAAAGCATGTCATCAGCGTAGAGGCTCACCGTCTCTACCAGGTTACCAGCCCCGAGTCCTCTAATTCCTGGGTGCATCCTGAGAGAAATGGCCAGGGGCTCAACAGCTAGGGCATATAGAAGTGGGGATAGTGGGCATCCCTGGCGGGTGCCACGTTCCAGCGGGAAGGGGTCAGATATTGTTCCGTTCACTAACACACTAGCCTCTGGTGAGAAATACAGTATTTGTACCCATTTGATAAACCTGGGTCCAAACCCAAATCTTTTGAGGCATTCCCACAGATACTCCCATTCCACGGAGTCAAATGCCTTGGCGGCGTCCAGCGCCACCACTGCACGATCGCCCGTGTTTTCATGATTTGCTTGGATGTTCATATATAACCGACGCAGGTTCATGGCCGTATTTTTTCCAGGCATAAATCCCGACTGGTCAGGGTGTATGATGGAGAGAATAATTTGATTAAGTCTAATGGCCAAAATTTTTGCTAGAATTTTAATATCAGCTTGGAGCAGAGATATTGGGCGATATGATTCCGGATAGTGGGGATTCTTCCCTGGTTTGGGGATCACTATGATTACTGCCCGCCGGAGGGATTCAGGCAGGGAGCCAGATTCAAAGATGTGGTTGTACAGCGTGAGCAGCTCAGGGACAAGTATCTCAGAGTATTCCGCATAAAAATCTAGAGGTATGCCGTCTTGACCTGGTGCTTTCGCTGGGGCTAGGGACGAGATTGCAATTGCAATCTCATCCGCAGTGATAGGTGCCTCCATTTCTGTCATCTGGGGTTCCGAGATCTGGGGGAATGGTATATCATGAAGGAATGTTTGTGTCTCCTGCCTGGTGACATTTACTTTAGAGGAGTAGAGGTCAGCATAGTATGTTCGGAATGCTGATGCTACCAAAGTGGGGTCTGTCAGGGGGGCATTATGTGAGTCTAGCAAGGACACCACCACTGGTGGGTTGGTGTCTTGATGGGCCAGGTATGCTAATAGTTTACCCGCTCTTTCACCTAATTCAAATATCCGTTGTTTTGAGAAAAAAAGTTTTTGCTTTGCCTTCTCGAAGTGTAGCTGGTTCAGAGTTCGAGTGTGTAGTTTAAGTATTGACACCGTTGCCGGTGTGGGGTCTAAGTTGAATTCTTTGGTTGCTATTTCCACTTTTTCAGAGGCAGTGTGAAGTGCAGCCTTGGATGAAGCCTTCAGTCTATTTATGCGTGAGGAGAGGATTGTACGGACGTGTAATTTAAATGTCTCCCAGACCACGTCCGCCGAGGCGGTGTCTCTGTTGTGGTTGAAAAAGTATTGCCACTCCTCCTGGATATCCCCCTGATCTCTCAGGGCAGACAGCCAGAAGGGATGGAGGCGCCATGTGCGGGGTACAGTTTGTGGGGTAAGGCGTAGGGTAGCCCAGCAGGGAGCGTGGTCTGATAGAGATCTGGTGTGGTACCCTGAGTCTACCAAGAGGGGAAGGAGCAGTTTTGAGGTTAATATGAGATCAATACGGGACATAGTGGAATGTGTCGCTGAAAAGCAAGAAAAGGCCTGGGTATGTGGGTATTTCGACCTCCAAGTGTCTATTAAGGAGAATTCGGACATTAGTCTCGCAAATCTAGTGCTGTCTGAGGTTTGAGTGCCCTGGGAAGATTGTAATCTATCTCTGGTGGGGTTAAGAACTGTGTTAAAATCCCCTAGCCAGATAGCAGGAATATCAGGGTGCTGTGACATATACAGTAGACCTTCTGTGACTATGGCTGAGTTGTAAGGCGGGGGTATGTAAACAGCAAGAATCAAATATTGTGAACCACTGATAGTGCAGTGTAGGAAGATGAACCTGCCCTGGGGATCCGTCCGCACTGAAATTATGCCAAATGGGGTAGTTTTAGCAATAAGTATAGAAACTCCTCGGGAGTAGGAGGAGTGTGTAGCATGGTATGCCCACCCTATCCACGGGCGCTTCAAAGCCACTTGTAGTTGGCCTGTTATGTGCGTTTCAGTTAGCACAGTTATATCCGCCCGGTAAGACTTGAGGCAATCAAAGATTGCCATGCGCTTGATTTTGTCCCGGATTCCCCGGACGTTCCATGTTAGGAACTTTACATTAGTCATATGTGTCGTAGGGTTGCGTATATGAGTGCGGTTGGATACTCCTTCCCAGGACAGGTCCAGCTTCAACATACATCATTTCACGCTCTGTAGGCGAACTCAAAGTCAGGTGATACCATAAACAATCAGTGCTATTATAATCCAACATGACCAAATACATGCTCTGTGAACTTGTATATAACATTTCCCGTTCCCTCCTCCCTGCTCTCAGCCTCCCAAACTTGGCTGGAGCATAGAACCCATAACCTGAGCAAGTACTAGTGGGCACCGTGGCACCCAGTGGTTCGCTCTAACTGTATTGACACTGGCTAGAGCCTATTTGACTATGCCGGTGCCAATATGCCACACTAGTGGTAGGGGCGAATATTTCGCTGGTTGATAGTCCAGCAACGGACTTTTAGACGGTATGTCTATGGAACACTTGTTAGAAGTATGTATTCCATTTTAACGCCCATATGTGGTATATAGTAAAAAGTAACGTTTTCCCCATAAAACACACAATGCAGAACGTAGCTTTTAAGTTGAACTGGTGAACCCGTGTCCCTCTCTCTCGTCATTCCGGGTGCAGACATGGTTGTGATCAGTGTTTGGAGGCCTAAGTGGCCAGCCGAAGAGACCATGTGGGGGAATATAGTCTCCTCCTTTAATGCGACAAAGTCCTGAGGGCCCAGATTAGGATGTGTATGCCTCCAGTCAGGGTGGCACAAAAATATATATTGGGGTTCAGAGAATGTGTTCTGAGTCGGGTTTGCAGAAACAAGACTCCCCAGCGTTAACTGTACAATGTGTGTTGTGAGGCCTGTACCTGGGAGACGCCCCGCGGGGCTCCGTCACTGTAGGAAGTCATCAAGTGATATTGGGCCTCTTTCAGTAAAGCCAGAGGCTTTAATTAGGGTACTGTGTATGTGGTAAACAACGTCGGGGTATGTGGTATGTGGGGGCACAAAGTCTCACCCAGTCCTCTGTAGGCGGAGGTATCTTCTTTAGGCTGGTCTGTTCCTCTCTGCATCCCGCCTGTCGATCCATTCCGATGCAAGTGATGGATCATCAAAGAAATATGCACGGTCTTCTCCCACCACGCGTAACCGGGCTGGAAACAACATGGCGTATTTGATGTGGTGTACTCGCAGGCGTCGTTTGACCTCCGTGAATCTGGAGCGTTGCTTCTGCACTTCCGCAGAAAAGTCGGGGAATGCTGCAACAGTTCCTGTCTGGAACGGAATATTGCCTTTGATTCTGGCCAAGCGAAGGACTGCATCACGGTCTTTGAAATTTAACATCTTCGCGATGAAGGTGCGTGGAGGGGCTCCTTCCGGTGGACGACGGGCAGGCATGCGATGTGCGCGTTCCACCACAAACGTGGTGGAAAAGGCCTCTCTCCCATAGGTTGTGATGAGGAGCTTTTCTAGAAAGGTAGCTGGGTCAGTACCTTCTGATCCTTCAGGGAGGCCGATGAAGCGCAGGTTAGATCTGCGGGCGCGATTCTCAAGGTCGTCATGTTTCTGCGCCAATATTTGGATTTGTCTCTTAAGATCCTCTTGAGAGTGCTGGAGAGGGTATATGGTGTCCTCTGCCCGGCTAATTCTGGCCTCTGTTTCTGTGACCCGCTCCCGGATTTTAGTCATGTCCTGTCTTATAAGTGAAATGTCCACCTTTACCTCTTCTATTTTAGTAGTAAGTGTGGACTGGCAGAGGGAGATCGCCTCCAGGACTCGCGCTGTGTCAGCCGCCTCATGTTCTGTGTGAGAGGCAGGGTGTGTAGTGGAGGCGGCGCCATCTTGTCCCTCTCCGTCCCGCTCTGTTCTGCGGTATCGCTCCAGGGATGATGAGGCTGCAACGTTCCGTCTTGGTGGCGACATGCTTCGGTAGTCTCAGCGGGTCCCCGCGACTCGAGTATGGGGTTCAGAATATCGTTTGGGGTCACAGGATGTGCAAATCAGGATCTACCACGGACGGAGCGCTTCTCACACACGTCTTATCCCATTGCCGTCCAGGCCACGCCCCCCTCACAGACCTTTATACAGCAGGGATGACTCAAAGCTAACCTAATTAGCATGAGCTAATTTACTACAAAATGTACCCAGACCAGATGACAGTCTTGTGGGCACCGAGCTTCACACATTAATATAAACACAATAGCTGGAGCTAATTACAATTAACAATACAAACAACAATCTCCCCCCTCCTCAGCCTAGACCATTCGTCTCCTAGCCAGTGCTGGTGGCTGATGTGATCAGCTCTCTCAATTAACATAAACACATGTTGATAACACCAGCATCTCCTCACAGGATGTGTCCCAACAGAATGAATCAGTCTTATCGGTAGGGGGCTGCTGGAGGAATCCCCCCTCCCTCTTCAGGGACACAAATCTACAGTAAGGAGTCCCCATACAATATATACATATATACACGACTGAGTCCGATTAATACAGTTCAGACTGGATTTCTCATTCACCTCACAAAGAGTATTGTTCCATTGAAAATCCAGGGCCCATAATCAAAAGGCAACAGGCTTGCATACAGTCCTCTCCAACAGCCTCTGCTCCGGCCAGGTCCGTCACAGTTTTTAACATATGAATAAATCCGTTATACCTAAGAGGCGCTTTCTTCTTTGGTTTTTTATGCATATACGGAGGATTGACTTCACTCAACAGGAAGCTGCCCTTGGTATCTTGGAGAAATAGATTTCCCTGGTTCCCTGATTTTCATTGATCCATGGATCACAGACTTCCCTTTGGAATCATTCATTGACTATTCTTCTATTTATCTGTTTGGGTTTTATTTCCATGGACTTTGGCGCGATTAGATTATATATTTCGACATTATTTTGGCTTTGCGCAAATTTGGCCGGGCGTACGGCCCATACTTCCCATCATAATCCTTTTTTTTAAGAATGGCCACCATTTCCACCATCTCTTTAAAGGACATATTGGAGGCCTTAAATCTAGGCCTCACAGATCTTGACGTTCCGGCCTCCGGGCTTTCTTCGCTACCTGAGGTAGTACGCACCTGATGTGTCTCCGCCATTATTCACCCCACTACGCGCCGTAAATAAAAATGGGCGGAGAACATGAGTTAAAATCGAACATCAGGGACGGGCGACGCAGGCGGAGTTTCACACATGCGTAGTGTATAAAGAGGGGCCTTGTGCACGTGTCGTACGTACGTTCTGTGCGTAGAATTAGGGGGCGGAGAACATGAGTTAAAATCGAACGTCAGGGGCGGGCGACGCAGGCGGAGTTTCACACATGCGTAGTGTATAAAGAGGGGCCTTGTGCACGTGTCGTACGTACGTTCTGTGCGTAGGTGATAGTGGACCGGGACGCTACTAAACGAAGGTAATTTTAACTTTATATTTTTTTTTATGGTCATGACTTTGTAGCAAGCGGCCTATATGGCTTGACAGATTGATGAGGCCTACATAGGGAGAAGATGATGAGGGTTTAGCAGAAACCTAATAAGTGTTTTTTGTCTTGTGACTTTATCTTTTCCAGATATTATGAATCCCCTATTTAAGGATCCCGAGTTCCTTACAGCTTTTATTTCGAAATATCGAGAGATGAGGAATTTGTGGGAGGTGAAACACCCTCAGTATTATGCAAAGCATGTGAGGAAGTCAACGCTGGAGAGACTTCTGTCCTTTGTCCAGGCGACCATCCCGGAAGCAACAATGGAGACATTGCTCCGGAAAATTGGGGTCTTGAGGAATATGTATAAGAGGGAGCATAAGAAGATCCAGGAATCAATGAGATCAGGAGCATCAGCAGATGATGTTTATGTACCCAGGCTGTGGTACTACAATCAACTCCGTTTTCTTGATGACCAGACTGAAGCCAGGGCATCACTTTCAACCCTTCCCTCCACCCTTCCCTCCACCCTTCCCTCCACCCCAGCAGAGGCTGATGAGGAGCAAGCTGGGTCTTCCATCCTGGATGAACCTGATATGACCATCTGGAGTCAGGTAAATTAGTTTAAACAATATTTACTGTACTAATATTAATGAGGTTAACTGGATGTTATAATTGTCTCAAAGATTTTTGCCATCAAAATTGTGTACACATATCAATTGACAGGAGTGGCTAAATATGTTTGGCACCTGCTAGAAAAAATTAGGGTGTCTGATTAGACTCTTTTATTAAAGAGATGTATTCACATTGAATTTGCTAGTCATGAGAAGCAAATTGTGTGTCATTGATGAACCCCCAAAAAAAAACTAAAAATATGTCCTTTTTTTATACACAGGATGAGTCCATCCAGGAGGAATGTGTGGAAAGTGGCAGGCAGGAGGAGACCGGGCCCATGGACAGCCTGGAGGAGGCCGGATTCACCATCATCCTGGAGGAGGCTGGGCCCAGTGTCAGGCAGGAGGTGGCTGGTCCCAGTGAGGTGGCTGGGCCAAGTGAGGTGGCTGGTCCCAGTGAGGTGGCTGGGCCCAGTAGGAGCATGACCCAATCCCAAGTGCCTCCCCTCCGCCTTCCCAAAAAAAGGGCCAGGAAGGGGACGGTCACACAGGAGGCATCCCTGCGCCTCATGCAAGAGGCCACCCGTTTTTTGAGGAGCCCCCCCGAAGCGGAAGAGTCCTATGGCTGCTACTTAGCCAGCAGGCTTCTTCAAATGGATTGGGAGCAGCTCCTTATTTGCGAGCGCCTATTTGGGGAAACAATCCAGAAGGGGCTGCAGGGCACGCTAACCCGAAACACCCAACTACATGAGGCAGCCCCCCCTCCTCCTCCTCCTCCTCCTCCTCCTCCTCCTGCCACAACTGAAACACCACAGCCACAGCCTCCAAAGAAGGCTACAGGGAAGGCTGCAGGGAAGGCTGCAGGGCAGCGTGGAGGAAAGGCTGCAGGGAAGAGAAGAAAGTGATGACCTGGGTTCAGTCTGGTCTGACAGAAGACGCAGGCTGTTGTAGTACCACAGTCTGGGGACATCTATATCATCTGCTGGTGCTGTTGATCTCAGGGATTCCTGGACCAGATTGTGCTCCCTCTTATATGGACTCCTCAAGATCCCAATTTTCTTGTACAATGACTTTTTCCAGCGTTGACTTCCTCTTTATTTTATTTTGACCATGAATAAATGGATCTTTTTTGAGTTTAGGAAAAGACTTTATGTGTTTTCTTTTAAATCATTGATTTTACACACAATGTTAAATTAACAAGGGACAACAATCTCATTGAGTTTGCAAAAACACACCAAAAATACATAAATAATGTTAATAATGTTCGAGTGGTAAGTCTTGAAAAAAAAAAAAGATACATAACCAAAAACGGTGCTTTGGGTTAACTTTATCTAAAAAAAAAAAAAAAAAAAAAATAGAAAAACAAAACTATAATAATGGGTTCTTTGTGGTAACTTTACAAACCTAAAAAAAATAAAAATAAAAATTAAAAAAATACAAATGGTTTCTTTGTGGTAACTTTACAAACACAAAAAAAATAAAAAAACAAATATAGAGATAAACATATAAAAAAGTTCTACAACAATCATAAAATAAATATCTGGAAAAAAATTACACGAAAATATGACTCCACACAAAAAAATTAAAAAAAAAGGGTAAAAAGTATTATTAGTATGGAAACATTGTTTTTAAAAAGCATACTATATCATTCATGAGATCAAAGAGAAAAAGAATCCAGAAATCAGTTTGGGAGAACTCTGTTTGAATATGAACAGCAAAACAACTTCGTTCTTTATAGCATTCGTAAAGAAGACATAAAATGCGCTGCATTCAACGATCACAGATTTTGCAGCGTGATGAATGTGCTACCTACAATACGAACACTAGTTTTACTAGACCGAGTGCTTCCGTTTAGTTTTTGCTTATGAGCATGCGTCGTTTTTTTGTCCGTCAGACTAGCATACAGACGAGCGGACTTCGGGGTCCGTCGTAGTTACGACGTAAAGATTTGAAGCATGTTTCAAATCTAAAGTCCGTCGGATTTGAGGCTAAAAAAGTCCATTGAAAGTCCGGAGAAGCCCACACACGATCGGATTACCAGCCAGCTTTAGTCTGTCAGCGTCCGTTGGACTTTTGTAGACGAAAAGTCCGACCGTGTGTACGCGGCATAAGGGAAGAAACTGCAGCCCCCAGCATGCCCAGCTGAAGAGGAGGGAGAGAGATCCAGAATCCCGGGGGAATTTTGGGGAAGTGCACCCAGAACTCCATCAGAGAGAGAGAGAATCCCACTGCACTGCACCACCAGAGAGAAATCCACACTGCCTATCACCATCACTTCTGAAGAAAGGCAAGAAGTTAGTTCCAGAATTCAGATCTGGGCACCACCCAGCGGAGTCGCCACAGGCAACCCAGAATGAGCTAACTCCTGATCAGAGGAACCATTGTTGCTGTATCCCCAGGTCAGGTAAGAGGGCCAGTCGGCCATTATCTTCTGCCATCTATAGGAACTTCCCACCCTGGTATTCTTTGGCCCTAATACTGCCCGCAGGCCCTATTCACAGCTGCAAGAGATGAAGATTTAGGACTTAGTGCTAGTTCACACTGCAGCGATGTTCAAATCGAGATGTGATTTGTACCACACTGCAGTGCAAATCACATGCGACTTCTATGCGATTTCAGCCATACACATTGTATAAAAACAAAGGGGAGATATTGGGACTTTAAATGAAGTGGTTGACTCATGTGGGTGAATGAAATACAATTTATTGGAATAGGAGGTAAGCAATTACATGAAGGTAGTATAATTCATATATAACGTGAATCAATGGATAAATGCCATATTCTATATACAAAAAACGATCAATGGATAAATGCCATAATCTATATACATGTTCATGATAGAATACCATCCAATCCATAGTGTATAACATAATCAGCACATGAAAACAGTATATAACACATATTCCCATAATTAATTGGCAGTGGTTCGATAGACAAATTGTAGTTAAAAATATTAAATCCAGGTGTATAGCATAATAAAACACACAGCTACATCCTCAAAGCCCGACGCGTTTCTGTGTATAAAAACACTTCCTCAGGGGCGGATGTTATAGGATATCTAAAAAACATGTACCATAAAGTATGTTAGAAAGGATATGGAATATTGACACAAATTTTTGGTGATAACGTCAACCAAAATGCTTACATGCCACAAGTATTTCATTCACCCACATGAGTCAACCACTTCATTTAAAGTCCCAATATCTCCCCTTTGTTTTTATTCAAGCCGGGATGGAGGCACTCTGGTGCCTCATTTAAAGTCCCAAAACCCCCCATATATTTTTTTGAAACTTATCAGGGATGGAGGTGGTTGACGCTTGTTGGCAGGTTTTTTCTGCCAACATTATTACAACAATTCTTGTCCTAACTGGCGGGATTACTTTCTATTCATACTCCCTCATTGGCAGCTAGTCAGCCCTTTGCCATTTGTTCCGGTGCATGGCTCAGTTTTTGCAGTCCCTGGCCGCTGTCTTTGTCCATTCCCGGGAGCTGCGATGCGCTCTGTGTGCTCGCCCTCCCCCCTCCGCAATCCTTGGCTGGCGGGGGGTTGGCGGGCGCCCACAGCGCATCGACGCCACGCACGATGGCTCCACCTGTGACGTCAATCCTGGCGCCGCAGTGTAGCCGTCTGAATCCTTCTGCCGACAGCACGGGTTTGGCGTACCGCCTTGGGCGACGTGTGTCCCCGCACACGTTGACCCGCCCCAGTGCTTGTCGAGCGCGTGACGTTGGTGGATGCCCCGCCCACCTCGGGGGGTACATGTTCGGCTCCTTCACGCACTCCCCTCCTCATCGTACAAGCGGCATGTTGCACGTTTGGGAAGCTCCTCCACTTCTCACCATTCCTTTCCAGGTACACTCCCCTGTGATCCCATGATCTGTCTTTCCAGCACTTCCTTTCCGTTTGGGAAGCTCCTTCACTTTTCACCACTCCTTTCCAGGTACACTCCCCCGTGATCCCACGGTTTGTCTTTCTAGCACCTTCTCTCCTCTCCCTTCTCCCTTTCTCTGGTGGCTCCCACTACTCCATGTTTTTCACTGCACACTTCCAGGTTATACCCACTATCTTCCCTCCGCACTCCTGCATATGGTTGGCTTCATTCTTCCTCTCCTCACTCTTCACCCAGTCACCATTTCTCTCCCCCACTCCAATAACTCCTTTCTTTTATGTATCTAGATATCTCCTTTCTTGGTTTGTACCCTTGGACATGCCCTTGAGGTGGGAGGGTGGCGTTCTTGGAGGCTTTATGTGTGCGCCCCCTGGTCGTGTGGCGGCCACCTCAGCTCCCGGGATGGACCACCTCCGTGGCCTTGGCCCTGCATGGACCATGCACCGTCGTTACTTGTGGCATGTAAGCATTTTGGTTGACGTTATCACCAAAAATTTGTGTCAATATTCCATATCCTTTCTAACATACTTTATGGTACATGTTTTTTAGATATCCTATAACATCCGCCCCTGAGGAAGTGTTTTTATACACAGAAACGCGTCGGGCTTTGAGGATGTAGCTGTGTGTTTTATTATGCTATACACCTGGATTTAATATTTTTAACTACAATTTGTCTATCGAACCACTGCCAATTAATTATGGGAATATGTGTTATATACTGTTTTCATGTGCTGATTATGTTATACACTATGGATTGGATGGTATTCTATCATGAACATGTATATAGATTATGGCATTTATCCATTGATCGTTTTTTGTATATAGAATATGGCATTTATCCATTGATTCACGTTATATATGAATTATACTACCTTCATGTAATTGCTTACCTCCTATTCCAATAAATTGTATTTCATTCACCCACATGAGTCAACCACTTCATTTAAAGTCCCAATATCTCCCCTTTGTTTTTATTCAAGCCGGGATGGAGGCACTCTGGTGCCTCATTTAAAGTCCCAAAACCCCCCATATATTTTTTTGAGCCATACACATTGTATGGCTGGATTTGTATCGCATTCGGACCAAACATGCACAGGACCTCTTTTCTGATCTGCAGCAGAATCGGAACGCATGGGTGTTCACATCCATGTGATCTGATTCCTGTCCAAATTTGCAGTTTACACTGCGATATGCAAACTGATTTGGGGGTGTCATTAACTTTGTATTGACCCTCCAAGCAGTTCGCATAGGGCAGTGTGAACTGCCACCGGGAGACATACAATGCGGGAACCCGCAGCGGATTCGCAGGGTTCCCACATCGCTGTAGTGTGAACCAACACTTAGGCTCGGTTCACACTGGTGCAATGCGAGAACCCTGTGAATCCACTGCCGGTTCCTGCATTGCACCTGACTCGGTTCACACTGCCTTATGCGAACCGCTGAAAGTGTCAATACAAAGTTAATGACACCCCCAGATCGGTTCACATATTGCTGTGTAAACTGTCAATTTAGACATGAATCGGATCGCATGGGTGTTCACACCCATGCGATCCGATTCTGGTGTGGACCAAAAAAGGGTCCTGCATGACCTTGGTCCAAATGCGATGCAAATTCAGCAATACTATCTGTATGGCAGAAATCGCATAGCACAGACTTCACATGTGATTTGCACTGCAGTGTGGTGCGAACCACATGTGAACCAAGCCTAAAGACTGCCCTATAACTGTAGTGGCCCTAGGGCTATGGCCAGCACTACCATATGGTGGCTTAAGCAGCCACCTCAGGGCACCAGGATAGGGGGGCAGTAAAATCCTAATCCCCAGCCCCTATAGCAGCTCGAAGTGTGTGTACTATAGTAAAGCTGACTGTCGCCTTTCATCTGGAAGTGTTACAAGTGGCTGGGAAGCCGCCTATCACTTCCACCACTGACACAATGTGCAACCCCCTTCACCATGTTTACCGGGCACCACTGTCCCACCTGCGGGCCCGGTGCTGTCATGATGGGTGGCACTGGGAAGGGCGGCCGTAGCTCAGCAAACCTTCATCCACTCAGCCACCCTCCTGTAAACAGACCGTGAAGTGTCATGTATGAGATCAGGGGCAGGCTGGGCCGGGGGGGCAGAGTGCCCCCTAGGCCACTCTAATGTATGTTGAAAACAGCTGGCAGCTGCTGCCCGCTGCCTTTTTTTTTTCTTCTGTAAGAAATTGGGCCAGCGGCCCATCCAGCTGCTGTTGCATTCCGGGAGTTGTAGTCCACGCTCAAGCTCCCGAGCAGGGCAGAGGAAACTACAACTCTGGTGAGTCTGCATTGTTGGGCACTGGTGAGACTGCATTGAAAAACCAGGTGGGCATGGATGAGCTGATTTGGTGGTTCAATGAGCCACTTGACTGGACAGGCTGCCAGCCCTCCCCTGTATGACATCACTTCTTGGACCAGGGATAAGTAAACAAAAATCCTTGCACTGGCCCTGCACAGTTTGTTGTTGCCATTTAAAGGGGGACCCCACCTTCTCTCATTTTTTCGAGTGCACTCGAAAACAATTAGGAAACTGCTATTTCTTTAAACATGTTTAGATTACAGTTGTGGTGCTAAATATTGATTTACCTTTTCTCGTATTGATTTTTTTGCTATTGATATAGAGCTGCTTTTATAGATATATTTGTTTACCTTTATTACCTGAGGGTAGTTCTACTCTGCTTTGTGAACTGGATTTTTTATCATTTATGCAAGTTCCTAATACTAGACAAATAGTGTCTACCACTAAACACGTGTGTAATTGTTTATTGCCTATATCCTACGGTAAGGTGAAAGGTACTATACGCTATGTGTGTCTGTTGTGATTCAATCAACCAGGTGTGTCAGAGGGGCTGAAGGTGTTCTTGGAGTTGAGGCGCAGAACAGGGAACCCAAAATTACCAAGCGGCTCCTTCAGGGGTAGTGCAACACACATTACCCCAGTTTTGATTGACAGGGGACCTTAACACTGCTGTGCTCAGGCAACATTAAGAGCCCTGTCTCACTTAAGTGTGCCGAACATCTGATCTGCAGCCCTTTATTTTAGAGATGACAGGACATCTTAATGCCTCTGTATGCAGGCAACGTTAAAAGCCCTGTTACACTCACTTCTCGCGTAACCTAAGACTCCTGATGTTCTGTCTACCAGCCAATGAGGAGTGATGTTGCGTCTGCGCACGTCACTTTTCCCATCCCCTGCACGAGCATCTCAATCTGGGAAGGCCTGCTGCATAGTTCAAGGGCATCAGTGGGGCCTCATGTCGAAGTTTTGCCTAAGGCCTCACAAAGCCTAGAGCCGCCTCTGAATGCAACTATCTCCAAAGTTGTATGCTGGCTTTGAGGTGCATAAAGATGAATAGTGAAATCATTTTTCAGTTGTGTTTATACAATGGAGAGGGGGAGTTAGGTTATAATGGGGAGAAATTGCTGCCAGTGGGAAGTAAAATAGTGCTGGAAATGAACACACTAATATTAAAGTGGGTATGTAGTGATACAGACGAAAGGGTCGCTTGGTAATTTGGTTTCTCTGTTCTGCGCCTTGCCCACAGCCTCTCTGGCACATCTGATTGAGTGAAAGTTACTACTACACACTTATAGGAAAACAAGTGTGGATAACTTTAAGTTAACTGTGAATTAGTGTTAGGAAATAGACAGAAGACATTAACTCAATGTATAGGTATGAGTTAGAGTAAATAGTGGTTTGAGCATAAATGTGCATACTGGTAGGCTCAGACACAGTCTGCTAGACAGTATAATCACTATGCTAAAAAACTTTAAATAGAGTTTGGTACCACTGGACTGGAATCAACACATAAATCAGCCAAGTCACCAATAAACGGTGCAATATAAGTATTAACTGCAATGTGAATAGTAATTCTATAACTAATCTGGAGTGCACCCTAGGAGGATGGCTAGGATATGGTATAATTGCCCCGAGAGGTACCTCTTAGCATAGACAATAAGTAAAGGTCACTGTGTAGCAGCTGTAAAAGGGCAGTATTTAGTCAAAATACTTCAGCTAGTGTTGGGGGCCAATTGTACTGTTGGTGCACATGTGAATAGTCCCAGTCAAGCCTGCAGGCAACAATAAGGCTACTAGACAGCTGTATAGTCAGCTTCTAAAAATCACAGTTTCTCTAGCAGGAGATAGTAATTCCCCACAGCAGCAGCTCACCAGTCCCAGAAATATTACACCTCACCATCCAGTCAATAACAGTGATTAGTCCACTGTCTGCCCTGCACTCAGGTGACTCTGGCTATCAGTACCCCGAACTCAGCACTCTGGATCCTGCTCAGGCCGCCAATATGCAGCAGTGATGATGTACGCTCTCTGGTCTCCCTTATAGCAAAATGGAGCTGTAAAATTGGCCTATTTATTATTCCATTAACTGATACTATTTAGTGCTATAATTTACTGTTGTGATGTAATCTGCTCTTTCTAAATGACATAATCAGTGTTTCTAGCATGGTATAAATTTTCTTCCTAACAATGCATGCATATCCCAAAACACCTAAACTACATCTCAGTGTCAGGACCCACAGGGCAGAAGTAAATACTAGCTGACTTGTAATATTGTAAACAGATAATGTTAATCTGTGCCTGTCAAGATGTTAATTTTGTATTTGCAAGAGTGAGCATACATATCTGCATCATGGACTCCAACCTAGGTAAGCCCTTACAGTGAGAGCAATAGCACCAAATTTAACACACCTGCTCCCCATTCACACCTAAAACCTTTTAACACAAACGAGTCACATGACACCGGGGAGGGAAAATGGCTAATTAGGCCCAATTTGGACATTTTCACTTAGGGGTGTACTCACTTTTGTTGCCAGCGGTTTAAACATTAAAGGCTGTGTGTTGAGTTATTTTGAGGGGACAGCAAATTTACACTGTTTTAAAAGCTGTACACTCGTTACTTTACATTATAGCAAAGTGTCATTTCTTTAGTGTTGTCACATGAAAGGCTATAATAAAATATTTACAAAAATGTGAGGGGTGTACTCACTTTTGTGAGATAATGTATATGACTCAAGAAGTGTTTATTGTTTTATTGTATGGGTTGCCAGATCAGTATGCTGTACAGTAACTATTCTTATACTGTTTTTTTTTTTTTTTTGGAAATATAGAGAAAAACATATTTAATAGTAGCTCTGTGTTTTGTATAAGCACAAACCACTTATCAGTAGTGGCCAGCCATTATATCTGAGGGGGCCTGATAGGATACTCTGTCATCCTATACCTCTATTACTAACACCTTATTACTATCTACATTACCTTATCTTATTTGCCAGTTTTCCTCTATTCCGCCACACCCAGATTCTGTGCAGGGAACAATGTATATATAAAAATGACCCAACACAGATCAGATCTACACACTGTACAATTTATTGGTCCGGGTACCGCATACTTATAGTGTACATTCAAAATATAGCCCACCCATGGGTCATTACCAATCAAAGCCATGCTAAACATCTCCGCCATGTACATACCGTTATTCATAGCATTTCTCGCCTGTCAATGTTCAGGCAGTTCTTATAATACCTTTTATAACAATACACAGGCTATCACATCACTTTGATCCAGACGTTAAATTTGTGGTTAACACAAAACTAAAACAAGACTTCCATTTTCTCTATAGAAACATCTCTCTTACTTCTAACTTCAGAGCAACAATACATTTAAAGGAATAATAACCCAAAACAATATATACACTATATATACAAAAGTGAGTACACCCCTCACATTTTTGAAAATATTTTATTATATCTTTTCATGTGACAACACTGAAGAAATTACACTTTGCTATAATGTAAAGTAGTGAGTGTACAGCTTGTATAATGCCACGTACACACGATCGGAATTTCCGACAACAAATGTTCGATGTGAGCTTGTTGTCGGTAATTCCGACCGTGTGTATGCTCCATCGGACATTTGCTGTCGGAATTTCTGACACCAACTGTTTGAGAGCTGGTTCTCAAATTTTCCGACAACAAAACTTGTAGTTGGAAATTCCGATCATGTGTACACAATTCCGACGCACAAAAGTCCACGCATGCTCGGAATCAAGCAGAAGAGCCGCACTGGCTATTGAACTTCAATTTTCTCGGCTCATCGTACGTGTTGTACGTCATCGCGTTCTTGACGTTCGTAATTTCCGACAACATTTGTGCGACCGTGTGTATGCAAGACAAGTTTGAGCCAACATCCGTCTGAAAAAAATCCACGGTTTTGTTGTCGGAATGTCCGATCGTGTGTACGCAGCATAACAGTGTAAATTTGCTGTCCACTCAAAATAACTCTACACACAGCCATTAATGTCTAAACCACTGGAAACAAAAGTGAGTACACCCTTAAGTGAAAATGTCCAAATTGGGGCCAATTAGCCATGTTCCCTCCCTGGTGTCAGGTGACTCGTTAGTGTCACAAAGCCTCAGGTGTGAATGGGGAGCAGGTGTGTTAAATTTAGTGTTATCGCTCTCATTCTCTCATACTGGTCACTGGAAGTTCAACATAGCACCTCATGGCAAAGAACTCTCTGAGGATGTGAAAAAAAGAATTGTTGCTCTACATAAAGATGGCCTAGTCTATAAGAAGATTGCCAAGACCCTAACACTGAGCTGCAGCACGGTGGGCAAGACCATACAGCAGTTTAACAGGACAGGTTCCACTCAGAACAGGCTTTGCCATGGTCGACCAAAGAAATTGAGTGCACGTGCTCAGCGTCATATCTAGAGGTTGTCTTTGGGAAATAGACGTATGAGTGCTGCCAGCATTGCTGCAGAGGTTGAAGGGGAGGGGGGTCAGCCTGTCAGTGCTCAGATCATTTGCCACACACTGCATCAAATTGGTCTGCATGGCTGTTGTCCCAGGAGGAAGCCTCATCTAAAGATGATGCACAAGAAAGCCCGCAAACAGTTTGCTGAAGACGAGCAGACTGAGGAAATGGATTACTGGAACCATGTCCTCTGGTCTGATGAGACCAAGGTAAACATATTTGGTTCAGATAGTGTCAAGCGTGTGTGGTGGCAACCAAGTGAGGAGTACAAAGACAAGTGTGTCTTGCCTACAGTCAAGCATGGTGGTGGGAGTGTCATGGTCTGGGGCTGAATAAGTGCTACCGGCACTGGGGAGCTACAGTTTATTGAGGGAACCATGAATGCCAACATGTACTGTGACATACTAAAGTAGAGCATGATCCCCTCCATTCAGAGACTGGGCCGCAGGGCTGTATTTCAACATGATAACGACCCCAAACACAGCTCCAAGACGACCACTGCCTTGCTAAAGAATCTGAGGGTAAAGGTGATGGATTGGCCAAGCATGTCTCCAGACCTAAACCCTAATGAACATCTGTGGGGCATCTTCAAATGGAAGGTGGAGGAGCGCAAGGTCTCTAACATCCACCAGCTCCGTGATGTCATCATGGATGAGTGGAAGAGGACTCCAGTGGCAACCTGTGAAGCTCTGGTGAACTCCATGCCCAAGAGGGTTAAGGCAGTGCTGGAAAATAATGGCGGCCACACAAAATATTGACACTTTGGGACATTTTCACTTAGGGGTGTACTCACTTTTGTTGCCAGACATTAATGGCTGTGTGTTGAGTTATTTTAAGTGACAGCAAATTTACACTGTTATACAAACTGTACACTCACTACTTTACATTTTAGCAAAGTGTCATTTCTTCAGTGTTGTCACACGAAAAGATATAATAAAATATTTACAAAAATGTGAGGGGTGTTCTCAAATTTGTGAGATACTGTATATTAGGGGGGCTCTTTACAATATTCTTTTAGGGCCATTGCTCATTGATGTAGCAAGTGACCGCAGGTATCTCATTTTTTCTGCAGCAATGGCCAAACTTATGCTGAAGATGCGCATCCAAATTGCCATCCTTTGTAGATGTGTTTTGTGAGAACCGGAAGACATGGAAGCAACAAACGTAGCCATTGTGGAAGTGAAGCATACATATTATTATTATTATTATATATATATATATATATATATATATATATATATATATATATATATATATATATATATATATATATATATATATATTTATAGTCAGAGCCCTCCAACTGAGATAGACATGAAACCACATAAAGATGCCACAAGACTCACAACATAATATAGACCTGAGGTGTGCCCTGGTCAGCTGGTCAGCACGCCAAACAGGGGGCATACCCAAGATAAGTAATGGTTGATTGTAGAAGAGAGATGTGAAGGAAGTGCGCTGTGAAGGGGATGAGAGGGAGGGTATCACGCACTGGAACCGACAAGGAACACAGGTGAGTGGGCTGCTTGAATACACCCCCCACCGGGCTCTTCCAATAAATTCAGGCCACCATATTGGCCTTCTAATTTATGGTCAGAGCCATCCAACCGAGATAGATGTGAAACCACATAAAGACGCCACAAGACTCACAACATAACATAGACCTGAGGTGCGCCCTGGTGAGCTAGTCAGTACGCTAAAAAGGGGGCAAAAATGCCAGGATAGGGAAAGCTGTTTTATTGGTATAAATGACATTTATTGGGCAAGCTTGAGGAAGGCTTGCAACACCTCCACCTGGGGATTCCGAATGTACCGGGTAAAGCAGGCGGATTTCCATCTGCCTAATCTTCTGATGACATGACCCGACACCCCATGCCGGGAGGCAGCCAAGACCACTCTGATCCGGAAGGAGTACCCAGAAAACTGGTTCGGGTAGAGGCTTATGCCCCGTACACACGATCAGAAATTCCGCCAGCAAAAGTCCGATGAGAGCTTTTGGTTGGAAATTGCGACCATGTGTATGCCCCATCGGACTTTTGCTGGCAAAATTCCCGCCACAAAAGATTGAGAGCAGGTTCTCTATTTTTTGGTCGGAAAAAGTTCCTATCCGAAAATGCGTTCGTCTGTATGCAATTCGTACGCGCAAAAAATCACGCATGCTCAGAATTAAGTACGAGACTTAAGCGCTCGGTCTGGTAAAACTAGCGTTCATAATGGAGATAGCACATTTGTCACGCTGTAAGTTTTTGGATCTTTTAATGCAGCACATTCTTTTGTTCTTTATAATGCTAGAATAAAGAATTTGTTTTGCTGCTGATATTCACACAGAGTTCTGACAAACTTATTTCTTTATTATTTCTCGTGATCTCCTGAATGATCTTTTTTGTTTTTAAATCCAAGATCTCCATAATAAAATTTAGAATTATTTTTTATAGCCATCTTTTTTTTTTTTTAATCAAGATCTCCTGTTTTTTGATTATTTTAAAATTATTTTCTAGTGATCTCTATAATTTTATTTTTTTTTGTGTGTCAAGTTTCCACAACATTATTATCTTGTATTTTTAAAGCTCAAGGAGGTTGGTTGGTGTCCCTTGTTAATTTGACATTATATTTTTGAAATGTACCTGCCTACTCACAAACAAACTGACCTATTTGAAGAAAAACACATAGGCAAGTATTTTCATAGAAAAAAAATCTCCATTTATTCTGGCTTATAACAAAATAAAGAAGAAGGCAACGCTGGAGAAACTGCTTGAATTTGCGAAGCCTTTGTACCCCGGGGTACACATCAACTCTTTGGAAATAAAAATTGGTAGCCTGAGAAGTCCATATAATAGGGAGCACAATCTGGTCCAGGACTCCCAGAGATCAGGAACAGCAGCAGATTACATATATGTCCCCAGGCTGTGGTACTACAACAACCTGTGTCTTCTGTCAGACCAGACTGAACCCAGGCCATCACTTTCTTGTCTTCCCTGCAGCCTTCCTTCCATGCTTCCCTGCAGCCTTCCAGGAGGAGGAGGAGAAGGAGGATGGGCGAGCACACATAAGTGCATGTTATCAGTCATTTGGCCCCTCAACCCCCTATGAAGTGCATGAAAAATAATTTTCTCACAGATGAGGCATTAGCCCTCCTCCATTTGCTGCAATTTTGCAGCTACATAGCAGCCAAAGGCCTCTTCAGCGTCAGTGGGTGTTTTCAGGGCGCATTAGCCTCCTTTAATGAGGCCCAGTGCTGCCTCCTCCATGTTACTCCCCTTCCTGGCCCTTTTTGTTCTAAGGCGGAGGAGAGGCACCTGGGATTGGGTGAGGCTACTGTGCCTGGCCACCTCCTGGCTGCCACTTACCCCGCCACCTCCTGGCTGTCACTTACCCCGCCTCCTCCTGTCTGCCACATTCCAGAGCTTCGTCCTGGCTGAGGTCTTCCTGTGTATGAAAAAGGGACATAGTTTTAGTTTTTGGTTCATCAATCACACACAATTTTCAGCTCATGACTATTGCAAATTGAATGTTAATAAAAAGACTATCATTATGAACCCAGCATTTTTCATTTTTCATTGCTGTCTATTGATATGTAAAACACTTTTTGTTAAATCATTGATTTGTTATCAATAATAACATCTAGTTAACAACAATAATTTTCGGACAATAAATATGTTAAAAAATACTATACCTGGCTCCAGCTGGGCTCCTCAACTTCTTCCAGGATGGAAGGCCCAGATTGGTCCTCGGAAGCCTCAGCTGGAGTTGAGGGAAGGGTGGATGGAAGTGTAGAAAGTGATTCCCTAGCTTCAATCTGGTCTTCCAGAAACCCCATCCTGTTGTAGTACCACAGACTGGGTACATACACATCCTTTGCTGCTGCTCCTGATTTCATTGAAGCCTGGACCTTATTAAGCTCCTTCCTATACGTGCTTCTCAAGCTACCAATTTTCTTATCCAAAAACTCGATGTCTGTGTTGGGGACCTGCGTCTTCACAAATTGCAGCAGTTTCTCTAGCGATGGCTTCCTAGCTGGTTTATTTCGATATAAGGGGTTTTTACCCTCCCACAAATTTCTCATATTCCTGTATTTGTCTATGAACTGGCCCATGAATTCCGGGTCTTTGAATTGTTTCATATTTGCTGCAAGACAAAACACAAGACAAAAACACTAATATCAGGCTAAACTCTCCTAATCTTATCCCAATATAGGCCTCAATCTCAAATTAGTATAGGCCACTGATGTCCCAAGTTAAAATGTTACCTTCATTCTCACGATCAGCACTTGCTCCACTCACAGATCGTACATACGACACACGCATGTTAGCTTTATATACACTGCGCATGCGTGAAACTCCGCCTGCGTCGCCCGCCCCTGACAGTCTTTCTGGAATATTCCCCGCCCCTTCTCTTTTGTCGCAGTGGGAGAGGAACATAGAGGAGACAGCAGGTGCGTAATAGCATTAACGATGAGGAAAGCTCAGAGCCAGAAACGTCAAGATCCCGCAGGAGATTTAAGGCCTCAAATATGGCCTTTGTAGAGATGGTGGAGATGGTGGACATCTTGAAGAAGGCTGAATATGATGGGAAGTATGGACCTTACCTAAACCCAAATGTGAGAAAGGCAAAGATCATGTCTAAAGTTGTGAAGAGTCTGCACAGGAATTTTGAGGTACGACGATCCAAGGAGCAATTGAGGAAACGCTGGTCAGACCTGAAATTAAGGCAGCAGGATCAGTACAGAAGGATCAAGAAAGTGCTTCTAAATAGTAAGTACCCGTCGTGTGTTCCTATTATTATTATTACTTGCATGTTGCTCCATGTGCTTTTCTTTACTGTTGTACAGTTTTAAATGGCTACTTTCATGTTCGTGGGCACAATAGTCGGTTACAGTAAACATCCTTCGTTTGCCAACTAAATACAATGTTTTTGGCAGATACAGGGTTAACTACATTTGGTTATGCTAATTTGGATTACAAGAAGTTTAGGACATTGTGGTCTAGATGTGTTTGAAACTAGAAAGAATTGCAAACTTGATTCAGTGTAATGTAAGGAGAGGACACTCAGCAACTGTTTACACATCTGGACTCAGGAGCACTAGTGTGGGACACCAGAACAAACTTTTTAGGGTGTCCCACACAGGTACTCCAGTGGATGCTTGGGGTGTCTCCATGTGTGAAACTTGTCCAAAAATGGTAAGTATTCCAGCTTTGGTAAGGGAAAAAATTGTGTCTTCAGCTTGGAACTCTGCCAAAATAGACAATTGTACCCCACTTGCAAGCAATGTTTCATATTCCTATTTCTGGCCTCAAATATCTGTGTGCTAAGTATACCTTTTGTTTCATTATCATAGGGGAGAAAAGACGTCTGAGGACACCAGGAACCCCCCACCTCCGAAAGAAGGGGAACAGAGGACACCACAACCTCAGGATGTGGAGGAAGGAGAGGTGGAAGAAGTAGTTGAAATTGTCACCACAACAGGTCAGTGTCTGACACCACAGATTCAGGTAATAGATGTATGCCTGCATATTTATTAATATGTGGTGTGTATTTTTTCTTTTAGGTAATGTGCATGTTGTGGAAGAACAATCTCCTCATTTCACCAGGGACAGTGCACAAATATTAATCCAGGACATAATGTTTTGTAGTCGGGATTTAGACATCATAAACCAAAAAGCAAATGAGTTTGAACAAAACTGAAGAACATGATTGATGTACTAGGAAGAATCTAAATAACAACAAAATGACACCATTTTATATTTTTTTGGACACATTTTTATAAATTTTTGTCGCATTTTAAAAGCCAAATTTTGAAGATGCACACAGTGTGTCAATATGTGCTATCTGCCATCAGGGAATATCAATGTACGCGCTTTGTGGGTGCAACCCCTTCCTCGCAACTCAAGTAGGTGAGAGGAAGTGGTTGCAACCCCAAAAACACGTCCATTGATCCCCCATGATGGGAGATAGCACATGTTGACATTAGGCATGGGATCAGGAGGGAAATCCCCAGTTTGACTCCCAATTTGTGTGTATCTTCAAAATTTGGCTTTTACAGGGGTGACATCACTCCATCTGATGAAGGCAATATCAACACATTTTGACACTATAATGTCTGATATTGCCTTCAGTTTTTCAATGTTGAACTTTGTAAGTCCCTGAGTTGTGTATGTTATGTTTTGAAACATGCCTGTTTATGTACAAAAACAAAAATTTCAAGGTAAAACTTTATAAAAACATGATGTTGTTTTTTTACTCAAAATCTTTCAATGCTCAATACCAGTTTTTGTGTTCATTTGGTGTTTACCGTGACAATGGGTGTTATTTAATAATGGAAAAACCACTTGGCACTACAAGTGCACTAGGAGAACCTAGGAGACAGCTAAAAGAAACACAAGCAGTAAATCAAAATCAATATTTTATCAGATAAAATATTTACAAATTTTCTGGCATTGCAATGGCCCCCCTACCCGTAAAATAATCCACATATTTTTGCCACACTTCACGGACGCTTTGGGGGGGGGGGGGGGAAGCCAGGACGGCCAGCTTCCAGGGCCGTCTGTGTAATTTCATGAAGTCCGGCCTCAGGCCCAACTGAGGCAACATAAATAGGAGCATTTCTCTTTAAAAAGTTGTGAAGTATGCAGCATGCTAGAACTATGTGGTTCAGTTTGTACTCCGCCATATTAATTGCCCTAAGAAATAGGCGGAACCGGCTGGCCATTATCCCAAAGGCATTCTCCACGACTCTTCCGGCTCTGGCCAGCCGGTAGTTAAAAACCCTCTTCTCCGGGGTGAGGGTCCTCTGGGAGAATGGCCTCATCAGGTGATCACCCAGACCAAATGCTTCAGCAGCGATAAAAACAAATGGGAGTCCTTCAACGTTCTCTTCCGCAGGTGGCAATCCCAAGCCACCACTCTGGAGACGTCAGTAGAACTCGGTCTGGACAAAGACTCCACCATCCGACATCCAGCCCTTCTTCCCCATGTCCACATATAAAAATTTATATGTCGCCGACACCACCGCCATCAACACAATACTAAGGAAACCATTATAATTAAAATAGTATGACCCCGAGTGGGGTGGTGGGACGATGTAGACATGTTTCCCATCGATTGCCCCTCCGCAGTTAGGAAAGTCCCAATGCTCTGCAAACTGGGAGGCCACAGTCTGCCATTCCTCTGGCCTTGAAGCAAACTGTGGAGTCAAAAAAGAAACAAAAAAATTTGTACTTTTGCACATAACATTGCAAGCAGATTAGACACAAACATTCTTGGCCAACATCAGTATAACATTTATTTTAAGGAGTATTTAAAGACAAAAATATAAGGCCCACTTATCAGATTAATCCCCCCCTCTGATGGCCCATTGTAAAAATTTTAGGGGGGGTTCGAGATGAGTTTGGGATCCCAAAAAAAGCCTCTGGTACTCTGCCTGAATTTAAGGACAACAATAACATTTGGACACATTTTAGGGAGTGTTTAGGGTAAAGCACTACAATGGAACTGACAAAATACATTGTTAAGTGACTAGGCTATGTGTGTATGGGTCCAGGATAGCATGCTGGGGAGGTTAGTGAAGGCAAATATGCATGTAGGCCAAAAAAGGAGCATTAAAAGCTTAAAGCATGCATGGGGATAAAGAGGACATTCACAGCATATTGCAATCATGGTAATTAGGGAATGATGAAAGAAATACAAAACATTAGCATACATTAAATACATAGAATGTGATGTTAAAGGAGAAAACTTACCCTAATATAGTCCTTCTGCAGGACCTGAATGATGGCAGAACAGGTCTCTGGAATAATGATCCCCAGAGCCTGGGAGGGAGACGCCTGTAGAGAACTTGAGGTCCTGCAGACTTCTCCCTTCGCCAAGTACCGCAACGTGGCGACTAGCCTCTGTTCAGGAGTGATGGCTTGCGGCATGCGGGTGTCCTGCTTCATAATATAAGGGGTCAGCAAAGCCAACAGATGGTGAAAAACGGGGTCCGTCATCCGGAGCAAAGGCATATGAGCAAACTGGTCACGCTGGAGTAACCAATTCTTGGTCCATGTACTCCTCCCCACCCTGTTCATGGACTGGGCTTGGGTCAAAGCAAGAACCCCAACACCAAGCCCCCACATAGCACGAACTCTACGACAAGTGCGTAACCGCAACATGGCTTCAAAATGGTCGGCTGGTCAGAACGAACTGAAAAACAGCAAGGCCTGAGAAGAGCGAGCTGAAAATCAGAAACGAGCGGACAAGAACACACTGGGAAACAAATACAAACTGACTACACGCACTGAAAACCAGATACAAACCCACAAGCACAAACTAAAGAGCAGTAACGGACTGAAAAGCATGAGGCTGAAAAGCGCAAATCGTCTCACACCAAACTTCTACTAACACTAGATAAACATGACATTAGCAGAAGGAGCCCAAAGGGTGGCGCACTGGGTATTGAACTTCCGTTTTATACTCCCGTCCTACGTGTTGTACGTCACCGCGTTCTTGACGGTCGGAATTTGGTGTGACTGTGTGTATGCAAGACAAGCTTGAGCGGAATTCCGTCGAAAAAAACATCCAAGGCTTTTCCGATGAAAATTCCGTTCGTGTGTACACACCATTAGATTAGCCAAGAGGATGCAAACATGTCTGATGAACTGGCTAGCTGTTAGTGGGCTGGAAGGAAAAGGCAACAATGGGCTTGAGCTAGACTTGCTCGGCAGGAGTGATAACAACTGGTCCAGAACTGCTAATGGACACCAATCGTTGTGGGTCTGGAAGAATTTGATGGCGACCCCGGTGCTAGACTGATGAGTTTTGGATACTGCCAGATGTAGGACAAAATGGTCTTGAGAGTGGGCCAGATGGCACCTGCGTAGCACCTGGCAACCGGGGCCACTGTAAGTGAACTCCCTGGCCCGTAGGAAGCCGTAGAAGGCCAGGTAGATAGCTGCTTGGATGACCAGGCTGGGCAGCAACCCAAAAGGGGACCATGACAGGATGGCTGACATGTCCTGGAACGTGGAACTTGATATGGGCAAGCATTTGCTACTGGCTGATGTTTCTGGATGCCACGCAGCAAGGCTTTGATGGCATGGGTCGCGAACAACGAGGGTTTCCCAGGGGCTTGTAGGGAGAGGAAATGCTGGATGCCAGTTAGGTACAGTCTGACAGTGTTATGGAACAGGCTCAGATGGGTGTGGCAGTAAGACACGAAGGCAGGACATGCTTTATGTGACCTGTGCCTGTCCCGGGGGGTGGGGCTAGGAATTTGCCGTAGGCATTCCAGGCGGTGTGGTAGGCCTTCAGCGTGTTGGGTGACAGTGACTGGTTTATGAGCAGCATAGCGTTGTGAAGGTGGTCTCTTAGCTGTGACCAAGGTAGGATAGGAAATGAGGTTGGGTTGGCTCCAGGTCTCTGTAAGAAATACAAAGGTAAAGGTAGCGTCTGCTGCGAGATTGCACTTGCCAGGTATGTAAGTACAGTGCACATTGAAATTGTAGTGAAGGGATATCAGCACCAGCCTTTGTAGGAAGGACATGATGGCCAGGGACTTGGACCTGCCTTTGTTGACAATCTCAGCCATGGCTAAGTTGTCAGGGGAGAAGACCACAGTCTGCCTCGCCCAGTTTTGTCTCCACACCTCTGAGGAAGAAGGTACTCCTTCGAAACACGTCAGCCAGAAGTGATTCTGAGGTTTTCCCCTCTGCTCTCTGGAGACAGTCAGTTCCACGACTGATTGCCACAATTTATTGGCTTCTACAGGCTTCTATTCATCACGTTCGTGAGTCGTATTTTACTGTTTTTTATCAATAAATTATCTTGGTATAATGCACAGCGCTGGTGCGCCTTCTTCTTTTTATCTTTTTTTTGTGACTATTAGGATACCCCCCAGACCTGAGCCGCCGCGACGATAGGGTAAAGCTCGAACAATGAGGACGTCTGGCTGAACCAAGAGGGACCAAGGGGATGGACTTGCAAACCAATGGGTGACAAAAATGGCAGCGAAGCCTGTGGAGGCTGCTGCATCTGTTACTATGTGAGGTGAGGAGGCTGAAGCTGCTGGGATCAACATGGATACGCCGTTCCAGTTCTCAAGGAAGTTGTCCCACATTGCTAGATCTGCAGCAGCTGCCTTGTCTAGCCTGATGGTTTGATCGGGGTCCTGTGCGTGGGAAAGGAAGACCAGGAGGTGAGAAATGAAGGACCCCCCCCGAGGGACAATCCTCATAGCAAAGTTCAGCATGCCTAACAGGGACTGCAGCTTTCTCTTGGTGCAACTTCGTGAGGTGGTGAAGGCATGAATGACCGCCCTAATCCAGGACAACTTGTCAGGGGGTAGACTGGCCTGCATAGAGCAGGTGTCAAGGGTGATTCCTAGGAAGGTGATGGACTGCATGGGGCCTTCCATTTTATGCTCTGCTATGGGCATGTTGAGGTTGTCGAATACTACCCTTAATTTGTCTAAATCTGAGGGGGGCTTATCGGGCCGTTCGATCAGCAGAAAGTCGTTAAGGTAATGGATGACTTTCTGGCACTGCGCCTGGTGAGTTAGGATCCAGGTGAGGGACTGAGCGAACGTATCGAAGAGTCATGGACTGCTCTTTGAGCCGAAGGTCAGTTTGGTAGCAAAGTAGTATGAATCTCTCCATATGATGCTGTGCCACTGCCACAAGGAAGGTTCAATGGGTAAGAGCTTAAAAGCATCTGAAAGCCATGCGCCGTGTCTACGCTAATGATGGACTGTATAGCTAAGTCAATGGACGCATATTTGAGAGAGAACTCTTTGGAAGGAATCAGTGAGTTAAGACTGGGGATGTGAGAGCAATGAGGCATGGACAAGTCGTACACCAAACTTAATTTATTTGAGAATATGCCCTTGACAAGCCCAACAGGGCTAACTCTCAATGTCTCAAATGGCGACTCAGCAAAGGGGCCGATAATGAAACCCTGGTCTAGCTCGGTCTGCAACAGATTGTCAATAGCCTTCTCATCAGTGGAGGCTGAGCCGAGGTTTCTGTACTCATGGGTGGTGTGGGGTAGGGTGATGAGCTCAGTGTGGAATCCGGCGATAAACCCGCACACCAGGAATAGTGAGTATACAGGTGATGGGTGAGAGGAAAGGTAGAACTCCAGCCATCATACATTCACCCGGCTCAGTCAGGATGAGTTAGGACGCTTGAAGGTGCATGTGCTCTTGGGATGAGCTCCATGACAGTTGACATAAATGTGGAGCAGTCGGCATTGGTTGAAGCTGCAGGTGCCATAGTTGAAGTTGTTGCAGATAGGCGTCTTGCCTAGTAACTGGATGGGCCATCCCAACTTGTCCACCTGAGGATGCCTTGAGCGGCACTAGAGGTAGAGAGAAGGTCAAGGAACGTCTGGTGTCTGTGTTAGGGTACCAGTTTGCCATGTGCGTGGAGGACTGGCAAACGGCGCAAAGTGGGGAACGCAGACCTGCAAAGTGGTGGCAGAACTAATCGGTGTCCAAGATGCTCCAATTCGTGCTGGTTTGGAAGTGGGCGAGTTTGGCTGCGGCTCTAGCTGCGAATGAGCGGTGGTAGTCGTAAAACACAGAGCCTCCATATTTGTACCCTGAGTCAACCATGGCTTGGAGGTACAAATCCATCTCTTCTCTCCTGCCAGGGTTGAACGAGCACAACACATCCCTAAACATGGCGAAGGCCAGCACAAACTCAGTGATCAACAGTTTGCGATTTAGCCTGGGGTCTTTGGCCTTCAGAACCACATCCCCCCTGGCGTAGGACTTATTCTCGGCTAGATCATGGACAGAGATGAGCAGGGAGGCCAGGTTAACATCCTTTCCCTTCAGGATGTCCTTCTTGATGCCGACAGGGACGAGGTGTGCAGGAAAAATAGTGGAACTAGTGTCCGGCATATCTATGGGTGGTAGTGCCAAGATGGGTGCTACGACTGTGTCTAGGAGGGGTTACCCCTGGGCGCTCCTCTAAAACTCCTACTCTCACCTGTATGTTGGAGACTGCTGCAGTCAGCATGCCGATCATGGTGTGCAGCTGGGTGAGAGCTGAGGAGATGGACTGCAAGGATACCTGTTGGGTGCCAGGTTCAGCTGCTGCTGGTGTTGGGAACAGCAGCCTGAATAATTTGGCTTTCCTGGTTGTGGTGGGCTAGGGAATGTCCCTACGCTGCAGCTCTGCCATGAGCTTGGGGATAGTCCATCCCCTGAGGGACTGAGTGCTGCCTGGCTCTGAACCCGCGGTGGGTGACAGAGGGACGGAGGCAAGGTCCTCACTGCCGGACCGTGACATGACTCTAGTTATAATGTGTACGTAAGAATAAGTAAAAAGCAAGGGGTGGAAGAACAGAAAAAGGAATGTCAGGCGTAGTGAAGAACACGATGCGTTCCAGCGAACGCTGAAGAGTGGAAATTTAGAAAACTCAAAGAGTGTGGGGCAACCAAGGTTAGCCAGGAGGTGACTGGCCAAATAACTGATCGCTCGGGTGCCTGGTCAGTGTCATGCATGGACCTGTGAACCAGAGCCCCAGAGTGTACTGGGGTGGAAAGTTGCAGTCTGGTTGGGGCCTAAGTAGGAATGTTGCGTTCTGTAGTAGGTGACGTATGGTTGCCTGCTAATGCCTGCACTTTCAGCAAGCAACTGTTTAGCAACCGTGTCTGCATAGTTTGAAGGTGATGTCCTTCAGGAATAGGTAAGAAAGAAAATGTGACAGTAGCTAAGCGTCAGACCGGCAGCCCAATTCGTGTATCTGAGGTATCGAGATGAATAAAGGGTGCTTCAGGTTGATGTGGGAGAGTGTCCCGTGTAATACCCACCTGACTCGTGCCCTGATAGAATAGAGATCCTGCTTGTGGCCGAGACTAATGTGGCTACCGGGAACCTGAAAAAGGTAACATTGAGGTCCAGGTTTAACCTGGCATGAGTGAGAGGACTAAGCCTGCCCCTTCCCACTAAAACGTGACAAAACCCCCCCTGAGTAAAAGCATGCAAAGCCCTGTGTGTATGTATGTCATATTACCTGCGAGAAAAACGTCCAACCTTGTGCAGGATGGAACAACCTGATCTCACTGGCCTATGGAGAAAGACAGACAAGAAAACGTGAGTGGCCGAGTTGAGTGCCACTGGAGACGAGCTTGCAACGCATGTTGCAAAAAGTAGCCTTAAAGGGAGGTGAAAACAAGCAGTAGAGAAATGTGGAACAGTAATGGGGATAACCAAGGCCATCTTGATTGAGTGACGTAAATAAATAAGCTGATACTGTTAAGAGGCGTGCTGAAGCATGTCGGCATTTGCGACCTAAGAAGTTGAATGAGTTGTAAGCGTGTACGGGCAAATGAGTGGTATAAGTAGCGACTGAGAGCTTGTGACAGGAACCTCAAGGGAGAGGCCGTGCTGCAGAAGCTTGTGGTGCCTGAAAACGGGTAATGAGTGGCGACTTAGAGCTTGTGGGAAAGAACCTTGAGAAGGAGGCCGTGTAGCAGAAGATTGTGGTGCCTGTGAATGAGTAATTAGTGGTATGAGTGGCTACTGAGAGCTTGTGGCAGGGACCTCGTGGGGAGGCCATTTTGCAGAAGCTCGTGGTGCCTGTAAACAGATAATGAGTGGTATGAGTGGCGACTGAGAGCTTGTGGCAAAGAACCTCGAGAAGGAGGTCGTGTAGCAGAAGCTCATGATGCATGTAAACGGGTAATGAGTGGTATGAGCAGCAACTGAGAGCTTGTGGCAGGAACCTCATGGGGTAGTGGGGGAGACCATGTTGCAGAAGCACGGTGCCTGTTGGAATTATATATATATATATATATATATATATATATACACTACCGTTCAAAAGTTTGGGGTCACATTGAAATGTCCTTATTTTTGAAGGAAAAGCACTGTACTTTTAAATGAAGCTAACTTTAAACTAGTCCTAACTTTAAACAAATATACTCTATACATTGCTAATGTGGTAAATGACTATTCTAACTGCAAATGTCTAGTTTTTGGTGCAATATCTACATAGGTGTATAGAGGCCCATTTCCAGCAACTATCACTCCAGTGTTCTAATGGTACAATGTGTTTGCTCATTGGCTCAGAAGGCTAATTGATGATTAGCAAACCCTTGTGCAATCATGTTCACACATCTAAAAACAGTCTAGCTCCTTCCAGAAGCTACAAAACTGACCTTCCTGTGAGCAGATTGAGTTTCTGGAGCATCACATTTGTGGGGTCAATTAAACGCTCAAAATGGCCAGAAAAAGAGAACTTTCATCTGAAACTCGACAGTCTATTCTTGTTCTTAGAAATGAAGGCTATTCCATGCGAGAAATTGCAAAGAAATTGAAGATTTCCTACAACGGTGTGTACTACTCCCTTCAGAGGACAGCACAAACAGGCTCTAACCAGAGTAGAAAAAGAAGTGGGAGGCCGCGTTGCACAACTAAGCAAGAAGATAAGCACATTAGAGTCTCTAGTTTGAGAAACAGACGCCTCACAGGACCCCAACTGGCATCTTCATTAAATAGTACCCGCAAAACACCAGTGTCAACATCTACAGTGAAGAGGCGGCTGCGGGATTTTGGGCTTCAGGGCAGAGTGGCAAAGAAAAAGCCATATCTGAGACTGGCCAATAAAAGAAAAAGATTAAGATGGGCAAAAGAACACAGACATTGGACAGAGGAAGACTGGAAAAAAGTGTTGTGGACGGATGAATCCAAGTTTGAGGTGTTTGGATCACAAAGAAGTAAGTTTGTGAGACGCAGAACAAATGAAAAGATGCTGGAAGAATGCCTGACGCCATCTGTTAAGCATGGTGGAGGTAATGTGATGGTCTGGGGTTGCTTTGGTGCTGGTAAGGTGGGAGCTTTGTACAGGGTAAAAGGGATTCTGAATAAGGAAGGCTATCACTCCATTTTGCAACGCCATGCCATACCCAGTGGACAGCGCTTGATTGGAGCCAATTTCATCCTACAACAGGACAATGACCCTAAACACACCTCCAAATTGTGCAAGAACTATTTACAGCAGAAGCAGGCAGCTGGTATTCTATCGGTAATGGAGTGGCCAGCACAGTCACCAGATCTGAACCCCATTGAGCTGTTGTGGGAGCAGCTTGACCGTATGGTACGCCAGAAGTGCCCATCCAACCAATCCAACTTGTGGGAGCTGCTTCTAGAAGCGTGGGGTGCAATTTCTCCAGCTTACCTCAATAAATTAACAGCTAGAATGCCAAAGGTGTGCAATGCTGTAATTGCTGCAAAAGGAGGATTCTTTGATGAAAGCAAAGTTTGATGTAAAAACAATGTTATTTCAAATACAAATCATTATTTCTAACCTTGTCAATGTCTTGACTCTATTTTCTATTCATTTCACAACGTATGGTGGTGAATAAGTGTGACTTTTCATGGAAAACACAAAATTGTTTGGGTGACCCCAAACTTTTGAACGGTAGTGTATATATATACTGTATATATATATATATATACTGTATATATGTATATTTATTTTTTTTCATTCGCTATTCCTTTATTTTTTATTTTTTTCTGTCTTTTTTTAATTATTGTTCATTCTTTTTTTTCTTTTTTTTTTGTAGAAAGCACGTCCAACCTAGTGCAGGATGGAACAACCTGAACACGATTGACCTAAGGGAGAAACGACAGGCAAGAAAACGTGAGTGGCCAAATTGTGTGCCACTGGAGAGTGGTCGGAGACGTACTTGCAACGATTGCAAGAAAATAGCCTCATCATTAGATATGACTAGCAATGTATAAATAAACGTTGAGCAATAGAAACTTGTGGCCAACAACACATGTATGGACAGTCTTAAATCAGAAAAGAGTCCTTTAAAAGAAAATCCCTTGTAAAGGGAAGTGATGAAAAGTTCAGGGTGCGATTCAGATAATCAACAGGTGATCTTGAATAAAACTCAATCCTCCACATGCACCTTCCACCGATCACTGTGAGATCCACCCAGGTGACACACACTCTCCCCCTAGGGGGTTAAACTCACCAGAAAAGGGGAGTAATAAAGCCTTCAGAGTCAACGCTCTTTAGAGATAGTAGGTTGCCATCATCACTATAGATAGGGTCACAGGTTTGCAGGGCTCATAATGAATCAAAAAAACAGAAAGAAAGGTGCACATAGCGTAATCCTGTTTATTGATTCAAACCCCTTGCACACAGACAGACTGAGAACCCCCCTTCAATAAAATACGTACATCAAATAAAACGAACAGTGAGCAATCAATCAAACAGGCAGGTATTGCCAGTATGTACACTTCACCCAAAACCGTCAGCGCCGCTACACAGGAAAGGCTCAATACTTCCTGGTTGTGCAGATGACTCAGGTGGAGCGCACACCTCACTTCCTGCGTCGTGTTGGCCACGCCCTGACGCGTTTCGTCATATCCTTTGACTTCAACAGAGGGCGTGGCCACACGACGCAATGGCCAGCTTATATACCCCTTCACAAGCCGCTCAGCCAATCACAGCAAGACTAGGCGGCGGCGAATGCACGCCTACAGCTCCAGCCTCACTGGCGGCTTACTGTAAACAGCGTGGAGGGACACAAAGGCACTGCACTAATCCATAATAAAATAAAAATGTGTAGCGCTATCAAGACAAAATAACTTAAACTAATAAGTTAAAAAGGTCTGTTCCCAAAATGTGATGTGTACCAATAAAAGTAACACATATAAATCAGACTGAAAATACAAGATATAACAGATAAACAGTTGAAACTGGATAGGTCACTACCCAGAACGTGAGGTGAGGAGCGCCTTCACCAGCATATAGCAGAAAAGGTCACAGAAGTTGATATTCTGCAGTCACTTAAAAAGTCACATCAATAGATAGGATGTTCCATTCATGAACACCACCATTCACCACTGTGTCTTCAAAAAACATGCAGTGCACTTAGATGAAATGTGTGGGGGCTTACCGGAGGGTTTGAACCCAAAACAGCGTCTACTGTTAGGGTCAAACCAACTTTTATTGCACCCTGGCAATGGTGGGAAGATCCTGGAGATGTTGAATAGGGATGTTCTAATGATGCATCTTCTCCATAAGTAATAATGGATCTCTCCACGCAAGGTTCATAAAAGGTACAAAAAGGGGACTACATAGTGTGATACCGTAGATACCGTTTTTATTGTATAAAAGGAAATACACTTACATGATGAAGTAGATAAAAGCGCTTGTACATAAAAAGGGGCAGCAGTGGAGTCCTCCCGACGCGTTTCGTCTGAGTAGACTTCGTCTTGGGGTGACGAAGTCTACTCAGACGAAACGCGTCGGGAGGACTCCACTGCTGCCCCTTTTTATGTACAAGCGCTTTTATCTACTTCATCATGTAAGTGTATTTCCTTTTATACAATAAAAACGGTATCTACGGTATCACACTATGTAGTCCCCTTTTTGTACCTTTTATGAACCTTGCGTGGAGAGATCCATTATTACTTATGGAGAAGATGCATCATTAGAACATCCCTATTCAACATCTCCAGGATCTTCCCACCATTGCCAGGGTGCAATAAAAGTTGGTTTGACCCTAACAGTAGACGCTGTTTTGGGTTCAAACCCTCCGGTAAGCCCCCACACATTTCATCTAAGTGCACTGCATGTTTTTTGAAGACACAGTGGTGAATGGTGGTGTTCATGAATGGAACATCCTATCTATTGATGTGACTTTTTAAGTGACTGCAGAATATCAACTTCTGTGACCTTTTCTGCTATATGCTGGTGAAGGCGCTCCTCACCTCACGTTCTGGGTAGTGACCTATCCAGTTTCAACTGTTTATCTGTTATATCTTGTATTTTCAGTCTGATTTATATGTGTTACTTTTATTGGTACACATCACATTTTGGGAACAGACCTTTTTAACTTATTAGTTTAAGTTATTTTGTCTTGATAGCGCTACACATTTTTATTTTATTATTTATCCATGTGGCAATGATTCTAGTTGTGGTGTTAGCTGCTTATATCCTTTTTTGACTACTCTGAGTAAGCGCAAATCTATTGGTGTAGATTTCACTGCACTAATCCAATATGATAAAAATCATTATAAAGAGGGCACAAGCAACCTTGACTAGAATACATTAATCGAGAAGCATCACCTCATGTATCTTAGCATTATGGATTACCATTCATAGGCAGCAAGTGCTATTTAAAACCACGTCATGAATAAAATAAATAATAACATTGATACATTTTAGAATCATCTGTCCAAAATCTAAAATCAAACACATTAGTAAATATGCATATAAAGAATAGACATGTAAAAAGGAAACTCTAATACAATTACATACTAAAGACCTTCCTGCACTGTTATGCACATATATTTAGTGAAAACACTGTTTTATTATATAGGTATACAAAGGAACCGTCAGCGCAATAATACTGCAAGATACAGTCCCCAACCTACAAGGCTATTGCTAGTTTTAGTAATTACAGCAAAACCAGCAGATATTCAAAGAAAAAATATATAAATTAGAAGAGAGGCAGCGAAGTCGCATAAAACAAGGATACATTGAAGATCGCACAAATATTAGAAATCGCACAAATATTAGAAAGATAAAATTAATCTGTATCTTATTATTTAGGAGCTAATACCATATCACAGGCACTCCTATCCGAGAGAACAAGGATGTGACATACACAGAGAGGCAGGAAAATCGCATAAAAATAAAAACAGAATTAATCTCAATCTCTATATAAGAATCATATAATTGTGCAAACTGTGCTACTGTAAGAAGACCAGACCTATGTCACAAAAAAGGAATCAGGGATATGCCATAGACAGGGAGGCTGGAAAATCGCATAATATAATAAAAGCAGAATTAATCTCAATCTCTATATAAGAGTCAGGTAATCGTACAAACTGTACTACTGTGGGGAGACCAAATAAATGTCACAAAGAGATAGATCACTTTCACCACATAAGAGCAAAATCAAACTGCCTGCAAAGATACTCCCAACGTATAAGATCAACCGTTAATCACAAATATTAGTAATCGCTTATAAAGCAGTTGATATCCATGTCCACATTGAGTCCCCTTGGCGACAAAGTGTCAGCCAAGAAGATCCACTGGGTCTCTCTTCTTGACAGGTCACAAACCAGATTGGACCCTCTCCACTTTGGTCTCAAATGATCTACACCCCAAAATTTGAGGCCCGAGGGATCTTGGTTATGTTTAAGCTTGAAGTGGAGCGATACATTATGGTCTTTGAAGCCAATCTTTATGTTCGCTATATGTTCTGCAATCCTGACCCTTAAAAGTCTTTTGGTGCGCCCTATGTACATAAGGCCACAAGGGCATTGCATAGCGTACACCACGTAAGCCTTATTGCACGTAATAAATTAATTGATACTGAATTCTCTACCATTAGAAGAGGATGTGAAACTTTAAGAGCCCTCATTGGTCTGCCAACTTCCCTACATGCCCGGCATCTCCTACAGCTGTAGAACCCTTTTTTGTCCCAGAAGGTTAAAGGCCTGGAAGGGGGGTCAAGTACTTTCCGCACTATCATGTCACCAAAGCTGTGAGCTCTTCTATAGATAAATTTCGGCCTACATGGTAGGGATGGGCCCAATGCTTTGTCCATGCATAACACATGCCAATGGGCATTGAAAATGTCTTCCACCTCCCTAAATTGGGAATGAAACCCTGATATAAAGCTCCACTCATGGTTTTCGTTATTCTGGACCTTAGGTTGATCTATTAAAAAAGAATCTCTGGGTCGAACAGCCAACTCCCGAATGGTGGAGTCCAAGGTCTCCCCCACATAGCCTTTTTCCACGAACTTTTTTCTAACAACTTGGGCCTGTCTTAAAAAGTCAGCGTCATTGGAACAATTTCTTTTCACCCTGGTGAGCTGACCCTTGGGTATATTTTTCAGCCACTTAGGGTGATGTCCACTACTAGTAGGTAAGTAGCTGTTGGAATCCGTGGGTTTAAAATAAACTTTCGTACCCAATCCATCACCCTGTCTGAAGATGTTTACATCCAAAAAGTGAATGTCATTTTGACTGAAATCACTGGTTAGCCTAATGTTGTTGTTATTGGAATTAAGCTCTTTCAGGAATTCCTGCAAACTATCGCTGGACCCTTCCCAGATAAAGAACAGGTCGTCTATGTACCTTTTATACAGCAACAACTGAGTGCGGGTGGTGGAAAATATGCGGTGTTTTTGCAGGCCTGGTGAAACACTTATATACCTGTATAAATAAACGTGTTTGTGGCATATTGGAATCCCTAAATAAGAGTAGTATGTATATAAATGATGGAGTAATATATGTTAAAGAGGAGTTCCACCCAGGGGGGCCATTAAAAAAAAAAATAAATAAAAGTCAGCAGCTACAAATACTGCAGCTGCTGACTTTTAATTGGACACTCACCTGTCCCTGGGTCCAGCGGTGCGGGGGATCGAAGCCCCGCTCGTCCCCCCCCTCCGCTCGTCGGCGCCGGCATTTCAACTGTGGGCGCCGGGCTGTGGCTTCACAGCCTGGCACCCACTGCGCATGCGCGAGCGGCGCCGAGCGCTGTGATTGGCCGCTCAATCACCTGGGACCTGCAATGGGTCCCAGATGATTGACAGGAGGGAGGGAGAAGAGCCGAGCCCTTCCTGTGCCAGGGGGAAGTGATGTCATCAGCCCAGGCAGACGAAGGGGCAGATTACGAGGGACCACCTAGCAACAGGCATTTAGAGGTAAGTAAAAAAAAAAAATATCCAAATGTTTTTTTGTTTTTTTTTTTAGAATTTTTTAGATATGTTTGTTTTTTTGGGTGGAACCCCACTTTAAGATGTATAGCTCTTAGTCAGGTATTTTTTAATCATAAAAATGGGAAACATCCCATTCATAATTCAAACCTGATGGGATTCTAGAGAAAAAATCCAATATACTTCACGTTTACACAACAATTGAAATTTATCCCCTCCCCTAATAGGAGTCACAACCCAATGCCCTGAATAGAAAGACTGGATGTATTTTTGTGATGTTCAAAAATCCAATGTTTGGCTACATTTGTTAATTTGTCTTTCTCTATGTCATGTAGATGGTCGTACAAACGGTCCCTAAGGTGACGTGTTGTACGACCCACATATTGAATTTTGCAACTTTCACATGTAATGACATATACCAGATATTGGGTATTGCAATTGATAAAAGAAGAGATGTTAAACTCTCTACCATTACTACATGACTGGATAGTCTTGTCTTTTTTGATATAGTTACAGTAATTGCAGCTTCCCATACCACATTTAAAGCTTCCTGTGAAATTTAACCAATTGGACTTCAATTTGCTGGTAAGAAATTGAAATTTTTTATTTCTCCAAAAGGTTCTCCTTTGTTCACTGGCAGCTCGCACATATATTTCGTTGCACTTATATCCATATTTTTACAACTAAAACTAGCTGCTTAATACGAATGATTAAACATATATTCTTAAGTTTTTGGAGAGCGTTTCAATATAGTTCTGCTAAGGGGCGTCTGGATTGGCGTTTTTGTTTCATATGCCATTCCAGTACCCCAATTTCATTTAGTTTAGGTTTTGAACCAATATATGCACATGGATATATATATCTTTGTTTAATTACACATCCACATGGATGAGTCCAACTTTATGGTTCATCACCATTCTAGAAACATCATTCTTGTATATGATGTTTTTATATGGCTACAGGTACGTCTTTACCACATAACTAAAAAGTTCTTTATATATTCTAAATATATTTTTTGTACTTGTTTTTGAATGTTTGTCTGTGACATATTTGTTTTTCTTTCAGATCATGGGCTTGATGATTATGGACTATGTAGATCTAACAATCATGCCGTCTTGAGATCACGGCACCTGTTGTTAATTTATTGCATATTAATTTTGCGTGCATGTCTTGCACATATTCACTCACATGCATTTACCCTCAGTCCTCATCTTAGTATACATATATATTTTTAGAATTGATTGCCCTGTGTATACACATTTTTTTCATACATGCTCAGTTTTTATTCAGATAACATATATATCACTACCTATTTGTCACGACGCACATTCACATTTTGAAAAAAAAAACAAAAAACTTTTTGACCCTGGATAACCGGGTTATAAATTGTTTAATTTGTTCATATTATAACACATATTATTACACACATTTTTTCACATGTGCTCATTCATTATATGTATATTTTATACATTTATGGCTATCACATTATTTTAATACTTATTTTTATTTTTATTTCATTCATTTTTTTCACTTTATTTAATTTAATTTTATTACATCTTCAAATTGTTGTTTCTATGCTCTTTGCTATAGAGATTTCCATTTTAGATTTACTAACCAGCAGCAGGTGCGGAGATCTCATACGGCTGCTTCTCAGCTGTTCTGTATTTTCTCACCATAGCATGGTCACATGTTCTAATATTTTTAGAATATATACAGTGCCTTGCGAAAGTATTCGGCCCCCTTGAACTTTTCAACCTTTTGCCACATTTCAGGCTTCAAACATAAAGATATAAAATTTTTATTTTTTGTGAAGAATCACCAACAAGTGGGACACAATTGTGAAGTGGAACGAAATCTATTGGATTGTTGAAACTTTTTTAACTAATAAAAAAATGAAAAGTGGGGCGTGCAAAATTATTCGGCCCCCTTGCGTTAATACTTTGTAGAGCCACCTTTTGCTGCGATTAAAGCTGCAAGTCGCTTGGGGTATGTCTCTATCAGTTTTGCACATCGAGAGATTGAAATTCTTGCCCATTCTTCCTTGCAAAACAGCTCGAGCTCAGTGGGGTTGGATGGAGAGCGTTTGTGAACAGCAGTTTTCAGCTCTTTCCACAGATTCTCGATTGGATTCAGGTCTGGACTTTGACTTGGCCATTCTAACACCTGGATACGTTTATTTGTGAACCATTCCTTTGTAGATTTTGCTGTATGTTTGGGATCATTGTCTTGTTGGAAGATAAATCTCCGTCCCAGTTTCAGGTCTTTTGCAGACTCCAACAGGTTTTCATCCAGAATGGTCCTGTATTTGGCTGCATCCATCTTCCCCTCAATTTTAACCATCTTCCCTGTCCCTGCTGAAGAAAAGCAGGCCCAAACCATGATGCTGCCACCACCATGTTTGACAGTGGGGATGGTGTGTTGAGGGTGATGAGCTGTGTTGCTTTTACGCCAAACATATCGTTTTGCATTGTGGCCAAAAAGTTGATTTTGGTTTCATCGGACCAGAGCACCTTCTTCCACATGTTTGGTGTGTCTCCCAGGTGGCTTGTGGCAAACTTTAGACGAGACTTTTTATGGATATCTTTGAGAAATGGCTTTCTTCTTGCCACTCTTCCATAAAGGCCAGATTTGTGCAGTGTACGACTGATTGTTGTCCTATGGACAGACTCTCCCACCTCAGCTGTAGTTCTCTGCAGTTCATCCAGAGTGATCATGGGCCTCTTGGCTGCATCTCTGATCAGTCTTCTCCTTGTCTGAGCTGAAAGTTTAGAGGGACAGCCAGGTCTTGGTAGATTTGCAGTGGTCTGATACTCCTTCCATTTCAAAATGATCGCTTGCACAGTGCTCCTTGGGATGTTTAAAGCTTGGGAAATCTTTTTGTATCCAAATCCGGCTTTAAACTTCTCCACAACAGTATTACGGACCTGCCTGGTGTGTTCCTTGGTCTTCATGATGCTCTCTGTGCTTTCAACAGAACCCTGAGACTATCACAGAGCAGGTGCATTTATACAGAGACTTGATTACACACAGGTGGATTCTATTTATCACCATCAGTCATTTAGGACAACATTGGATCATTCAGAGATCCTCGCTGAACTTCTGGAGTGAGTTTTCTGCACTGAAAGTAAAGGGGCCGAATAATTTTGCACGCACCACTTTTCAGTTTTTTATTTGCTAAAAAAGTTTAAAATATCCAATAGATTTCTTTCCACTTCACAATTGTGTCCCACTTGTTGGTGATTCTTCACAAAAAATTAAAATTTTATATCTTTATGTTTGAAGCCTGAAATGTGGCAAAAGGTTGAAAAGTTCAAGGGGGCTGAATACTTTTGCAAGGCACTGTATATATATATATATAGGAAGGCCGGTTTACCGGCCTGAAGTTATGGGAGGAGCCTGGAGGGTATTTAACCAGACCACCCAGGATGGTCTGTGTCGGTTCCAGTGCGCGGTAGCTCACATCACAGGGCTGACTCTTCCCAGCTCACCTCACGTTCGGCAGTCTGTGCATTCAATCGCAGGTGCACTCCGGCTTTTCATTCGTGGTCTTCGTCGGCGGTTCCCACTCACGGTCGCAGGTAGTATCCAAACTTTCGTGTCATGTGCAAAATCTTGCGGTTTATTATGCTTCTTATCCTGCACCCCTTTCGTGAAAAAACCTGCCCCGGAGTTGTTGTCGCTCATGTCCCGACATCATTCGGCACAGGCATAGTACATTCGTAAAGTTCCTTCTGACAAATATACGATTCATTCGTAGACCCAAGCCCCCAGTCACTGTAGGTCGTTCTCAATATCACTCGCAATAGGCTTCACTGGTCAAAAAATTCATGCTCCATGGGGTTGCCATCTCATTCACTAGGAGATCAGCATATATTGTTTGTATAGGTTTCTGTGGCTGATTGAGGTGTGGTTGAGCCCACCTGGTGCCTTCTCTGCACTTGATTAGCCTGGGGGGATGGGTGGTTGATAGGTGTTCAGTTTCACAGTAAGGGATGGCATACACTCTACAACCAATTTGTATCAGATACTCCTTACTACCGATTTATATCGGATTAATTTAATATGTTTTACAAACTGATTCATATCAGATGCATTGCAGAGGCCGACTCTACCAACTCACTGCATGTCCTTCGAGATTGGTCGTAGGTTTTATCAATTGTCCCACACTCACTGTCGCAGGTAGCACTTGTGCTTTCCTGCTACCGAACCGTTACTTTATGTTCCCCTTCGTAAACCACCTACAACTTCGTAGGTCTTACTCGGTTATTCGCACACATCCATACTTACTGCCTTTTTCCGTTCCTCATTCGAGCCCAGTCGCATCCGCGATGTTACCACTCATGACAGCCTCCACTCGGCACCACTGGTATCTTACCGACTAGGCGGTAAGAACCGTACGAATAAGCACAAGTCACCTTCGGGAACAAGTCACTTACAATGAATGTAGTCGCAACATCGGCCCTATGATTTAGATCCTCAGCAAATCACAAGCCCCTTCAATCACTAACACCGTCAGCCGATCCGAGTCCAGTCGTAGCACCGGCTCAACGATTCAGATCCGGAAACACAAGCCCCATCGTCACCTTACATCCACAACCGATCTGAATCTAGTCGCATAATCAGCGCAAAGATTCGGATCCTCTACAAAACGAACTCCACCAACCGATCCGAGTCCAGTCGCAGCACCGGCTTAAAGATTCGGATCCTTGGCAATACAAACATCACCAACCGATCCGAGTCCAGTCGCAACACCGGCTCAATGATTCGGATCCTCAGCATACACAAGCACTCACCAACAGTGTGCTTCTTTCATCCCACCGACCCGAGTCCAGTCACAACACCGGCTCAATGATTCAGATCCTCAGCATACACAAGCACTCACCAACAGTGTGCTTCTTTCATCCGACCGATCCGAGTCCAGTCGCAAAACCGGCTCAATGATTCGGATCCTCAGCATACACAAGCACTCACCAACAGTGTGCTTCTTTCATCCCACCGGCCCGAGTCCAGTCGCAACGCCGGCTCAATGATTCAGATCCTCAGCATACACAAGCACTCACCAACAGTGTGCTTCTTTCACCCGACCGATCCGAGTCCAGTCGCAACACCGGCTCAATGATTCGGATCCTCAGCATACACAAGCACTCACCAACAGTGTGCTTCTTTCATCCGACCGATCCGAGTCCAGTCGTAACACCGGCTCAATGATTCGGATCCTTAGCATTACAAACCCCACCATCCAATCCGAGTCCAGTCGTAGCACCGGCTTAACGATTCGGATCCTTCCCAAACCAACTTTCACCAACCGATCCGAGTCCAGTCGCATACCGGCTCAATGATTAAAGATCCTTGGCATTACAAACCCCACCGTCCAATCCGAGTCCAGTCGCAGCACCGGCTCAACGATTCGGATCCTTGCCAACCCAACTTCACCGACCAATCCGAGTCCAGTCACATACCGGCTCAATGTTTCAGAATCCTCAGCATTACAAACCCCACCGTCCAATCCGAGTCCAGTTGTAGCATTGGCTAAACGATTTGGATCCTTGCCAACTCAACTTTCCCTGACCAATCCGAGTCCAGTCGTAGCACCGGCTCAATGATTCAGATCCTAGCCAAATACAACTTTCACCGACCGATCCGAGTCCAGTCGTAGCACCGGCTCAATGATTCGGATCCTCTGCAATACAAAGCGTCACCAACCGATCCGAGTCCAGTCGTAGCACTGGCTCAACGATTCGGATCCTTGCCAACCCAACTTTTACCGACCGATCCGAGTCCAGTCGTAGCACCGGCTCAATGATTCGGATCCTCTGCAATACAAAGCGTCACCAACCGATCCGAGTCCAGTCGTAGCACTGGCTCAACGATTCGGATCCTTGCCAACCCAACTTTCACCGACCGATCCGAGTCCAGTCGCATACCGGCTCAATGATGCAGAATCCTCGGCATTACAAACCCCACCGGCCAATCCGAGTCCAGTCGTAGCACCGACTCAATGGTTCGGATCCTCTACAATACAAAGCATCACCAACCGATCCGAGTCCAGTCGCAGCACCGGCTCAGCGATTCGGATCTAGCAATCCAGCAATCCATACAAGCCCCCTCGTCACCTCACATCCACAACCGATCCGAATCTAGTCACAGCATTAGTGCAACGATTCGGATCCTCGGCAATACGAACTCCACCAACCGTACAACTCCACCGACCGATCCGAGTCCAAATCGCAGCACCAGCTCAACGATTCGGATCCTGGGCAATACAAAACTTCTTCGACTGATCTTTCACAAATAAAGCCCCACCGGTGCTTACACCTCAGCCCGGTTTGAACTAGTTGCATCGGCGCTTACGAATACAGTGGAACTTAGGATTCAGATCTTCAGCCTTACGTGTATTAAAGCATTAACATTCACAGACACGCATCTCATCATAACTCCTTGCAATCGCTGCAAGACACGCATCTCATCATAACTCCTTGCATTTGCTGAAAAAAAAAAAAAAAAAAAAACGCATCTCAGCATATACCCATTTTGCAATCTCTGTAAAATATGCATCTCAGTACAAACGCCTTGCAATTGCTACAAATACACGCATCTTACCACATACCTGTTTGCAATCACTGCAAAACATGCATCTCAGTATAAACTCCTTGCAATTGCTGCAAATACACGCATCTTAGTGTTTACCCACTTGCAATCGCTGCAAAACACGCATCTCAGCATATACCCATTTTGCAATCTCTGTAAAATACGCATCTCAGTACAAACTCCTTGCAATTGCTACAAATACACGCAACTTACCACATACCCGTTTGCAATCACTGCAAAACATGCATCTCAGTATAAACTCCTTGCAATTGCTGCAAATACACGCATCTTAGTGTTTACCCACTTGCAATCCCTGCAAAACACGCATCTCAGCATATGCCCATTTTGCAATCTCTGTAAAATACGCATCTCAGTACAAACTCCTTGCAATTGCTACAAATACACGCAACTTACCACATACCCGTTTGCAATCACTGCAAAACATGCATCTCAGTATAAACTCCTCGCAATTGCTGCAAATACTCGCATCTTAGTGTTTACCCACTTACAATCACTGCAAAACACGCGGCTCAGCATATACCCATTTTTTGCCATTGCTGCAAAACACGCATCTCAGCATTTACCCATTTTTGCAGTCACGGCAAAGAAAAAAAAAAAAAACGCATCTCAGTATATACCCTTTGCAATCGCTGCAAAAACACGCATCTCAGTATATACTCCCTGCAATCGCTGCAAAAACACGCATCTCAGTATATACTCCCTGCAATCACTGCAAAAACGCGCATCTCAGTATATACTCCCTGCAATCGCTGCAAAAACACGCATCTCAATATATACTCCTTGCAATCGCTGCAAAAACACGCATCTCAGCATATACCCATTTGCAATCGCTGCAAACATGCATATCAACATATACTCCTTGCAATCTCTGCAAGCACACTCAGTGGCGCTTATACAGCCCACTTCATCTTTTTAGTAGCACTTAAAAAAAAAAATAAATAAATAAATAAAAACCCAGACTCGAGGTGACCCTTATCTCACGCCTCCTAGTGTTTCTCTCCCAAGTACAAGTTCCTGACTAAATCCTTAAATTAGACGTGCCAGAAATAGCGGATCTGCCCAGATGGAATGAATTTCTCATCAACTGGAATGGTATGTCAATGTTCATTCCGTTAGCATCTCCCTCTTCATCTCAGGTAGTCACGGACGCCGCAGCCTCCACAGGTCCTCGCGTCAATTTTTTGGCTATCTTTGGTCTGAAGGGCCATGGCCATCAGAAATCCTTTTGATCCCCGACTTCAGTTAGTCCTTTTCTTTGATTGAACTCTACCCCATTATTGCAGCAGCTCATGTCTGGCGCAGTAACTGGGCAGGACAAACACTGTCGTTTGCCACAGACAACCAAGCCACAGCTAGTATTCTAAATAAAAGCAGGTTCAACTCGCTGGCCATCATGGCCTTCCTGAGCAGGCTGGTGCAACTATCCCCACAGCACCAAATAATGTTCGCTGCATCTACATCCCAGGCAAATGCAATACTCTGGCCGACGCACTACCCGTTTTAACTTTGCGTTATTCTTTCGCAGGGATCTGGAACCGACCCGACCATGTTTCTTATCCCACATTGGTCGTAGCTAACCTCGGATTAAAACAAACACCTTCACAATGCTACCCGCCTTATTAATCTATCATTTTCTCACAAACGCCCTGAAGGCCTACCGTACTGCCTGGAATATCCATGACAGGTTCCTAGTCTCAAACCCTGGGGCAGTATCAGGAGATTTCCATCACATCCTGGCCTTCATATCATCTTGCCACACACAGTTGGCATTTTCACACCATACCATTAGTCTCTACTTAGCTGGCATCCAGCATTTCATCTCCTTACAAAATCCTATCAAACCATCTTTGGTTGCCGCCCATGCGGTCAAGTCTACACTGCACGGTAGTCACAGACAACTCCAAATCAACAGTAAACGCCTGCCTGCGACCAGCACCATATTCCGAGACAGGTCTACCATCCTGTCACATTCCCCTTTGGGTTAATTTCAGCCCGGTCGTTCACGCAGCCATCTACCTGGCTTTCTGCGGTTTCTTATGCCCCAGTGAATTCACGGTCACCGGCCCCAGTAACATGTTACATAGACGCCACCTGACACGCCACCAAAGTTACTTCATCCGACACCTCATGGTGTCCGAAACACAACAGTCTGGTCCCGGTGTAGATATCATACTTCCCAGACTCGTAAACGCCTGGTGCCCCGTGGCCATTCTAGACCAGTTATTAGCTCATCTGCCCGACCTCTCGGAAGGCAGCCATTACTACCGTTCCCTACTAGCCCTCTAAGTAGCAACCAGTTCACTAGACACGTTAGCAATCTTTTGCCCAACTTAGGCCTTGACCCCGGACAATTCTCTGGAAATTCTTTCGCATTGGAGTAGCATCAGCAGCCTCACGAAACGGGGTCCCGGACCACGTCATCTAGAAAATGGGCAGGCGGAAATTCGCTTGCTTCGCTCGATACATTCCCAATCCACAAGCAGAAATGTCACAAGCCTTTGGCAAGCTTGCCCTGTAGTATGTCAGTAAACTTAAATCATTACCTCCCTAACCAAGTCTTTTTGCGCCCTTCTCTGGCATACCACCCAGCAGATCTGGGTTTACCATACAGCAGGCCAGGGCACACTTCAGGTCTATTTTATGTTGTTAGTCTTGTGACGTGTTTATGTGCTTCATATCTCTCAGGACGGAGGGCTCCGACCATAAATAGGAAGGCCGGGTTACCGACCTGAAGTTATGGGAGGAGCCTGGAGGGTATTTAACCAGACCACCCAGGATGGTCTGTGTCGGTTCCAGTGCGCGATACCCACCCACCCATTCCCCTTCTTGGGGTACTTCTCTTCAAACAATTTCTCTACAGAAACATCCATTACTTTCTTAAGGTATGCGCCCTTCTCTAGCATACCACCCAGCAGATCTGGGTTTACCATACAGCAGGCCAGGGCACACTTCAGGTCTATTTTATGTTGTTAGTCTTGTGACGTGTTTATGTGCTTCATATCTCTCAGGACGGAGGGCTCCAACCATAAATATATATATATATATATATATATATATATATATATATATATATATATATATATATATATATATAGCTTTTTATCCCCATTTTAGCTAGCTATGAGTAAGCACTTGGTGTAAGTGCGAAACGCGTCAGCTTTTTTTGTACCACCCCACAGTTGTGTTTTGTGTACCCCATGATCCTGTATTTTGAATAAAAGACGGATTTATCCATTCCAGTGTGCGGCTGTCCAGGTTTTCTTGTTCTCTTCTACTTGCATCAGCATTTAGGCAGCACCTGGGGCTCTTCTCTTCCTGGAGGTAATGAGACACAAGCACTCTGGTTTAAGCCCCTCTTTGAGCGGAGGATCCCACATCATCTTGTTTAATTTCTGGACTTTTGCTTCTTTATCCACCAGCTCAGAGGTATTCCCGGATTGCTGATTTCACTCTTTCTATTTTGTCCTCCAGTTTGTTTTCAAGAAGAGTTTGTCTACATATATATACCATTATTGATCATGCGGTTACCTCAACACCAGTGGCTGATAGGACCCCCGATCGGACCCCCCCCCGGTGACGGTTGTCAAATCCTCCCCTGCGATTAGTGGTGAGGGGGAGGCCATCCATTCGTGGCCCCCCCCTCGCGATCGCTCCCAGCCAATGGGATCATTTTCCTGCCTCTGTATTGTACACAGAGGCAGAGGAAATGATGTCATCTCTCCTCGGCTCGGCATTTTCCATTCCGGCGCCGAGGAGAGAAGACTGGAATGTGAGTGCACAACACACACACATACAGTAGAACATGCCAGGCATACAATACACCCCCGATACCCCCCAATCACCCCCCCCCCCCCTTGTCACACTGACACCAAGCAGGTTTTTTTTTTTTTGATTACTGCATGGTGTCAGTTTGTGACAGTTACTGTGGTGGGACAGTTAGTATTAGCCCCCTTTAGGTCTAGGGTACCCCCCTAACCCCCCCAATAAAGTTTTAACCCCTTGATCACCCCCCGTCACCAGTGTCACTAAGCGATCATTTTTCTGATTGCTGTATTAGTGTCACTGGTGACGCTAGTTAGGGACGTAAATATTTAGGTTCGCCGTCAGCGTTTTATAGCGACAGGGACCCCCATATACTATCTAATAAATGTTTTAACCCCTTGATTGCCCCCTAGTTAACCCTTTCACCACTGATCACCGTATAACTGTTACGGGTGACGCTGTTTAGTTCGTTTATTTTTTATAGTGTCAGGGCACCCGCCGTTTATTACCGAATAAAGGTTTAGCCCCCTGATCGCCCGGCGGTGATATGCGTCGCCCCAGGCAGCGTTAGATTAGCGCCAGTACCGCTAACACCCACGCACGCAGCATACGCCTCCCTTAGTGGTATAGTATCTGAACGGATCAATATCTGATCCGATCAGATCTGTACTAGCGTCCCCAGCAGTTTAGGGTTCCCAAAAACGCAGTGTTAGCGGGATCAGCCCAGATACCTGCTAGCACCTGCGTTTTGCCCCTCCGCCTGGCCCAGCCCTGCCCACCCAAGTGCAGTATCAATCGATCACTGTCACTTACAAAACACTAAACGCATAACTGCAGCGTTCACAGAGTCAGGCCTGATCCCTGCGATCGCTAATAGTTATTTTGGTAGCGTTTTGGTGAACTGGCAAGCACCAGCCCCAGGCAGCGTCAGGTTAGCGCCAGTAGTGCTAACACCCACGCACGCACTGTACACCTCCCTTAGTGGTGTAGTATCTGAACGGATCAATATCTGATCCGATCAGATCTATACTAGCGTCCCCAGCAGTTTAGGGTTCCCAAAAACGCAGTGTTAGCAGGATCAGCCCAGATACCTGCTAGCACCTGCGTTTTGCCCCTCCGCCCGGCCCAACCCAGCCCACCCAAGTGCAGTATCAATCGATCACTGTCACTTACAAAACTCTAAACGCATAACTGCAGCATTCGCAGAGTCAGGCCTGATCCCTGCGATCGCTAACAGTTTTTTTGGTAGCGTTTTGGTGAACTGGCAAGCACCAGCGGCCTAGTACACCCCGGTCGTAGTCAAACCAGCACTGCAGTAACACTTATTGACGTGGTGAGTCCCATAAGTGCAGTTCAAGCTGGTGAGGTGGCAAGCACAAGTAGTGTCCCGCTGCCACCAAGAAGAAGACAAACACAGGCCCGTCGTGCCCATCATGCCCTTCCTGCTGCATTCGCTAATCCTAATTGGGAACCCACCACTTCTGCAGCACCCGTACTTCCCCCATTCACATCCCCAACCAAATGCAGTCAGCTGCATGAGAGGCATTTTCTTTATGTCCTCCCGAGTACCCCTACCCAACGAACCCCCCAAAAAAGATGTTGTGTCTGCAGCAAGCGCGGATATAGGTGTGACACCCGCTATTATTGTACCTCCTGTCCTGACAATCCTGGTCTTTGCATTGGTGAATGTTTTGAACGCTACCATGCACTAGTTGAGTATTAGCGTAGGGTACAGCATTGCACAGACTAAGCGCCATTTCACAGGGTCTCCCAAGATGCCATCGCATTTTGAGAGACCCGAACCTGGAACCGGTTACAGTTATAAAAGTTAGTTACAAAAAAAAGTGTAAAAAAAAAAAGTGTATATATATATATATATATATATATATATATATATATATATATATATATATATATATATAATAGTTGTTGTTTTATTGTTCTCTCTCTATTCTCTCTCTATTGTTCTGCTCTTTTTTACTGTATTCTATTCTGCAATGTTTTATTGTTATTATGTTTTATCATGTTTGCTTTTCAGGTATGCAATTTTTTATACTTTACTGTTTACTGTGCTTTATTGTTAACCATTTTTTTGTCTTCAGGTACGCCATTCACGACTTTGAGTGGTTATACCAGAATGATGCCTGCAGGTTTAGGTATCATCTTGGTATCATTCTTTTCAGCCAGCGGTCAGCTTTCATGTAAAAGCAATCCTAGCGGCTAATTAGCCTCTAGACTGCTTTTACAAGCAGTGGGAGGGAATGCCCTCACCGTCTTCCGTTTTTTTCTCTGGCTCTCCTGTCTCAACAGGGAACCTGAAAATGCAGCCGGTGATTCAGCCAGCTGACCATAGAGCTGATCAGAGACCAGAGTGGCTCCAAACATCTCTATGGCCTAAGAAACCGGAAGCTACGAGCATTTCATGACTTCGATTTCGCCGGATGTAAACAGCGCCATTGGGAAATTGGGAAAGCATTTTATCACACCGATCTTGGTGTGGTCAGATGCTTTGAGGGCAGAGGAGAGATCTAGGGTCTAATAGACCCCATTTTTTTCAAAAAAGAGTACCTGTCACTACCTATTGCTATCATAGGGGATATTTACATTCCCTGAGATAACAATAAAAATGATTAAAAAAAAAATGAAAGGAACAGTTTAAAAATAAGATAAAAAAGCAAAAAAAAAAAAAAAAAATTAAAAAAAAAAAAGCACCCCTGTCGCCCCTGCTCTCGCGCTAAGGCGAACGCAAGCGGCGGTCTGTCGTCAAACGTAAACAGCAATTGCACCATGCATGTGAGGTATCACCGCGAAGGTCAGATCGAGGGCAATAATTTTAGCAGTAGACCTCCTCTGTAAATCTAAAGTGGTAACCTGTAAAGGTTTTTAAAGGCTTTTAAAAATGTATTTATTTTGTTGCCACTGCACGTTTGTGCGCAATTGTAAAGCATGTCATGTTTGGTATCCATGTACTCGGCCTAAGATCATCTTTTTTATTTCATCAAACATTTGGACAATATAGTGTGTTTTAGTGCATTAAAATTTAAAAAAGTGTGTTTTTTCCCCAAAAAATGCGTTTGAAAAATCGCTGCGCAAATACTGTGTGAAAAAAAAAATAAAACACCCACCATTTTAATCTGTAGGGCATTTGCTTTAAAAAAATATATAATGTTTGGGGGTTCGAAGTAATTTTCTTGCAAAAAAAAATAATTTTTTCATGTAAACAAAAATTGTCAGAAAGGGCTTTGTCTTCAAGTGGTTAGAAGAGTGGGTGATGTGTGACATAAGCTTCTAAATGTTGTGCATAAAATGCCAGGACAGTTCAAACCCCCCCCAAATGACCCAATTTTGGAAAGTAGACACCCCAAGCTATTTGCTGAGAGTCATGTCGAGTCCATGGAATATTTTATATTGTGACACAAGTTGCGGGAAAGAGACACATTTTTTTTTTTTTTTGCACAAAGTTGTCACTAAATGATATATTGCTCAAACATGCCATGGGAATATGTGAAATTACACCCCAAAATACATTCTGCTGCTTCTCCTGAGTACGGGGATACCACATGTGTGAGACTTTTTGGGAGCCTAGCCGCGTACGGGACCCCGAAAACCAAGCACTGCCTTCAGGCTTTCTAAGGGCGTACATTTTTGATTTCACTCTTCACTGCCTATCACAGTTTCGGAGGCCATTGAATGCCCAGGTGGCACAAACCCCCCCCCCCCCAAATGACCCCATTTTGGAAAGTAGACACCCCAAGCTATTTGCTGAGAGGTATAGTGAGTATTTTGCAGACCTCACTTTTTGTCACAAAGTTTTGAAAATTGAAAAGTTTTTTCTTGTCTTTCTTTATTTTCAAAAACAAGTGAGAGCTGCAAAATACTCACCATGCCTCTCAGCAAATAGCTTGGGGTGTCTACTTTCCAAAATGGGGTAATTTGGGGGGGGTTTTGTGCCACCTGGGCATTCCATGGCCTCCGAAACTGTGATAGGCAGTGAAGAGTGAAATAAAAAATGTACACCCTTAGAAATCCTGAAGGCGGTGATTGGTTTTCCGGGCCCCGTACGCGGCTAGGCTCCCAAAAAGTCCCACGCATGTGGTATCCCCATACTCAGGAGAAGCAGCTAAATGTATTTTGGGGTGCAATTCCACATATGTCCATGGCCTGTGTGAGCAATATATCATTTAGTGACAACTTTGTGCAAAAAATAAATAAATAAATAAAAATGTGTCACTTTCCCGCAACTTGTGTCAAAATATAAAATATTCCATGGACTCAACATGCCTCTCAGCAAATAGCTTGGGGTGTCTACTTTCCAAAATGGGGTCATTTGGGGGGGGTTTCTGCCATCTGGGCATTTTATGGCCTTCAAAACTGTGATAGGTAGTGAGGAGTGAAATCAAAAATTTACGCCCTTAGAAATCCTGAAGGCGGTGATTAGTTTTCGGGGCCCCGTACGTGGCTAGGTTCCCAAAAAGTCCCACACATGTGGTATCCCCGTACTCAGGAGAAGCAGCTGAATGTATTTTGGGGTGCAATTCCACATAGGCCCATGGCCTGTGTCAGCAATATATCATTTAGTGTCAACTTTTTGTAAAAATTTTTTTTTTTGTCATTATTCAATCACTTGGGACAAAAAAATAAATATTCAATGGGTTCAACATGCCTCTCAGCAATTTCCTTGGGGTGTCTACTTTCCAAAATGGGGTCATTTGGGGGGGTTTTGTACCGCCCTGCCATTTTAGCACCTCAAGAATTGACATAGGCAGTCATAAACTAAAAGCTGTGTAAATTCCAGAAAATGTACCCTAGTTTGTAGACGCTATAACTTTTGCGCAAACTAATAAATATACGCTTATTGACATTTTTTTTACCGAAGACATGTGGTCGAATACATTTTGGCCTAAATGTATGACTAAAATTGAGTTTATTGGATTCTTTTTATAACAAAAAGTAGAAGATATCATTTTTAAAAAAAAATTTCTGTCTTTTTCCGTTTATAGCGCAAAAAATAAAAACCGCAGAGGTGATCAAATACCATCAAAAGAAAGCTCTATTTGTGGGAAGAAAAGGAAGCAAATTTCGTTTGGGTACAGCATTGCATGACCGCGCAATTAGCAGTTAAAGCAACGCAGTGCCAAATTGGAAAAAGACCTCTGGTCCTTAGGCAGCATAATGGTCCGGGGCTAAAGTGGTTAACTCTTAAGAAACAATTTTTTGGATTCTCCACAGAGTTTACAGAGGTCTCCTTTGATGGCTGCGATACAGGTGAGTCTCCCCCTTCACCTATATTATTTACTGAAGTTTGTGCTTTGCATGACTGATTGATTTGACACATGAATCGGATCTATCTCCCACGGATCCCACTGATGTTCAACATAAACTACCATTCAAAATCAGATCGGAATTTTATCCAGTGGCATCCAGGGGAAAGGATCTCGATCTATTTCAAAAGATGGTGGAGGGCGACTTAACGCGCCTGGCTCGCAGCTGTCACAGGAAACCCACTAGCGATAATTTAACTTCAGATGAGTGACATGCATTTAAACAACTGATGGCAGACGACATTATTGTCATCAGAAATGCAGACAAGGGTAGGATAGTTGTTGTATTAGATTCAGATATGTATAAAATGGATGCTTTACGCCAATTGTCTGATACACACACCTATTTACCGCTCAGTTCAAATCCTACTATCCCTTTTAAAAAACAACTATCCACCTTACTTGACAGGGCGGTGCAGGTAGGCCTTTTTTCTCAGAGGAATAAAGAATCATTTATCCCAGAGCATCCCATCATGCCAGTCTTCTATCATTTACCGAAGGTCCACAAGGGGTTAAATCCCCTTACGGGGCAACCCATTGTAGCTGGCATAGGTTCACTCAATGACCGCCTGAGTGAATGGATAGACTCTCAACTTCAACCTTTAACCATTAACCTGCTGGGTTACCTGAGGGACACCAAACATTTACTTGGTAAACTTCAGGACTTCAAATAGGAGAGCAATTATAGGTGGATAAGTTGTGATGTTACGAGTCTTTATTCCAGCATTCCACATCACTTGGGCCTCCAAGCAGTATCCTGGTTCCTTAGCAGGTCAGGTAAACATTTTCTAGTTCTCCAGGAGTTCATTTTACATTTTACAAGCGTTGGAATACTTGTTAACACATAACATTTCATGTTTGACGGGGGCTATTACCTCCAGAAATGCGGGGCCCTCTATGGGGGCAAAATTTTCACCCTCATTAGCCAACCTGTTCATGGGTTGGTGGGAGAGGTCCCGCGTTTTTGGACCGGATAGCCCCCGTCGATCAGATACAGTGTTCTTCTGTCGTTTCATTGATGAACTTTTGTTCATCACCTCGGATGAGAATGCAGATTTGAACGCCTGGCTTCTATATTTCAATGATAACCCTTTAAATCTGAGGTTTACAGGTGTTTTACATACCAACACCATAGAATTTTTGGATGTGAGACTGGTGGGTACAGGTGGGTCGGTTCATACTAGTCTCTACAGGAAACTCACTGCGGGGAACTCTCTACTCAGAGCCGACTCCGCACACCCCGGCCATACTGTTAGAGGAGTGCCATATGGACAATTCCTCAGGCTTAAACGCCTATGTAGTACATCTGAGACGTTTAACATAGAAGCCAGCAACATGGCACATAGGTTTAAAGCTCTGGGTTATCCTGATTCTCTTATTAATAAAACACTCAGTACTGTTAAGGCCATCCCCAGACACTCACTTCTAGTGGAAAAACCAAATAAAAGAACGAAACAAAGATTGTCCCAATTTCAGATAATATCCCAATTTTTCAACATCATATAGTTCAGAGTTCACCCAAATCAAGGGCATTATTAACAGATATCTTCCTATCTTATTCAATGACCCAGTTTATAATAAAATTATTTCTGGAGGAGTGCAGATGGTTTCCCGCAGAGCACCCACGTTGTGTCGTTCTCTTTCACCCAGTCTATTTCTTACCAGCAAATTGAAGTCCAATTGGTTAAATTTCACAGGAAACTTTAAATATGGTATGGGAAGCTGCAATTACTGTAACTATATCAAAAAAGGCAAGACTATCCAGTCATGTAGTAATGGTAGAGAGTTTAACATCTCTTCTTTTATCAATTGCAATACCCAATATCTGGTATATGTCATTACATGTGAAAGTTGCAAAATTCAATATGTGGGTCGTACAACACGTCGCCTTAGGGACCGTTAGTACGACCATCTACATGACATAGAGAAAGACAAATTAACAAATGTAGCCAAACATTGGATTTTTGAACATCACAAAAATACATCTAGTCTTTCTATTCAGGGCATTGAAAAGGTTGTGACTCCTGTTAGGGGAGGGGATAAATTTCAATTGTTGTGTAAACGCGAAGTATATTGGATTTTTTCTCTAGATACCAGAATCCCGTCAGGTTTGAATTATGAATGGGATGTTTCCCATTTTTATGAATAAAAAATACCTGACTAAGAGCTATACATCTTAACATATATTACTCCATCATTTATATATATACTACTCTTATTTAGGGATTCCAATATGCCATGAACACGTATATTTATACATTGCTAGTCATATCTAATTATTTTTGTTTTGATTGGATTCACCCATAATTTTTTTTCCCCTATTTATGGCTTTAGTTTTTTCAATGAACATCAATATTGATCTTTATCCTTCTAATCCTAACATGGTTATACTTAAAGTGGATGTAAACCCAATGTCATCCTTTCTAAACTACTGCCATAGGGGTGATCTATAAGGATATACATGCCTCCTGCATGTATTTTTACCTGTCAAATGTCTCCCCTCTGTTATTAGACCCGAAAAACTGCAGATTCTGTGGGTGGGTCTGTTGTCTGGAGCTCGGTGGGTGGAGTCGTGATGTCAGTAGACTCCCCACCCACCTCTACACTCCCCTTGTCAATATGCATTTTCTCCTGTGTATTTCTAACGCTGAACTTCTGCTATGATCTCTAACATCCAGTGAAAAGACAGGAAAGTAACCACATGACTTCAGCATGCCAAATCATGCTGAGGTGTGGAACAGCCAATCCTTGCAGAGCTGCTGAAGAAAGGAGTGGGGGAGGGAATTAAAAAATACTGCATGTGTTTTAGGCTAGTGCACGAGATATGTAAATCACCTGTCACTCACAGCAAGGGGGAGGATTTGACAAAGTTTTTCTCAGGTTGTCAAGAATTATCTCACTGAACAATAAAAGAGGATTGCTCAGAGATGGATTAACTCTGTGTGGCAAGACTGGGCTCAAATGATAGGAAATCTTATACTCTACAGTATGATATAAAAAAAAAATTTCGGGTTTACATCCACTTTAAGGATGGACTTAAACTGTTTTTCAACATTTAACAACATTTTTGTTTTTTACAACTCCCGTCCCATTCCTTTTCCTCCTCTCTTCTCTTTTCTGAATTGTCATTTGAAGTGCCGTATTTTTTTTAAAAAAATGTTTTTTTTCCTCCAAAAGGTTCTCCTTTGTTCACTGGCAGCTCGCACATATATTTAGTTGTACTTATATCCATATTTTTACAACTAAAACTAGCTGCTTGATACGAATGATTAAACATATATTTTTAAGTTTTTGGAGAGCGTTTCAATATAGTTCTGCTAACGGGCGTCTGGATTGGCGTTTTTGTTTCATATGCCATTCCAGTACCCCAATTTCATTAACTTTAGGTTTTGAACCAATATATGCACATGGATATATATATCTTTGTTTAATTACACATCCACATGGATGAGTCCAACTTTATGGTTCATCACCATTCTAGAAACATCATTCTTGTATATGATGTTTTTATATGGCTACAGGTACGTCTTTACCACATAACTAAAAAGTTCTTTATATATTCTAAATATATTTTTTGTACTTGTTTTTGAATGTTTGTCTGTGACATATTTGTTTTTCTTTCAGATCATGGGCTTGATGATTATGGACTATGTAGATCTAACAATCATGCCGTCTTGAGATCACGGCACCTGTTGTTAATTTATTGCATATTAATTTTGCGTGCATGTCTTGCACATATTCACTCACATGCATTTACCCTCAGTCCTCATCTTAGTATACATATATATTTTTAGAATTGATTGCCCTGTGTATACACATTTTTTTCATACATGCTCAGTTTTTATTCAGATAACATATATATCACTACCTATTTGTCACGACGCACATTCACATTTTGAAAAAAAAAACAAAAAACTTTTTGACCCTGGATAACCGGGTTATAAATTGTTTAATTTGTTCATATTATAACACATATTATTACACACATTTTTTCACATGTGCTCATTCATTATATGTATATTTTATACATTTATGGCTATCACATTATTTTAATACTTATTTTTATTTTTATTTCATTCATTTTTTTCACTTTATTTAATTTAATTTTATTACATCTTCAAATTGTTGTTTCTATGCTCTTTGCTATAGAGATTTCCATTTTAGATTTACTAACCAGCAGCAGGTGCGGAGATCTCATACGGCTGCTTCTCAGCTGTTCTGTATTTTCTCACCATAGCATGGTCACATGTTCTAATATTTTTAGAATATATACAGTGCCTTGCGAAAGTATTCGGCCCCCTTGAACTTTTCAACCTTTTGCCACATTTCAGGCTTCAAACATAAAGATATAAAATTTTTATTTTTTGTGAAGAATCACCAACAAGTGGGACACAATTGTGAAGTGGAACGAAATCTATTGGATTGTTGAAACTTTTTTAACTAATAAAAAAATGAAAAGTGGGGCGTGCAAAATTATTCGGCCCCCTTGCGTTAATACTTTGTAGAGCCACCTTTTGCTGCGATTAAAGCTGCAAGTCGCTTGGGGTATGTCTCTATCAGTTTTGCACATCGAGAGATTGAAATTCTTGCCCATTCTTCCTTGCAAAACAGCTCGAGCTCAGTGGGGTTGGATGGAGAGCGTTTGTGAACAGCAGTTTTCAGCTCTTTCCACAGATTCTCGATTGGATTCAGGTCTGGACTTTGACTTGGCCATTCTAACACCTGGATACGTTTATTTGTGAACCATTCCTTTGTAGATTTTGCTGTATGTTTGGGATCATTGTCTTGTTGGAAGATAAATCTCCGTCCCAGTTTCAGGTCTTTTGCAGACTCCAACAGGTTTTCATCCAGAATGGTCCTGTATTTGGCTGCATCCATCTTCCCCTCAATTTTAACCATCTTCCCTGTCCCTGCTGAAGAAAAGCAGGCCCAAACCATGATGCTGCCACCACCATGTTTGACAGTGGGGATGGTGTGTTGAGGGTGATGAGCTGTGTTGCTTTTACGCCAAACATATCGTTTTGCATTGTGGCCAAAAAGTTGATTTTGGTTTCATCGGACCAGAGCACCTTCTTCCACATGTTTGGTGTGTCTCCCAGGTGGCTTGTGGCAAACTTTAGACGAGACTTTTTATGGATATCTTTGAGAAATGGCTTTCTTCTTGCCACTCTTCCATAAAGGCCAGATTTGTGCAGTGTACGACTGATTGTTGTCCTATGGACAGACTCTCCCACCTCAGCTGTAGTTCTCTGCAGTTCATCCAGAGTGATCATGGGCCTCTTGGCTGCATCTCTGATCAGTCTTCTCCTTGTCTGAGCTGAAAGTTTAGAGGGACAGCCAGGTCTTGGTAGATTTGCAGTGGTCTGATACTCCTTCCATTTCAAAATGATCGCTTGCACAGTGCTCCTTGGGATGTTTAAAGCTTGGGAAATCTTTTTGTATCCAAATCCGGCTTTAAACTTCTCCACAACAGTATTACGGACCTGCCTGGTGTGTTCCTTGGTCTTCATGATGCTCTCTGTGCTTTCAACAGAACCCTGAGACTATCACAGAGCAGGTGCATTTATACAGAGACTTGATTACACACAGGTGGATTCTATTTATCACCATCAGTCATTTAGGACAACATTGGATCATTCAGAGATCCTCGCTGAACTTCTGGAGTGAGTTTTCTGCACTGAAAGTAAAGGGGCCGAATAATTTTGCACGCACCACTTTTCAGTTTTTTATTTGCTAAAAAAGTTTAAAATATCCAATAGATTTCTTTCCACTTCACAATTGTGTCCCACTTGTTGGTGATTCTTCACAAAAAATTAAAATTTTATATCTTTATGTTTGAAGCCTGAAATGTGGCAAAAGGTTGAAAAGTTCAAGGGGGCTGAATACTTTTGCAAGGCACTGTATATATATATATATATATAGGAAGGCCGGTTTACCGGCCTGAAGTTATGGGAGGAGCCTGGAGGGTATTTAACCAGACCACCCAGGATGGTCTGTGTCGGTTCCAGTGCGCGGTAGCTCACATCACAGGGCTGACTCTTCCCAGCTCACCTCACGTTCGGCAGTCTGTGCATTCAATCGCAGGTGCACTCCGGCTTTTCATTCGTGGTCTTCGTCGGCGGTTCCCACTCACGGTCGCAGGTAGTATCCAAACTTTCGTGTCATGTGCAAAATCTTGCGGTTTATTATGCTTCTTATCCTGCACCCCTTTCGTGAAAAAACCTGCCCCGGAGTTGTTGTCGCTCATGTCCCGACATCATTCGGCACAGGCATAGTACATTCGTAAAGTTCCTTCTGACAAATATACGATTCATTCGTAGACCCAAGCCCCCAGTCACTGTAGGTCGTTCTCAATATCACTCGCAATAGGCTTCACTGGTCAAAAAATTCATGCTCCATGGGGTTGCCATCTCATTCACTAGGAGATCAGCATATATTGTTTGTATAGGTTTCTGTGGCTGATTGAGGTGTGGTTGAGCCCACCTGGTGCCTTCTCTGCACTTGATTAGCCTGGGGGGATGGGTGGTTGATAGGTGTTCAGTTTCACAGTAAGGGATGGCATACACTCTACAACCAATTTGTATCAGATACTCCTTACTACCGATTTATATCGGATTAATTTAATATGTTTTACAAACTGATTCATATCAGATGCATTGCAGAGGCCGACTCTACCAACTCACTGCATGTCCTTCGAGATTGGTCGTAGGTTTTATCAATTGTCCCACACTCACTGTCGCAGGTAGCACTTGTGCTTTCCTGCTACCGAACCGTTACTTTATGTTCCCCTTCGTAAACCACCTACAACTTCGTAGGTCTTACTCGGTTATTCGCACACATCCATACTTACTGCCTTTTTCCCTTCCTCATTCGAGCCCAGTCGCATCCGCGATGTTACCACTCATGACAGCCTCCACTCGGCACCACTGGTATCTTACCGACTAGGCGGTAAGAACCGTACGAATAAGCACAAGTCACCTTCGGGAACAAGTCACTTACAATGAATGTAGTCGCAACATCGGCCCTATGATTTAGATCCTCAGCAAATCACAAGCCCCTTCAATCACTAACACCGTCAGCCGATCCGAGTCCAGTCGTAGCACCGGCTCAACGATTCAGATCCGGAAACACAAGCCCCATCGTCACCTTACATCCACAACCGATCTGAATCTAGTCGCATAATCAGCGCAAAGATTCGGATCCTCTACAAAACGAACTCCACCAACCGATCCGAGTCCAGTCGCAGCACCGGCTTAAAGATTCGGATCCTTGGCAATACAAACATCACCAACCGATCCGAGTCCAGTCGCAACACCGGCTCAATGATTCGGATCCTCAGCATACACAAGCACTCACCAACAGTGTGCTTCTTTCATCCCACCGACCCGAGTCCAGTCACAACACCGGCTCAATGATTCAGATCCTCAGCATACACAAGCACTCACCAACAGTGTGCTTCTTTCATCCGACCGATCCGAGTCCAGTCGCAACACCGGCTCAATGATTCGGATCCTCAGCATACACAAGCACTCACCAACAGTGTGCTTCTTTCATCCGACCGATCCGAGTCCAGTCGTAACACCGGCTCAATGATTCGGCTCCTTAGCATTACAAACCCCACCATCCAATCCGAGTCCAGTCGTAGCACCGGCTTAACGATTCGGATCCTTCCCAAACCAACTTTCACCAACCGATCCGAGTCCAGTCGCATACCGGCTCAATGATTAAAGATCCTTGGCATTACAAACCCCACCGTCCAATCCGAGTCCAGTCGCAGCACCGGCTCAACGATTCGGATCCTTGCCAACCCAACTTCACCGACCAATCCGAGTCCAGTCACATACCGGCTCAATGTTTCAGAATCCTCAGCATTACAAACCCCACCGTCCAATCCGAGTCCAGTTGTAGCATTGGCTAAACGATTTGGATCCTTGCCAACTCAACTTTCCCTGACCAATCCGAGTCCAGTCGTAGCACCGGCTCAATGATTCAGATCCTAGCCAAATACAACTTTCACCGACCGATCCGAGTCCAGTCGTAGCACCGGCTCAATGATTCGGATCCTCTGCAATACAAAGCGTCACCAACCGATCCGAGTCCAGTCGTAGCACTGGCTCAACGATTCGGATCCTTGCCAACCCAACTTTTACCGACCGATCCGAGTCCAGTCGTAGCACCGGCTCAATGATTCGGATCCTCTGCAATACAAAGCGTCACCAACCGATCCGAGTCCAGTCGTAGCACTGGCTCAACGATTCGGATCCTTGCCAACCCAACTTTCACCGACCGATCCGAGTCCAGTCGCATACCGGCTCAATGATGCAGAATCCTCGGCATTACAAACCCCACCGGCCAATCCGAGTCCAGTCGTAGCACCGACTCAATGGTTCGGATCCTCTACAATACAAAGCATCACCAACCGATCCGAGTCCAGTCGCAGCACCGGCTCAGCGATTCGGATCTAGCAATCCAGCAATCCATACAAGCCCCCTCGTCACCTCACATCCACAACCGATCCGAATCTAGTCACAGCATTAGTGCAACGATTCGGATCCTCGGCAATACGAACTCCACCAACCGTACAACTCCACCGACCGATCCGAGTCCAAATCGCAGCACCAGCTCAACGATTCGGATCCTGGGCAATACAAAACTTCTTCGACTGATCTTTCACAAATAAAGCCCCACCGGTGCTTACACCTCAGCCCGGTTTGAACTAGTTGCATCGGCGCTTACGAATACAGTGGAACTTAGGATTCAGATCTTCAGCCTTACGTGTATTAAAGCATTAACATTCACAGACACGCATCTCATCATAACTCCTTGCAATCGCTGCAAGACACGCATCTCATCATAACTCCTTGCATTTGCTGGAAAAAAAAAAAAAAAAAAAACGCATCTCAGCATATACCCATTTTGCAATCTCTGTAAAATATGCATCTCAGTACAAACTCCTTGCAATTGCTACAAATACACGCATCTTACCACATACCTGTTTGCAATCACTGCAAAACATGCATCTCAGTATAAACTCCTTGCAATTGCTGCAAATACACGCATCTTAGTGTTTACCCACTTGCAATCGCTGCAAAACACGCATCTCAGCATATACCCATTTTGCAATCTCTGTAAAATACGCATCTCAGTACAAACTCCTTGCAATTGCTACAAATACACGCAACTTACCACATACCCGTTTGCAATCACTGCAAAACATGCATCTCAGTATAAACTCCTTGCAATTGCTGCAAATACACGCATCTTAGTGTTTACCCACTTGCAATCCCTGCAAAACACGCATCTCAGCATATGCCCATTTTGCAATCTCTGTAAAATACGCATCTCAGTACAAACTCCTTGCAATTGCTACAAATACACGCAACTTACCACATACCCGTTTGCAATCACTGCAAAACATGCATCTCAGTATAAACTCCTCGCAATTGCTGCAAATACTCGCATCTTAGTGTTTACCCACTTACAATCACTGCAAAACACGCGGCTCAGCATATACCCATTTTTTGCCATTGCTGCAAAACACGCATCTCAGCATTTACCCATTTTTGCAGTCACGGCAAAGAAAAAAAAAAAAAACGCATCTCAGTATATACCCTTTGCAATCGCTGCAAAAACACGCATCTCAGTATATACTCCCTGCAATCGCTGCAAAAACACGCATCTCAGTATATACTCCCTGCAATCACTGCAAAAACACGCATCTCAGTATATACTCCCTGCAATCGCTGCAAAAACACGCATCTCAATATATACTCCTTGCAATCGCTGCAAAAACACGCATCTCAGCATATACCCATTTGCAATCGCTGCAAACATGCATATCAACATATACTCCTTGCAATCTCTGCAAGCACACTCAGTGGCGCTTATACAGCCCACTTCATCTTTTTAGTAGCACTTAAAAAAAAAAAAAAATAAATAAATAAAAACCCAGACTCGAGGTGACCCTTATCTCACGCCTCCTAGTGTTTCTCTCCCAAGTACAAGTTCCTGACTAAATCCTTAAATTAGACGTGCCAGAAATAGCGGATCTGCCCAGATGGAATGAATTTCTCATCAACTGGAATGGTATGTCAATGTTCATTCCGTTAGCATCTCCCTCTTCATCTCAGGTAGTCACGGACGCCGCAGCCTCCACAGGTCCTCGCGTCAATTTTTTGGCTATCTTTGGTCTGAAGGGCCATGGCCATCAGAAATCCTTTTGATCCCCGACTTCAGTTAGTCCTTTTCTTTGATTGAACTCTACCCCATTATTGCAGCAGCTCATGTCTGGCGCAGTAACTGGGCAGGACAAACACTGTCGTTTGCCACAGACAACCAAGCCACAGCTAGTATTCTAAATAAAAGCAGGTTCAACTCGCTGGCCATCATGGCCTTCCTGAGCAGGCTGGTGCAACTATCCCCACAGCACCAAATAATGTTCGCTGCATCTACATCCCAGGCAAATGCAATACTCTGGCCGACGCACTACCCGTTTTAACTTTGCGTTATTCTTTCGCAGGGATCTGGAACCGACCCGACCATGTTTCTTATCCCACATTGGTCGTAGCTAACCTCGGATTAAAACAAACACCTTCACAATGCTACCCGCCTTATTAATCTATCATTTTCTCACAAACGCCCTGAAGGCCTACCGTACTGCCTGGAATATCCATGACAGGTTCCTAGTCTCAAACCCTGGGGCAGTATCAGGAGATTTCCATCACATCCTGGCCTTCATATCATCTTGCCACACACAGTTGGCATTTTCACACCATACCATTAGTCTCTACTTAGCTGGCATCCAGCATTTCATCTCCTTACAAAATCCTATCAAACCATCTTTGGTTGCCGCCCATGCGGTCAAGTCTACACTGCACGGTAGTCACAGACAACTCCAAATCAACAGTAAACGCCTGCCTGCGACCAGCACCATATTCCGAGACAGGTCTACCATCCTGTCACATTCCCCTTTGGGTTAATTTCAGCCCGGTCGTTCACGCAGCCATCTACCTGGCTTTCTGCGGTTTCTTATGCCCCAGTGAATTCACGGTCACCGGCCCCAGTAACATGTTACATAGACGCCACCTGACACGCCACCAAAGTTACTTCATCCGACACCTCATGGTGTCCGAAACACAACAGTCTGGTCCCGGTGTAGATATCATACTTCCCAGACTCGTAAACGCCTGGTGCCCCGTGGCCATTCTAGACCAGTTATTAGCTCATCTGCCCGACCTCTCGGAAGGCAGCCATTACTACCGTTCCCTACTAGCCCTCTAAGTAGCAACCAGTTCACTAGACACGTTAGCAATCTTTTGCCCAACTTAGGCCTTGACCCCGGACAATTCTCTGGAAATTCTTTCGCATTGGAGTAGCATCAGCAGCCTCACGAAACGGGGTCCCGGACCACGTCATCTAGAAAATGGGCAGGCGGAAATTCGCTTGCTTCGCTCGATACATTCCCAATCCACAAGCAGAAATGTCACAAGCCTTTGGCAAGCTTGCCCTGTAGTATGTCAGTAAACTTAAATCATTACCTCCCTAACCAAGTCTTTTTGCGCCCTTCTCTGGCATACCACCCAGCAGATCTGGGTTTACCATACAGCAGGCCAGGGCACACTTCAGGTCTATTTTATGTTGTTAGTCTTGTGACGTGTTTATGTGCTTCATATCTCTCAGGACGGAGGGCTCCGACCATAAATAGGAAGGCCGGGTTACCGACCTGAAGTTATGGGAGGAGCCTGGAGGGTATTTAACCAGACCACCCAGGATGGTCTGTGTCGGTTCCAGTGCGCGATACCCACCCACCCATTCCCCTTCTTGGGGTACTTCTCTTCAAACAATTTCTCTACAGAAACATCCATTACTTTCTTAAGGTATGCGCCCTTCTCTAGCATACCACCCAGCAGATCTGGGTTTACCATACAGCAGGCCAGGGCACACTTCAGGTCTATTTTATGTTGTTAGTCTTGTGACGTGTTTATGTGCTTCATATCTCTCAGGACGGAGGGCTCCAACCATAAATATATATATGTATATATATATATATATATATATATATATATATATATATATATATATATATATATATATATATATATAGCTTTTTATCCCCATTTTAGCTAGCTATGAGTAAGCACTTGGTGTAAGTGCGAAACGCGTCAGCTTTTTTTGTACCACCCCACAGTTGTGTTTTGTGTACCCCATGATCCTGTATTTTGAATAAAAGACGGATTTATCCATTCCAGTGTGCGGCTGTCCAGGTTTTCTTGTTCTCTTCTACTTGCATCAGCATTTAGGCAGCACCTGGGGCTCTTCTCTTCCTGGAGGTAATGAGACACAAGCACTCTGGTTTAAGCCCCTCTTTGAGCGGAGGATCCCACATCATCTTGTTTAATTTCTGGACTTTTGCTTCTTTATCCACCAGCTCAGAGGTATTCCCGGATTGCTGATTTCACTCTTTCTATTTTGTCCTCCAGTTTGTTTTCAAGAAGAGTTTGTCTACATATATATACCATTATTGATCATGCGGTTACCTCAACACCAGTGGCTGATAGGACCCCCGATCGGACCCCCCCCGGTGACGGTTGTCAAATCCTCCCCTGCGATTAGTGGTGAGGGGGAGGCCATCCATTCGTGGCCCCCCCCCTCGCGATCGCTCCCAGCCAATGGGATCATTTTCCTGCCTCTGTATTGTACACAGAGGCAGAGGAAATGATGTCATCTCTCCTCGGCTCGGCATTTTCCATTCCGGCGCCGAGGAGAGAAGACTGGAATGTGAGTGCACAACACACACACATACAGTAGAACATGCCAGGCATACAATACACCCCCGATACCCCCCAATCACCCCCCCCCCCCCCTTGTCACACTGACACCAAGCAGGTTTTTTTTTTTTTGATTACTGCATGGTGTCAGTTTGTGACAGTTACTGTGGTGGGACAGTTAGTATTAGCCCCCTTTAGGTCTAGGGTACCCCCCTAACCCCCCCAATAAAGTTTTAACCCCTTGATCACCCCCCGTCACCAGTGTCACTAAGCGATCATTTTTCTGATTGCTGTATTAGTGTCACTGGTGACGCTAGTTAGGGACGTAAATATTTAGGTTCGCCGTCAGCGTTTTATAGCGACAGGGACCCCCATATACTATCTAATAAATGTTTTAACCCCTTGATTGCCCCCTAGTTAACCCTTTCACCACTGATCACCGTATAACTGTTACGGGTGACGCTGTTTAGTTCGTTTATTTTTTATAGTGTCAGGGCACCCGCCGTTTATTACCGAATAAAGGTTTAGCCCCCTGATCGCCCGGCGGTGATATGCGTCGCCCCAGGCAGCGTTAGATTAGCGCCAGTACCGCTAACACCCACGCACGCAGCATACGCCTCCCTTAGTGGTATAGTATCTGAACGGATCAATATCTGATCCGATCAGATCTGTACTAGCGTCCCCAGCAGTTTAGGGTTCCCAAAAACGCAGTGTTAGCGGGATCAGCCCAGATACCTGCTAGCACCTGCGTTTTGCCCCTCCGCCTGGCCCAGCCCTGCCCACCCAAGTGCAGTATCAATCGATCACTGTCACTTACAAAACACTAAACGCATAACTGCAGCGTTCACAGAGTCAGGCCTGATCCCTGCGATCGCTAATAGTTATTTTGGTAGCGTTTTGGTGAACTGGCAAGCACCAGCCCCAGGCAGCGTCAGGTTAGCGCCAGTACCGCTAACACCCACGCACGCACTGTACACCTCCCTTAGTGGTGTAGTATCTGAACGGATCAATATCTGATCCGATCAGATCTATACTAGCGTCCCCAGCAGTTTAGGGTTCCCAAAAACGCAGTGTTAGCAGGATCAGCCCAGATACCTGCTAGCACCTGCGTTTTGCCCCTCCGCCCGGCCCAACCCAGCCCACCCAAGTGCAGTATCAATCGATCACTGTCACTTACAAAACTCTAAACGCATAACTGCAGCATTCGCAGAGTCAGGCCTGATCCCTGCGATCGCTAACAGTTTTTTTGGTAGCGTTTTGGTGAACTGGCAAGCACCAGCGGCCTAGTACACCCCGGTCGTAGTCAAACCAGCACTGCAGTAACACTTATTGACGTGGTGAGTCCCATAAGTGCAGTTCAAGCTGGTGAGGTGGCAAGCACAAGTAGTGTCCCGCTGCCACCAAGAAGAAGACAAACACAGGCCCGTCGTGCCCATCATGCCCTTCCTGCTGCATTCGCTAATCCTAATTGGGAACCCACCACTTCTGCAGCACCCGTACTTCCCCCATTCACATCCCCAACCAAATGCAGTCAGCTGCATGAGAGGCATTTTCTTTATGTCCTCCCGAGTACCCCTACCCAACGAACCCCCCAAAAAAGATGTTGTGTCTGCAGCAAGCGCGGATATAGGTGTGACACCCGCTATTATTGTACCTCCTGTCCTGACAATCCTGGTCTTTGCATTGGTGAATGTTTTGAACGCTACCATGCACTAGTTGAGTATTAGCGTAGGGTACAGCATTGCACAGACTAAGCGCCATTTCACAGGGTCTCCCAAGATGCCATCGCATTTTGAGAGACCCGAACCTGGAACCGGTTACAGTTATAAAAGTTAGTTACAAAAAAAAGTGTAAAAAAAAAAAGTGTATATATATATATATATATATATATATATATATATATATATATATATATATATATATATATATATATATATATATATATATATATATATATATATATATATAATAGTTGTTGTTTTATTGTTCTCTCTCTATTCTCTCTCTATTGTTCTGCTCTTTTTTACTGTATTCTATTCTGCAATGTTTTATTGTTATTATGTTTTATCATGTTTGCTTTTCAGGTATGCAATTTTTTATACTTTACTGTTTACTGTGCTTTATTGTTAACCATTTTTTTGTCTTCAGGTACGCCATTCACGACTTTGAGTGGTTATACCAGAATGATGCCTGCAGGTTTAGGTATCATCTTGGTATCATTCTTTTCAGCCAGCGGTCAGCTTTCATGTAAAAGCAATCCTAGCGGCTAATTAGCCTCTAGACTGCTTTTACAAGCAGTGGGAGGGAATGCCCTCACCGTCTTCCGTTTTTTTCTCTGGCTCTCCTGTCTCAACAGGGAACCTGAAAATGCAGCCGGTGATTCAGCCAGCTGACCATAGAGCTGATCAGAGACCAGAGTGGCTCCAAACATCTCTATGGCCTAAGAAACCGGAAGCTACGAGCATTTCATGACTTCGATTTCGCCGGATGTAAACAGCGCCATTGGGAAATTGGGAAAGCATTTTATCACACCGATCTTGGTGTGGTCAGATGCTTTGAGGGCAGAGGAGAGATCTAGGGTCTAATAGACCCCATTTTTTTCAAAAAAGAGTACCTGTCACTACCTATTGCTATCATAGGGGATATTTACATTCCCTGAGATAACAATAAAAATGATTAAAAAAAAAATGAAAGGAACAGTTTAAAAATAAGATAAAAAAGCAAAAAAAAAAAAAAAAAATTAAAAAAAAAAAAGCACCCCTGTCGCCCCCTGCTCTCGCGCTAAGGCGAACGCAAGCGGCGGTCTGTCGTCAAACGTAAACAGCAATTGCACCATGCATGTGAGGTATCACCGCGAAGGTCAGATCGAGGGCAATAATTTTAGCAGTAGACCTCCTCTGTAAATCTAAAGTGGTAACCTGTAAAGGTTTTTAAAGGCTTTTAAAAATGTATTTATTTTGTTGCCACTGCACGTTTGTGCGCAATTGTAAAGCATGTCATGTTTGGTATCCATGTACTCGGCCTAAGATCATCTTTTTTATTTCATCAAACATTTGGACAATATAGTGTGTTTTAGTGCATTAAAATTTAAAAAAGTGTGTTTTTTCCCCAAAAAATGCGTTTGAAAAATCGCTGCGCAAATACTGTGTGAAAAAAAAAATAAAACACCCACCATTTTAATCTGTAGGGCATTTGCTTTAAAAAAATATATAATGTTTGGGGGTTCGAAGTAATTTTCTTGCAAAAAAAAATAATTTTTTCATGTAAACAAAAATTGTCAGAAAGGGCTTTGTCTTCAAGTGGTTAGAAGAGTGGGTGATGTGTGACATAAGCTTCTAAATGTTGTGCATAAAATGCCAGGACAGTTCAAACCCCCCCCAAATGACCCAATTTTGGAAAGTAGACACCCCAAGCTATTTGCTGAGAGTCATGTCGAGTCCATGGAATATTTTATATTGTGACACAAGTTGCGGGAAAGAGACACATTTTTTTTTTTTTTGCACAAAGTTGTCACTAAATGATATATTGCTCAAACATGCCATGGGAATATGTGAAATTACACCCCAAAATACATTCTGCTGCTTCTCCTGAGTACGGGGATACCACATGTGTGAGACTTTTTGGGAGCCTAGCCGCGTACGGGACCCCGAAAACCAAGCACTGCCTTCAGGCTTTCTAAGGGCGTACATTTTTGATTTCACTCTTCACTGCCTATCACAGTTTCGGAGGCCATTGAATGCCCAGGTGGCACAAACCCCCCCCCCAAATGACCCCATTTTGGAAAGTAGACACCCCAAGCTATTTGCTGAGAGGTATAGTAAGTATTTTGTAGACCTCACTTTTTGTCACAAAGTTTTGAAAATTGAAAAGTTTTTTCTTGTCTTTCTTTATTTTCAAAAACAAGTGAGAGCTGCAAAATACTCACCATGCCTCTCAGCAAATAGCTTGGGGTGTCTACTTTCCAAAATGGGGTAATTTGGGGGGGTTTTGTGCCACCTGGGCATTCCATGGCCTCCGAAACTGTGATAGGCAGTGAAGAGTGAAATAAAAAATGTACACCCTTAGAAATCCTGAAGGCGGTGATTGGTTTTCCGGGCCCCGTACGCGGCTAGGCTCCCAAAAAGTCCCACACATGTGGTATCCCCATACTCAGGAGAAGCAGCTAAATGTATTTTGGGGTGCAATTCCACATATGTCCATGGCCTGTGTGAGCAATATATCATTTAGTGACAACTTTGTGCAAAAAATAAATAAATAAATAAAAATGTGTCACTTTCCCGCAACTTGTGTCAAAATATAAAATATTCCATGGACTCAACATGCCTCTCAGCAAATAGCTTGGGGTGTCTACTTTCCAAAATGGGGTCATTTGGGGGGGGGTTTCTGCCATCTGGGCATTTTATGGCCTTCAAAACTGTGATAGGTAGTGAGGAGTGAAATCAAAAATTTACGCCCTTAGAAATCCTGAAGGCGGTGATTAGTTTTCGGGGCCCCGTACGTGGCTAGGTTCCCAAAAAGTCCCACACATGTGGTATCCCCGTACTCAGGAGAAGCAGATGAATGTATTTTGGGGTGCAATTCCACATAGGCCCATGGCCTGTGTCAGCAATATATCATTTAGTGTCAACTTTTTGTAAAAATTTTTTTTTTTGTCATTATTCAATCACTTGGGACAAAAAAATAAATATTCAATGGGTTCAACATGCCTCTCAGCAATTTCCTTGGGGTGTCTACTTTCCAAAATGGGGTCATTTGGGGGGGTTTTGTACCGCCCTGCCATTTTAGCACCTCAAGAAATGACATAGGCAGTCATAAACTAAAAGCTGTGTAAATTCCAGAAAATGTACCCTAGTTTGTAGACGCTATAACTTTTGCGCAAACTAATAAATATACGCTTATTGACATTTTTTTTACCGAAGACATGTGGTCGAATACATTTTGGCCTAAATGTATGACTAAAATTGAGTTTATTGGATTCTTTTTATAACAAAAAGTAGAAGATATCATTTTTAAAAAAAAATTTCTGTCTTTTTCCGTTTATAGCGCAAAAAATAAAAACCGCAGAGGTGATCAAATACCATCAAAAGAAAGCTCTATTTGTGGGAAGAAAAGGAAGCAAATTTCGTTTGGGTACAGCATTGCATGACCGCGCAATTAGCAGTTAAAGCAACGCAGTGCCAAATTGGAAAAAGACCTCTGGTCCTTAGGCAGCATAATGGTCCGGGGCTAAAGTGGTTAACTCTTAAGAAACAATTTTTTGGATTCTCCACAGAGTTTACAGAGGTCTCCTTTGATGGCTGCGATACAGGTGAGTCTCCCCCTTCACCTATATTATTTACTGAAGTTTGTGCTTTGCATGACTGATTGATTTGACACATGAATCGGATCTATCTCCCACGGATCCCACTGATGTTCAACATAAACTACCATTCAAAATCAGATCGGAATTTTATCCAGTGGCATCCAGGGGAAAGGATCTCGATCTATTTCAAAAGATGGTGGAGGGCGACTTAACGCGCCTGGTTCGCAGCTGTCACAGGAAACCCACTAGCGATAATTTAACTTCAGATGAGTGACATGCATTTAAACAACTGATGGCAGACGACATTATTGTCATCAGAAATGCAGACAAGGGTAGGATAGTTGTTGTATTAGATTCAGATATGTATAAAATGGATGCTTTACGCCAATTGTCTGATACACACACCTATTTACCGCTCAGTTCAAATCCTACTATCCCTTTTAAAAAACAACTATCCACCTTACTTGACAGGGCGGTGCAGGTAGGCCTTTTTTCTCAGAGGAATAAAGAATCATTTATCCCAGAGCATCCCATCATGCCAGTCTTCTATCATTTACCGAAGGTCCACAAGGGGTTAAATCCCCTTACGGGGCAACCCATTGTAGCTGGCATAGGTTCACTCAATGACCGCCTGAGTGAATGGATAGACTCTCAACTTCAACCTTTAACCATTAACCTGCTGGGTTACCTGAGGGACACCAAACATTTACTTGGTAAACTTCAGGACTTCAAATAGGAGAGCAATTATAGGTGGATAAGTTGTGATGTTACGAGTCTTTATTCCAGCATTCCACATCACTTGGGCCTCCAAGCAGTATCCTGGTTCCTTAGCAGGTCAGGTAAACATTTTCTAGTTCTCCAGGAGTTCATTTTACATTTTACAAGCGTTGGAATACTTGTTAACACATAACATTTCATGTTTGACGGGGGCTATTACCTCCAGAAATGCGGGGCCCTCTATGGGGGCAAAATTTTCACCCTCATTAGCCAACCTGTTCATGGGTTGGTGGGAGAGGTCCCGCGTTTTTGGACCGGATAGCCCCCGTCGATCAGATACAGTGTTCTTCTGTCGTTTCATTGATGAACTTTTGTTCATCACCTCGGATGAGAATGCAGATTTGAACGCCTGGCTTCTATATTTCAATGATAACCCTTTAAATCTGAGGTTTACAGGTGTTTTACATACCAACACCATAGAATTTTTGGATGTGAGACTGGTGGGTACAGGTGGGTCGGTTCATACTAGTCTCTACAGGAAACTCACTGCGGGGAACTCTCTACTCAGAGCCGACTCCGCACACCCCGGCCATACTGTTAGAGGAGTGCCATATGGACAATTCCTCAGGCTTAAACGCCTATGTAGTACATCTGAGACGTTTAACATAGAAGCCAGCAACATGGCACATAGGTTTAAAGCTCTGGGTTATCCTGATTCTCTTATTAATAAAACACTCAGTACTGTTAAGGCCATCCCCAGACACTCACTTCTAGTGGAAAAACCAAATAAAAGAACGAAACAAAGATTGTCCCAATTTCAGATAATATCCCAATTTTTTCAACATCATATAGTTCAGAGTTCACCCAAATCAAGGGCATTATTAACAGATATCTTCCTATCTTATTCAATGACCCAGTTTATAATAAAATTATTTCTGGAGGAGTGCAGATGGTTTCCCGCAGAGCACCCACGTTGTGTCGTTCTCTTTCACCCAGTCTATTTCTTACCAGCAAATTGAAGTCCAATTGGTTAAATTTCACAGGAAACTTTAAATATGGTATGGGAAGCTGCAATTACTGTAACTATATCAAATAAGGCAAGACTATCCAGTCATGTAGTAATGGTAGAGAGTTTAACATCTCTTCTTTTATCAATTGCAATACCCAATATCTGGTATATGTCATTACATGTGAAAGTTGCAAAATTCAATATGTGGGTCGTACAACACGTCGCCTTAGGGACCGTTAGTACGACCATCTACATGACATAGAGAAAGACAAATTAACAAATGTAGCCAAACATTGGATTTTTGAACATCACAAAAATACATCTAGTCTTTCTATTCAGGGCATTGAAAAGGTTGTGACTCCTGTTAGGGGAGGGGATAAATTTCAATTGTTGTGTAAACGCGAAGTATATTGGATTTTTTCTCTAGATACCAGAATCCCGTCAGGTTTGAATTATGAATGGGATGTTTCCCATTTTTATGAATAAAAAATACCTGACTAAGAGCTATACATCTTAACATATATTACTCCATCATTTATATATATACTACTCTTATTTAGGGATTCCAATATGCCATGAACACGTATATTTATACATTGCTAGTCATATCTAATTATTTTTGTTTTGATTGGATTCACCCATAATTTTTTTTCCCCTATTTATGGCTTTAGTTTTTTCAATGAACATCAATATTGATCTTTATCCTTCTAATCCTAACATGGTTATACTTAAAGTGGATGTAAACCCAATGTCATCCTTTCTAAACTACTGCCATAGGGGTGATCTATAAGGATATACATGCCTCCTGCATGTATTTTTACCTGTCAAATGTCTCCCCTCTGTTATTAGACCCGAAAAACTGCAGATTCTGTGGGTGGGTCTGTTGTCTGGAGCTCGGTGGGTGGAGTCGTGATGTCAGTAGACTCCCCACCCACCTCTACACTCCCCTTGTCAAATATGCATTTTCTCCTGTGTATTTCTAACGCTGAACTTCTGCTATGATCTCTAACATCCAGTGAAAAGACAGGAAAGTAACCACATGACTTCAGCATGCCAAATCATGCTGAGGTGTGGAACAGCCAATCCTTGCAGAGCTGCTGAAGAAAGGAGTGGGAGGGAATTAAAAAATACTGCATGTGTTTTAGGCTAGTGCACGAGATATGTAAATCACCTGTCACTCACAGCAAGGGGGAGGATTTGACAAAGTTTTTCTCAGGTTGTCAAGAATTATCTCACTGAACAATAAAAGAGGATTGCTCAGAGATGGATTAACTCTGTGTGGCAAGACTGGGCTCAAATGATAGGAAATCTTATACTCTACAGTATGATATAAAAAAAAAATTTCGGGTTTACATCCACTTTAAGGATGGACTTAAACTGTTTTTCAACATTTAACAACATTTTTTGTTTTTTACAACTCCCGTCCCATTCCTTTTCCTCCTCTCTTCTCTTTTCTGAATTGTCATTTGAAGTGCCGTATTTTTTTTAAAAAAATGTTTTTTTTCCTCCAAAAGGTTCTCCTTTGTTCACTGGCAGCTCGCACATATATTTAGTTGTACTTATATCCATATTTTTACAACTAAAACTAGCTGCTTGATACGAATGATTAAACATATATTTTTAAGTTTTTGGAGAGCGTTTCAATATAGTTCTGCTAACGGGCGTCTGGATTGGCGTTTTTGTTTCATATGCCATTCCAGTACCCCAATTTCATTAACTTTAGGTTTTGAACCAATATATGCACATGGATATATATATCTTTGTTTAATTACACATCCACATGGATGAGTCCAACTTTATGGTTCATCACCATTCTAGAAACATCATTCTTGTATATGATGTTTTTATATGGCTACAGGTACGTCTTTACCACATAACTAAAAAGTTCTTTATATATTCTAAATATATTTTTTGTACTTGTTTTTGAATGTTTGTCTGTGACATATTTGTTTTTCTTTCAGATCATGGGCTTGATGATTATGGACTATGTAGATCTAACAATCATGCCGTCTTGAGATCACGGCACCTGTTGTTAATTTATTGCATATTAATTTTGCGTGCATGTCTTGCACATATTCACTCACATGCATTTACCCTCAGTCCTCATCTTAGTATACATATATATTTTTAGAATTGATTGCCCTGTGTATACACATTTTTTTCATACATGCTCAGTTTTTATTCAGATAACATATATATCACTACCTATTTGTCACGACGCACATTCACATTTTGAAAAAAAAAACAAAAAACTTTTTGACCCTGGATAACCGGGTTATAAATTGTTTAATTTGTTCATATTATAACACATATTATTACACACATTTTTTCACATGTGCTCATTCATTATATGTATATTTTATACATTTATGGCTATCACATTATTTTAATACTTATTTTTATTTTTATTTCATTCATTTTTTTCACTTTATTTAATTTAATTTTATTACATCTTCAAATTGTTGTTTCTATGCTCTTTGCTATAGAGATTTCCATTTTAGATTTACTAACCAGCAGCAGGTGCGGAGATCTCATACGGCTGCTTCTCAGCTGTTCTGTATTTTCTCACCATAGCATGGTCACATGTTCTAATATTTTTAGAATATATACAGTGCCTTGCGAAAGTATTCGGCCCCCTTGAACTTTTCAACCTTTTGCCACATTTCAGGCTTCAAACATAAAGATATAAAATTTTTATTTTTTGTGAAGAATCACCAACAAGTGGGACACAATTGTGAAGTGGAACGAAATCTATTGGATTGTTGAAACTTTTTTAACTAATAAAAAAATGAAAAGTGGGGCGTGCAAAATTATTCGGCCCCCTTGCGTTAATACTTTGTAGAGCCACCTTTTGCTGCGATTAAAGCTGCAAGTCGCTTGGGGTATGTCTCTATCAGTTTTGCACATCGAGAGATTGAAATTCTTGCCCATTCTTCCTTGCAAAACAGCTCGAGCTCAGTGGGGTTGGATGGAGAGCGTTTGTGAACAGCAGTTTTCAGCTCTTTCCACAGATTCTCGATTGGATTCAGGTCTGGACTTTGACTTGGCCATTCTAACACCTGGATACGTTTATTTGTGAACCATTCCTTTGTAGATTTTGCTGTATGTTTGGGATCATTGTCTTGTTGGAAGATAAATCTCCGTCCCAGTTTCAGGTCTTTTGCAGACTCCAACAGGTTTTCATCCAGAATGGTCCTGTATTTGGCTGCATCCATCTTCCCCTCAATTTTAACCATCTTCCCTGTCCCTACTGAAGAAAAGCAGGCCCAAACCATGATGCTGCCACCACCATGTTTGACAGTGGGGATGGTGTGTTGAGGGTGATGAGCTGTGTTGCTTTTACGCCAAACATATCGTTTTGCATTGTGGCCAAAAAGTTGATTTTGGTTTCATCGGACCAGAGCACCTTCTTCCACATGTTTGGTGTGTCTCCCAGGTGGCTTGTGGCAAACTTTAGACGAGACTTTTTATGGATATCTTTGAGAAATGGCTTTCTTCTTGCCACTCTTCCATAAAGGCCAGATTTGTGCAGTGTACGACTGATTGTTGTCCTATGGACAGACTCTCCCACCTCAGCTGTAGTTCTCTGCAGTTCATCCAGAGTGATCATGGGCCTCTTGGCTGCATCTCTGATCAGTCTTCTCCTTGTCTGAGCTGAAAGTTTAGAGGGACAGCCAGGTCTTGGTAGATTTGCAGTGGTCTGATACTCCTTCCATTTCAAAATGATCGCTTGCACAGTGCTCCTTGGGATGTTTAAAGCTTGGGAAATCTTTTTGTATCCAAATCCGGCTTTAAACTTCTCCACAACAGTATTACGGACCTGCCTGGTGTGTTCCTTGGTCTTCATGATGCTCTCTGTGCTTTCAACAGAACCCTGAGACTATCACAGAGCAGGTGCATTTATACAGAGACTTGATTACACACAGGTGGATTCTATTTATCACCATCAGTCATTTAGGACAACATTGGATCATTCAGAGATCCTCGCTGAACTTCTGGAGTGAGTTTTCTGCACTGAAAGTAAAGGGGCCGAATAATTTTGCACGCACCACTTTTCAGTTTTTTATTTGCTAAAAAAGTTTAAAATATCCAATAGATTTCTTTCCACTTCACAATTGTGTCCCACTTGTTGGTGATTCTTCACAAAAAATTAAAATTTTATATCTTTATGTTTGAAGCCTGAAATGTGGCAAAAGGTTGAAAAGTTCAAGGGGGCTGAATACTTTTGCAAGGCACTGTATATATATATATATAGGAAGGCCGGTTTACCGGCCTGAAGTTATGGGAGGAGCCTGGAGGGTATTTAACCAGACCACCCAGGATGGTCTGTGTCGGTTCCAGTGCGCGGTAGCTCACATCACAGGGCTGACTCTTCCCAGCTCACCTCACGTTCGGCAGTCTGTGCATTCAATCGCAGGTGCACTCCGGCTTTTCATTCGTGGTCTTCGTCGGCGGTTCCCACTCACGGTCGCAGGTAGTATCCAAACTTTCGTGTCATGTGCAAAATCTTGCGGTTTATTATGCTTCTTATCCTGCACCCCTTTCGTGAAAAAACCTGCCCCGGAGTTGTTGTCGCTCATGTCCCGACATCATTCGGCACAGGCATAGTACATTCGTAAAGTTCCTTCTGACAAATATACGATTCATTCGTAGACCCAAGCCCCCAGTCACTGTAGGTCGTTCTCAATATCACTCGCAATAGGCTTCACTGGTCAAAAAATTCATGCTCCATGGGGTTGCCATCTCATTCACTAGGAGATCAGCATATATTGTTTGTATAGGTTTCTGTGGCTGATTGAGGTGTGGTTGAGCCCACCTGGTGCCTTCTCTGCACTTGATTAGCCTGGGGGGATGGGTGGTTGATAGGTGTTCAGTTTCACAGTAAGGGATGGCATACACTCTACAACCAATTTGTATCAGATACTCCTTACTACCGATTTATATCGGATTAATTTAATATGTTTTACAAACTGATTCATATCAGATGCATTGCAGAGGCCGACTCTACCAACTCACTGCATGTCCTTCGAGATTGGTCGTAGGTTTTATCAATTGTCCCACACTCACTGTCGCAGGTAGCACTTGTGCTTTCCTGCTACCGAACCGTTACTTTATGTTCCCCTTCGTAAACCACCTACAACTTCGTAGGTCTTACTCGGTTATTCGCACACATCCATACTTACTGCCTTTTTCCGTTCCTCATTCGAGCCCAGTCGCATCCGCGATGTTACCACTCATGACAGCCTCCACTCGGCACCACTGGTATCTTACCGACTAGGCGGTAAGAACCGTACGAATAAGCACAAGTCACCTTCGGGAACAAGTCACTTACAATGAATGTAGTCGCAACATCGGCCCTATGATTTAGATCCTCAGCAAATCACAAGCCCCTTCAATCACTAACACCGTCAGCCGATCCGAGTCCAGTCGTAGCACCGGCTCAACGATTCAGATCCGGAAACACAAGCCCCATCGTCACCTTACATCCACAACCGATCTGAATCTAGTCGCATAATCAGCGCAAAGATTCGGATCCTCTACAAAACGAACTCCACCAACCGATCCGAGTCCAGTCGCAGCACCGGCTTAAAGATTCGGATCCTTGGCAATACAAACATCACCAACCGATCCGAGTCCAGTCGCAACACCGGCTCAATGATTCGGATCCTCAGCATACACAAGCACTCACCAACAGTGTGCTTCTTTCATCCCACCGACCCGAGTCCAGTCACAACACCGGCTCAATGATTCAGATCCTCAGCATACACAAGCACTCACCAACAGTGTGCTTCTTTCATCCGACCGATCCGAGTCCAGTCGCAAAACCGGCTCAATGATTCGGATCCTCAGCATACACAAGCACTCACCAACAGTGTGCTTCTTTCATCCCACCGGCCCGAGTCCAGTCGCAACACCGGCTCAATGATTCAGATCCTCAGCATACACAAGCACTCACCAACAGTGTGCTTCTTTCACCCGACCGATCCGAGTCCAGTCGCAACACCGGCTCAATGATTCGGATCCTCAGCATACACAAGCACTCACCAACAGTGTGCTTCTTTCATCCGACCGATCCGAGTCCAGTCGTAACACCGGCTCAATGATTCGGATCCTTAGCATTACAAACCCCACCATCCAATCCGAGTCCAGTCGTAGCACCGGCTTAACGATTCGGATCCTTCCCAAACCAACTTTCACCAACCGATCCGAGTCCAGTCGCATACCGGCTCAATGATTAAAGATCCTTGGCATTACAAACCCCACCGTCCAATCCGAGTCCAGTCGCAGCACCGGCTCAACGATTCGGATCCTTGCCAACCCAACTTCACCGACCAATCCGAGTCCAGTCACATACCGGCTCAATGTTTCAGAATCCTCAGCATTACAAACCCCACCGTCCAATCCGAGTCCAGTTGTAGCATTGGCTAAACGATTTGGATCCTTGCCAACTCAACTTTCCCTGACCAATCCGAGTCCAGTCGTAGCACCGGCTCAATGATTCAGATCCTAGCCAAATACAACTTTCACCGACCGATCCGAGTCCAGTCGTAGCACCGGCTCAATGATTCGGATCCTCTGCAATACAAAGCGTCACCAACCGATCCGAGTCCAGTCGTAGCACTGGCTCAACGATTCGGATCCTTGCCAACCCAACTTTTACCGACCGATCCGAGTCCAGTCGTAGCACCGGCTCAATGATTCGGATCCTCTGCAATACAAAGCGTCACCAACCGATCCGAGTCCAGTCGTAGCACTGGCTCAACGATTCGGATCCTTGCCAACCCAACTTTCACCGACCGATCCGAGTCCAGTCGCATACCGGCTCAATGATGCAGAATCCTCGGCATTACAAACCCCACCGGCCAATCCGAGTCCAGTCGTAGCACCGACTCAATGGTTCGGATCCTCTACAATACAAAGCATCACCAACCGATCCGAGTCCAGTCGCAGCACCGGCTCAGCGATTCGGATCTAGCAATCCAGCAATCCATACAAGCCCCCTCGTCACCTCACATCCACAACCGATCCGAATCTAGTCACAGCATTAGTGCAACGATTCGGATCCTCGGCAATACGAACTCCACCAACCGTACAACTCCACCGACCGATCCGAGTCCAAATCGCAGCACCAGCTCAACGATTCGGATCCTGGGCAATACAAAACTTCTTCGACTGATCTTTCACAAATAAAGCCCCACCGGTGCTTACACCTCAGCCCGGTTTGAACTAGTTGCATCGGCGCTTACGAATACAGTGGAACTTAGGATTCAGATCTTCAGCCTTACGTGTATTAAAGCATTAACATTCACAGACACGCATCTCATCATAACTCCTTGCAATCGCTGCAAGACACGCATCTCATCATAACTCCTTGCATTTGCTGAAAAAAAAAAAAAAAAAAAACGCATCTCAGCATATACCCATTTTGCAATCTCTGTAAAATATGCATCTCAGTACAAACTCCTTGCAATTGCTACAAATACACGCATCTTACCACATACCTGTTTGCAATCACTGCAAAACATGCATCTCAGTATAAACTCCTTGCAATTGCTGCAAATACACGCATCTTAGTGTTTACCCACTTGCAATCGCTGCAAAACACGCATCTCAGCATATACCCATTTTGCAATCTCTGTAAAATACGCATCTCAGTACAAACTCCTTGCAATTGCTACAAATACACGCAACTTACCACATACCCGTTTGCAATCACTGCAAAACATGCATCTCAGTATAAACTCCTTGCAATTGCTGCAAATACACGCATCTTAGTGTTTACCCACTTGCAATCCCTGCAAAACACGCATCTCAGCATATGCCCATTTTGCAATCTCTGTAAAATACGCATCTCAGTACAAACTCCTTGCAATTGCTACAAATACACGCAACTTACCACATACCCGTTTGCAATCACTGCAAAACATGCATCTCAGTATAAACTCCTCGCAATTGCTGCAAATACTCGCATCTTAGTGTTTACCCACTTACAATCACTGCAAAACACGCGGCTCAGCATATACCCATTTTTTGCCATTGCTGCAAAACACGCATCTCAGCATTTACCCATTTTTGCAGTCACGGCAAAGAAAAAAAAAAAAAACGCATCTCAGTATATACCCTTTGCAATCGCTGCAAAAACACGCATCTCAGTATATACTCCCTGCAATCGCTGCAAAAACACGCATCTCAGTATATACTCCCTGCAATCACTGCAAAAACACGCATCTCAGTATATACTCCCTGCAATCGCTGCAAAAACACGCATCTCAATATATACTACTTGCAATCGCTGCAAAAACACGCATCTCAGCATATACCCATTTGCAATCGCTGCAAACATGCATATCAACATATACTCCTTGCAATCTCTGCAAGCACACTCAGTGGCGCTTATACAGCCCACTTCATCTTTTTAGTAGCACTTAAAAAAAAAAAAATAAATAAATAAAAACCCAGACTCGAGGTGACCCTTATCTCACGCCTCCTAGTGTTTCTCTCCCAAGTACAAGTTCCTGACTAAATCCTTAAATTAGACGTGCCAGAAATAGCGGATCTGCCCAGATGGAATGAATTTCTCATCAACTGGAATGGTATGTCAATGTTCATTCCGTTAGCATCTCCCTCTTCATCTCAGGTAGTCACGGACGCCGCAGCCTCCACAGGTCCTCGCGTCAATTTTTTGGCTATCTTTGGTCTGAAGGGCCATGGCCATCAGAAATCCTTTTGATCCCCGACTTCAGTTAGTCCTTTTCTTTGATTGAACTCTACCCCATTATTGCAGCAGCTCATGTCTGGCGCAGTAACTGGGCAGGACAAACACTGTCGTTTGCCACAGACAACCAAGCCACAGCTAGTATTCTAAATAAAAGCAGGTTCAACTCGCTGGCCATCATGGCCTTCCTGAGCAGGCTGGTGCAACTATCCCCACAGCACCAAATAATGTTCGCTGCATCTACATCCCAGGCAAATGCAATACTCTGGCCGACGCACTACCCGTTTTAACTTTGCGTTATTCTTTCGCAGGGATCTGGAACCGACCCGACCATGTTTCTTATCCCACATTGGTCGTAGCTAACCTCGGATTAAAACAAACACCTTCACAATGCTACCCGCCTTATTAATCTATCATTTTCTCACAAACGCCCTGAAGGCCTACCGTACTGCCTGGAATATCCATGACAGGTTCCTAGTCTCAAACCCTGGGGCAGTATCAGGAGATTTCCATCACATCCTGGCCTTCATATCATCTTGCCACACACAGTTGGCATTTTCACACCATACCATTAGTCTCTACTTAGCTGGCATCCAGCATTTCATCTCCTTACAAAATCCTATCAAACCATCTTTGGTTGCCGCCCATGCGGTCAAGTCTACACTGCACGGTAGTCACAGACAACTCCAAATCAACAGTAAACGCCTGCCTGCGACCAGCACCATATTCCGAGACAGGTCTACCATCCTGTCACATTCCCCTTTGGGTTAATTTCAGCCCGGTCGTTCACGCAGCCATCTACCTGGCTTTCTGCGGTTTCTTATGCCCCAGTGAATTCACGGTCACCGGCCCCAGTAACATGTTACATAGACGCCACCTGACACGCCACCAAAGTTACTTCATCCGACACCTCATGGTGTCCGAAACACAACAGTCTGGTCCCGGTGTAGATATCATACTTCCCAGACTCGTAAACGCCTGGTGCCCCGTGGCCATTCTAGACCAGTTATTAGCTCATCTGCCCGACCTCTCGGAAGGCAGCCATTACTACCGTTCCCTACTAGCCCTCTAAGTAGCAACCAGTTCACTAGACACGTTAGCAATCTTTTGCCCAACTTAGGCCTTGACCCCGGACAATTCTCTGGAAATTCTTTCGCATTGGAGTAGCATCAGCAGCCTCACGAAACGGGGTCCCGGACCACGTCATCTAGAAAATGGGCAGGCGGAAATTCGCTTGCTTCGCTCGATACATTCCCAATCCACAAGCAGAAATGTCACAAGCCTTTGGCAAGCTTGCCCTGTAGTATGTCAGTAAACTTAAATCATTACCTCCCTAACCAAGTCTTTTTGCGCCCTTCTCTGGCATACCACCCAGCAGATCTGGGTTTACCATACAGCAGGCCAGGGCACACTTCAGGTCTATTTTATGTTGTTAGTCTTGTGACGTGTTTATGTGCTTCATATCTCTCAGGACGGAGGGCTCTGACCATAAATAGGAAGGCCGGGTTACCGACCTGAAGTTATGGGAGGAGCCTGGAGGGTATTTAACCAGACCACCCAGGATGGTCTGTGTCGGTTCCAGTGCGCGATACCCACCCACCCATTCCCCTTCTTGGGGTACTTCTCTTCAAACAATTTCTCTACAGAAACATCCATTACTTTCTTAAGGTATGCGCCCTTCTCTAGCATACCACCCAGCAGATCTGGGTTTACCATACAGCAGGCCAGGGCACACTTCAGGTCTATTTTATGTTGTTAGTCTTGTGACGTGTTTATGTGCTTCATATCTCTCAGGACGGAGGGCTCCAACCATAAATATATAAATATATATATATATATATATATATATATATATAGCTTTTTATCCCCATTTTAGCTAGCTATGAGTAAGCACTTGGTGTAAGTGCGAAACGCGTCAGCTTTTTTTGTACCACCCCACAGTTGTGTTTTGTGTACCCCATGATCCTGTATTTTGAATAAAAGACGGATTTATCCATTCCAGTGTGCGGCTGTCCAGGTTTTCTTGTTCTCTTCTACTTGCATCAGCATTTAGGCAGCACCTGGGGCTCTTCTCTTCCTGGAGGTAATGAGACACAAGCACTCTGGTTTAAGCCCCTCTTTGAGCGGAGGATCCCACATCATCTTGTTTAATTTCTGGACTTTTGCTTCTTTATCCACCAGCTCAGAGGTATTCCCGGATTGCTGATTTCACTCTTTCTATTTTGTCCTCCAGTTTGTTTTCAAGAAGAGTTTGTCTACATATATATACCATTATTGATCATGCGGTTACCTCAACACCAGTGGCTGATAGGACCCCCGATCGGACCCCCCCCGGTGACGGTTGTCAAATCCTCCCCTGCGATTAGTGGTGAGGGGGAGGCCATCCATTCGTGGCCCCCCCCCTCGCGATCGCTCCCAGCCAATGGGATAATTTTCCTGCCTCTGTATTGTACACAGAGGCAGAGGAAATGATGTCATCTCTCCTCGGCTCGGCATTTTCCATTCCGGCGCCGAGGAGAGAAGACTGGAATGTGAGTGCACAACACACACACATACAGTAGAACATGCCAGGCATACAATACACCCCCGATACCCCCCAATCACCCCCCCCCCCCCCCCCTTGTCACACTGACACCAAGCAGGTTTTTTTTTTTTTGATTACTGCATGGTGTCAGTTTGTGACAGTTACTGTGGTGGGACAGTTAGTATTAGCCCCCTTTAGGTCTAGGGTACCCCCCTAACCCCCCCAATAAAGTTTTAACCCCTTGATCACCCCCCGTCACCAGTGTCACTAAGCGATCATTTTTCTGATTGCTGTATTAGTGTCACTGGTGACGCTAGTTAGGGACGTGTCAGGAACGGTGTCATCTCCGGTTTCTCCTGCGGGTGGCACTATTACATTCAGCACCAAAAGGGTGTAATTCCAGTGGCCACCAGTGGGGGTCTCCCTGCCTGGACTGCAGACTTGTCATCAAGCACACCTGTCATTGTTTTGCTGGACTATATAAACCCGCCCTGAACTAGGCTCAGTGCTTCAGAATTCCTCTGCTAAGCCCTTGTCCCTGCCAGTACCTGCTCTTGTTCCAGCCTGTTCCTGTTTATTCCTGAACCCCGTTTGTGTATCCTGACCTTGAACCCTGTTTCCTGTTCCCTTGTCGCTTTGGCTCATGGCTTATCTTTTATTTCATATTGGTTTCCTTGCTGGTATATTATATTAGTTAGATAGATAGTTAGGGGGGTTTGGGGGTTTGCTGTGTTTTCACCATTTACTTGTTTTTGGTTGCTGTCTTGATTTCACGTGTGTCTTTATCATTAACAATAAACATACCTTTTTATTCATTTACTGGTTTGTCCCTGATTCCTTGGTGCAGCCCAGCGATCTGATCACCTGCATTGGATGTTGTGTATAACATCCCCTGACAGAATTCTGAAGCCATACAATCAGATCGGTTGCACCTAGGAATTGGGGCCTGAGTCCCAGCTATTGTTGAAAGATGGATTTTGAAAGTATTTTGTATTTATCGCTCCTGGCAACTGATGACAGAGACCTTTGTTATCAGACATTGGCTGAATACACTAGGGAAGAATTGTTAGAAGGCATCCGCCTAGCTCATGTTTTTATTGAGCAAGGCAGTTTTTTGTTTGAAGATGTGCAACCATTAATTTGGATTTGTACTGAGTTGGCCCTGTCTGATGTCGCTGAGGGAGGTGATGACTATACACCCCCTTTTAGTGCAGCTCAGGTAGAATCTTTAGTTTGGCTGTTGGAGGATGACTCAGCATTCTTTTTTGAACAATTTTCAGCTTGTCCTCAGCAGGTGCTTGCAAAATGCATTGAATCAGTGCAGTCTCTGGTCAGACAAGCCAAGTGCAAACCTGATTCAGTACAATCAGTAATACAGGCCTGGTCAAGTCTGTTGCATTCAGCTTCTGTTAGCTCCAAATATACTTCTCTACCAATGAAATACCAGTACCCTGTTTCCACCTGTTGCACCTACCCTGCCTTTAACTCCCCTGCTGCTTCTCAACTGCCTCCATCAGCTCCACTAAATCTCCCTTCAAAACCTACTCCCTCTGTCTTGCCATCCTTTCACTCTTCGCTTCTACCAGCTGCATTCCCTACCTACAGCCCTGTACCCACTTATAGATCCCCAGTGGCTAAAAGCAAAAAGAAGCGGAAGTTTTTTCCAACCCATACCATCATGCCAGTATCCAATCCTGCCTCCCCACCAGCTGATCTGTTCCAGCCTGATGTGCCAGCACCTGTGCCCACTGTCCAGTCTGAAGTTCCAGTACCAGCTGCCCAGTTTGAAGTTCCAGTACCTGCTATCCAGTCCGATGTACCTGCTGTTCAGCCTGCTGTGCCAGTACCTGCTGTTCTGCCTGATGTGCCAGCACCTGTGCCCACTGTCCAGTCTGAAGTTCCAGTACCAGCTGCCCGGTTTGAAGTTCCAGTACCTGCTATCCAGTCCGATGTACCTGCTGTTCAGCCTGTTGTGCCAGTACCTGCTGTTCTGCCTGATGTGCCAGCACCTGTGCCCACTGTCCAGTCTGAAGTTCCAGTACCAGCTGCCCAGTTTGGAGTTCCAGTACCTGCTATCCAGTCCGATGTACCTGCTGTTCAGCCTGTTGTGCCAGTACCTGCTGTTCTGCCTGATGTGCCAGCACCTGTGCCCACTGTCCAGTCTGAAGTTCCAGTACCAGCTGCCCGGTTTGAAGTTCCAGTACCTGCTATCCAGTCCGATGTACCTGCTGTTCAGCCTGTTGTGCCAGTACCTGCTGTTCTGCCTGATGTGCCAGCACCTGTGCCCACTGTCCAGTCTGAAGTTCCAGTACCAGCTGCCCAGTTTGGAGTTCCAGTACCTGCTATCCAGTCCGATGTACCTGCTGTTCAGCCTGTTGTGCCAGTACCTGCTGTTCTGCCTGATGTGCCAGCACCTGTGCCCACTGTCCAATCTGAAGTTCCAGTACCAGCTGCCCGGTTTGATGTTCCAGTACCTGCTATCCAGTCCGATGCACCTGCTGTTCAGACTGTTGTGCCAGTACCTGCTGTTCTGCCTGATGTGCCAGCACCTGTGCCCACTGTCCAGTCTGAAGTTCCAGTACCAGCTGCCCGGTTTGGAGTTCCAGTATCTGCTATCCAGTCCGATGTACCTGCTGTTCAGCCTGGTGTGCCAGTACCTGCTGTTCTGCCTGATGTGCCAGCACCTGTGCCCACTGTCCAGTCTGCAGTTCCAGTACCAGCTGCCCGGTTTGCAGTTCCAGTACTTGCTATCCAGTCCGATGTATCTGCTGTTCTGCCTCATGTGCCAGCACCTGTGCCCACTGTCCAGTCTGCAGTTCCAGTACCAGCTGCCCGGTTTGCAGTTCCAGTACCTGCTATCCAGTCCGATGTGCCTGTTGTGCCTGTACCTGCTGTTCTGCCTGATGTGCCAGCACCTGTGCCCACTGTCCAGTCTGAAGTTCCAGTACCAGCTGCCCAGTTTGGCGTTCCAGTACCTGCTATCCAGTCCGATGTACCTGCTGTTCAGCCTGTTGTGCCAGTACCTGCTGTTCTGCCTGATGTGCCAGCACCTGTGCCCACTGACCAGTCTGAAGTTCCAGTACCCGCTGCCCAGTTTGAAGTTCTAATACCTGCTATCCAGTCCGATGTACCTGCTGTTCAGCCTGCTGTGCCAGTACCTGCTGTTCTGCCTGATGTGCCAGCACCTGTGCCCATTGTCCAGTCTGAAGTTCCAGTACCAGCTGCCCGGTTTGCTGTTCCAGTACCTGCTATCCAGTCCGATGTACCTGCTGTCCTGCCTGATGTGCCAGCACCTGTGCCCACTGTCCAGTCTGCAGTTCCAGTACCAGCTGCCCGGTTTGAAGTTCCAGTACCTGCTATCCAGTACGATGTACCTGCTGTTCTGCCTGTTGTGCCAGTACCTGCTGTTCTGCCTGATGTGCCAGCGCCTGTGCCCACGGCCCAGTCTGAAGTTCCAGTACCAGCTGCCCGGTTTTCAGTTCCAGTACCTGCTATCCAGTCTGATGTACCTGCTGTTCTGCCTGATGTGCCAGCACCTGTGCCCACTGTCCAGTCTGCAGTTCCAGTACCAGCTGCCCGGTTTGAAGTTCCAGTACCTGCTATCCAGTCCGATGTACCTGCTGTTCTGCCTGTTGTGCCAGTACCTGCTGTTCTGCCTGACGTGCCAGCGCCTGTGCCCACGGCCCAGTCTGAAGTTCCAGTACCGACTATCCAGTCCGATGCACCTGCTGTCCTGCCTGTTGTTCCAGCACCTGCTGTTCTGCCTGATGTGCCAGTGTCTATGCTTGCTGCCCAGTCTAAAGTTCCAGTACCGGCTGCCCGCTTTGAAGTTCCAGTACCTGCTATCCAGTCCGATGTGTCTGCTGTTCAGCTTGTTGTGCCAGCACCTGCTGTTCTGCCTGATGGGCCTACTGCCCAGTCTGAAGTTCCAGTACCTGCCGCCTGGTCTGATGCCTCGGTACCAGCCCTCCAGCCTGATGTCTCGGTGCCAGTGTTCCAGTCTGAGGTGCCAGTGTTCCAGCCGGAAGTACCAGTGCCTGCTCTCCAGCTTGATGAGCCCGCTGCCCAGCTTGAGGTGCCCATGCCTGCTGCCCAGCTCGATGTGCTTTTGCCTGCTGCCCAGCTCGATGTGGTTTTGCCTGCTGCCCAGCTCGATGTGCTTTTGCCTGCTGCCCAGCTCGATGTGCTTTTGCCTGCTGCCCAGCTCTATGTGCTTTTGCCTGCTGCCCAGCTCTATGTGCTTTTGCCTGCTGCCCAGCTCTATGTGCTTTTGCCTGCTGCCCAGCTCGATGTGCTTTTGCCTGCTGCCCAGCTCGATGTGCTTTTGCCTGCTGCCCAGCTTGATGCGGATGTGCCACTGCCCAGCGTGATGTACCTCTGCTTTCTGCTCAGCCTGATGACATGGTGCCTGCTAAAACTGTTCCTGACTGATGGCCATCTTGCCGCTGGGTCAATCCTGTCTGTTGCCTGGCTTGAATGTAATGCTCCTGTGTGGTCTGCCTCCGATGGTTTCTTTCCCGTTACCCTGCTAATTTTCATCTCCAGATCCAAATTTCCTGACCCGGGTGGTGGGGTTTGTGTCCTATTTTCAGACTCTGATGGCACGTCCCCCAGTGAACTAAAGGACTCTGGCCTTGGGAGTGCGAAGAAGTCCGCAGACTCAGTAGGGAAACATTTTAAGGTGTTTCTGCACCCACTCGGACTGTCGTACCCAGGGCTGAATGGAGTGTCCGGAGGCCACTCCTTTAGGAGGGGGAACTGTCAGGAACGGTGTCATCTCCGGTTTCTCCTGCTGGTGGCACTATTACATTCAGCACCAAAAGGGTGTAATTCCAGTGGCCACCAGTGGGGGTCTCCCTGCCTGGACTGCAGACTTGTCATCAAGCACACCTGTCATTGTTTTGCTGGACTATATAAACCCGCCCTGAACTAGGCTCAGTGCTTCAGAATTCCTCTGCTAAGCCCTTGTCCCTGCCAGTACCTGCTCTTGTTCCAGCCTGTTCCTGTTTATTCCTGAACCCCGTTTGTGTATCCTGACCTTGAACCCTGTTTCCTGTTCCCTTGTCGCTTTGGCTCATGGCTTATCTTTTATTTCATATTGGTTTCCTTGCTGGTATATTATATTAGTTAGATAGATAGTTAGGGGGGTTTGGGGGTTTGCTGTGTTTTCACCATTTACTTGTTTTTGGTTGCTGTCTTGATTTCACGTGTGTCTTTATCATTAACAATAAACATACCTTTTTATTCATTTACTGGTTTGTCCCTGATTCCTTGGTGCAGCCCAGCGATCTGATCACCTGCATTGGATGTTGTGTATAACATCCCCTGACAGGACGTAAATATTTAGGTTCGCCGTCAGCGTTTTATAGCGACAGGGACCCCCATATACTATCTAATAAATGTTTTAACCCCTTGATTGCCCCCTAGTTAACCCTTTCACCACTGATCACCGTATAACTGTTACGGGTGACGCTGTTTAGTTCGTTTATTTTTTATAGTGTCAGGGCACCCGCCGTTTATTACCGAATAAAGGTTTAGCCCCCTGATCGCCCGGCGGTGATATGCGTCGCCCCAGGCAGCGTTAGATTAGCGCCAGTACCGCTAACACCCACGCACGCAGCATACGCCTCCCTTAGTGGTATAGTATCTGAACGGATCAATATCTGATCCGATCAGATCTGTACTAGCGTCCCCAGCAGTTTAGGGTTCCCAAAAACGCAGTGTTAGCGGGATCAGCCCAGATACCTGCTAGCACCTGCGTTTTGCCCCTCCGCCTGGCCCAGCCCTGCCCACCCAAGTGCAGTATCAATCGATCACTGTCACTTACAAAACACTAAACGCATAACTGCAGCGTTCACAGAGTCAGGCCTGATCCCTGCGATCGCTAATAGTTATTTTGGTAGCGTTTTGGTGAACTGGCAAGCACCAGCCCCAGGCAGCGTCAGGTTAGCGCCAGTAGTGCTAACACCCACGCACGCACTGTACACCTCCCTTAGTGGTGTAGTATCTGAACGGATCAATATCTGATCCGATCAGATCTATACTAGCGTCCCCAGCAGTTTAGGGTTCCCAAAAACGCAGTGTTAGCAGGATCAGCCCAGATACCTGCTAGCACCTGCGTTTTGCCCCTCCGCCCGGCCCAACCCAGCCCACCCAAGTGCAGTATCAATCGATCACTGTCACTTACAAAACTCTAAACGCATAACTGCAGCATTCGCAGAGTCAGGCCTGATCCCTGCGATCGCTAACAGTTTTTTTGGTAGCGTTTTGGTGAACTGGCAAGCACCAGCGGCCTAGTACACCCCGGTCGTAGTCAAACCAGCACTGCAGTAACACTTATTGACGTGGTGAGTCCCATAAGTGCAGTTCAAGCTGGTGAGGTGGCAAGCACAAGTAGTGTCCCGCTGCCACCAAGAAGAAGACAAACACAGGCCCGTCGTGCCCATCATGCCCTTCCTGCTGCATTCGCTAATCCTAATTGGGAACCCACCACTTCTGCAGCACCCGTACTTCCCCCATTCACATCCCCAACCAAATGCAGTCAGCTGCATGAGAGGCATTTTCTTTATGTCCTCCCGAGTACCCCTACCCAACGAACCCCCCAAAAAAGATGTTGTGTCTGCAGCAAGCGCGGATATAGGTGTGACACCCGCTATTATTGTACCTCCTGTCCTGACAATCCTGGTCTTTGCATTGGTGAATGTTTTGAATGCTACCATGCACTAGTTGAGTATTAGCGTAGGGTACAGCATTGCACAGACTAAGCGCCATTTCACAGGGTCTCCCAAGATGCCATCGCATTTTGAGAGACCCGAACCTGGAACCGGTTACAGTTATAAAAGTTAGTTACAAAAAAAAGTGTAAAAAAAAAAAGTGTATATATATATATATATATATATATATATATATAATAGTTGTTGTTTTATTGTTCTCTCTCTATTCTCTCTCTATTGTTCTGCTCTTTTTTACTGTATTCTATTCTGCAATGTTTTATTGTTATTATGTTTTATCATGTTTGCTTTTCAGGTATGCAATTTTTTATACTTTACTGTTTACTGTGCTTTATTGTTAACCATTTTTTTGTCTTCAGGTACGCCATTCACGACTTTGAGTGGTTATACCAGAATGATGCCTGCAGGTTTAGGTATCATCTTGGTATCATTCTTTTCAGCCAGCGGTCAGCTTTCATGTAAAAGCAATCCTAGCGGCTAATTAGCCTCTAGACTGCTTTTACAAGCAGTGGGAGGGAATGCCCTCACCGTCTTCCGTTTTTTTCTCTGGCTCTCCTGTCTCAACAGGGAACCTGAAAATGCAGCCGGTGATTCAGCCAGCTGACCATAGAGCTGATCAGAGACCAGAGTGGCTCCAAACATCTCTATGGCCTAAGAAACCGGAAGCTACGAGCATTTCATGACTTCGATTTCGCCGGATGTAAACAGCGCCATTGGGAAATTGGGAAAGCATTTTATCACACCGATCTTGGTGTGGTCAGATGCTTTGAGGGCAGAGGAGAGATCTAGGGTCTAATAGACCCCATTTTTTTCAAAAAAGAGTACCTGTCACTACCTATTGCTATCATAGGGGATATTTACATTCCCTGAGATAACAATAAAAATGATTAAAAAAAAAATGAAAGGAACAGTTTAAAAATAAGATAAAAAAGCAAAAAAAAAAAAAAAAAATTAAAAAAAAAAAAGCACCCCTGTCGCCCCCTGCTCTCGCGCTAAGGCGAACGCAAGCGGCGGTCTGTCGTCAAACGTAAACAGCAATTGCACCATGCATGTGAGGTATCACCGCGAAGGTCAGATCGAGGGCAATAATTTTAGCAGTAGACCTCCTCTGTAAATCTAAAGTGGTAACCTGTAAAGGTTTTTAAAGGCTTTTAAAAATGTATTTATTTTGTTGCCACTGCACGTTTGTGCGCAATTGTAAAGCATGTCATGTTTGGTATCCATGTACTCGGCCTAAGATCATCTTTTTTATTTCATCAAACATTTGGACAATATAGTGTGTTTTAGTGCATTAAAATTTAAAAAAGTGTGTTTTTTTCCCCAAAAAATGCGTTTGAAAAATCGCTGCGCAAATACTGTGTGAAAAAAAAAATAAAACACCCACCATTTTAATCTGTAGGGCATTTGCTTTAAAAAAATATATAATGTTTGGGGGTTCGAAGTAATTTTCTTGCAAAAAAAAATAATTTTTTCATGTAAACAAAAATTGTCAGAAAGGGCTTTGTCTTCAAGTGGTTAGAAGAGTGGGTGATGTGTGACATAAGCTTCTAAATGTTGTGCATAAAATGCCAGGATAGTTCAAACCCCCCCCAAATGACCCAATTTTGGAAAGTAGACACCCCAAGCTATTTGCTGAGAGTCATGTCGAGTCCATGGAATATTTTATATTGTGACACAAGTTGCGGGAAAGACACACATTTTTTTTTTTTTTTGCACAAAGTTGTCACTAAATGATATATTGCTCAAACATGCCATGGGAATATGTGAAATTACACCCCAAAATACATTCTGCTGCTTCTCCTGAGTACGGGGATACCACATGTGTGAGACTTTTTGGGAGCCTAGCCGCGTACGGGACCCCGAAAACCAAGCACTGCCTTCAGGCTTTCTAAGGGCGTACATTTTTGATTTCACTCTTCACTGCCTATCACAGTTTCGGAGGCCATTGAATGCCCAGGTGGCACAAACCCCCCCCCCCAAATGACCCCATTTTGGAAAGTAGACACCCCAAGCTATTTGCTGAGAGGTATAGTGAGTATTTTGCAGACCTCACTTTTTGTCACAAAGTTTTGAAAATTGAAAAGTTTTTTCTTGTCTTTCTTTATTTTCAAAAACAAGTGAGAGCTGCAAAATACTCACCATGCCTCTCAGCAAATAGCTTGGGGTGTCTACTTTCCAAAATGGGGTAATTTGGGGGGGTTTTGTGCCACCTGGGCATTCCATGGCCTCCGAAACTGTGATAGGCAGTGAAGAGTGAAATAAAAAATGTACACCCTTTGAAATCCTGAAGGCGGTGATTGGTTTTCCGGGCCCCGTACGCGGCTAGGCTCCCAAAAAGTCCCACACATGTGGTATCCCCATACTCAGGAGAAGCAGCTAAATGTATTTTGGGGTGCAATTCCACATATGTCCATGGCCTGTGTGAGCAATATATCATTTAGTGACAACTTTGTGCAAAAAATAAATAAATAAATAAAAATGTGTCACTTTCCCGCAACTTGTGTCAAAATATAAAATATTCCATGGACTCAACATGCCTCTCAGCAAATAGCTTGGGGTGTCTACTTTCCAAAATGGGGTCATTTGGGGGGGGTTTATGCCATCTGGGCATTTTATGGCCTTCAAAACTGTGATAGGTAGTGAGGAGTGAAATCAAAAATTTACGCCCTTAGAAATCCTGAAGGCGGTGATTAGTTTTCGGGGCCCCGTACGTGGCTAGGTTCCCAAAAAGTCCCACACATGTGGTATCCCCGTACTCAGGAGAAGCAGCTGAATGTATTTTGGGGTGCAATTCCACATAGGCCCATGGCCTGTGTCAGCAATATATCATTTAGTGTCAACTTTTTGTAAAAATTTTTTTTTTTGTCATTATTCAATCACTTGGGACAAAAAAATAAATATTCAATGGGTTCAACATGCCTCTCAGCAATTTCCTTGGGGTGTCTACTTTCCAAAATGGGGTCATTTGGGGGGGTTTTGTACCGCCCTGCCATTTTAGCACCTCAAGAAATGACATAGGCAGTCATAAACTAAAAGCTGTGTAAATTCCAGAAAATGTACCCTAGTTTGTAGACGCTATAACTTTTGCGCAAACTAATAAATATACGCTTATTGACATTTTTTTTACCGAAGACATGTGGTCGAATACATTTTGGCCTAAATGTATGACTAAAATTGAGTTTATTGGATTCTTTTTATAACAAAAAGTAGAAGATATCATTTTTAAAAAAAAATTTCTGTCTTTTTCCGTTTATAGCGCAAAAAATAAAAACCGCAGAGGTGATCAAATACCATCAAAAGAAAGCTCTATTTGTGGGAAGAAAAGGAAGCAAATTTCGTTTGGGTACAGCATTGCATGACCGCGCAATTAGCAGTTAAAGCAACGCAGTGCCAAATTGGAAAAAGACCTCTGGTCCTTAGGCAGCATAATGGTCCGGGGCTAAAGTGGTTAACTCTTAAGAAACAATTTTTTGGATTCTCCACAGAGTTTACAGAGGTCTCCTTTGATGGCTGCGATACAGGTGAGTCTCCCCCTTCACCTATATTATTTACTGAAGTTTGTGCTTTGCATGACTGATTGATTTGACACATGAATCGGATCTATCTCCCACGGATCCCACTGATGTTCAACATAAACTACCATTCAAAATCAGATCGGAATTTTATCCAGTGGCATCCAGGGGAAAGGATCTCGATCTATTTCAAAAGATGGTGGAGGGCGACTTAACGCGCCTGGCTCGCAGCTGTCACAGGAAACCCACTAGCGATAATTTAACTTCAGATGAGTGACATGCATTTAAACAACTGATGGCAGACGACATTATTGTCATCAGAAATGCAGACAAGGGTAGGATAGTTGTTGTATTAGATTCAGATATGTATAAAATGGATGCTTTACGCCAATTGTCTGATACACACACCTATTTACCGCTCAGTTCAAATCCTACTATCCCTTTTAAAAAACAACTATCCACCTTACTTGACAGGGCGGTGCAGGTAGGCCTTTTTTCTCAGAGGAATAAAGAATCATTTATCCCAGAGCATCCCATCATGCCAGTCTTCTATCATTTACCGAAGGTCCACAAGGGGTTAAATCCCCTTACGGGGCAACCCATTGTAGCTGGCATAGGTTCACTCAATGACCGCCTGAGTGAATGGATAGACTCTCAACTTCAACCTTTAACCATTAACCTGCTGGGTTACCTGAGGGACACCAAACATTTACTTGGTAAACTTCAGGACTTCAAATAGGAGAGCAATTATAGGTGGATAAGTTGTGATGTTACGAGTCTTTATTCCAGCATTCCACATCACTTGGGCCTCCAAGCAGTATCCTGGTTCCTTAGCAGGTCAGGTAAACATTTTCTAGTTCTCCAGGAGTTCATTTTACATTTTACAAGCGTTGGAATACTTGTTAACACATAACATTTCATGTTTGACGGGGGCTATTACCTCCAGAAATGCGGGGCCCTCTATGGGGGCAAAATTTTCACCCTCATTAGCCAACCTGTTCATGGGTTGGTGGGAGAGGTCCCGCGTTTTTGGACCGGATAGCCCCCGTCGATCAGATACAGTGTTCTTCTGTCGTTTCATTGATGAACTTTTGTTCATCACCTCGGATGAGAATGCAGATTTGAACGCCTGGCTTCTATATTTCAATGATAACCCTTTAAATCTGAGGTTTACAGGTGTTTTACATACCAACACCATAGAATTTTTGGATGTGAGACTGGTGGGTACAGGTGGGTCGGTTCATACTAGTCTCTACAGGAAACTCACTGCGGGGAACTCTCTACTCAGAGCCGACTCCGCACACCCCGGCCATACTGTTAGAGGAGTGCCATATGGACAATTCCTCAGGCTTAAACGCCTATGTAGTACATCTGAGACGTTTAACATAGAAGCCAGCAACATGGCACATAGGTTTAAAGCTCTGGGTTATCCTGATTCTCTTATTAATAAAACACTCAGTACTGTTAAGGCCATCCCCAGACACTCACTTCTAGTGGAAAAACCAAATAAAAGAACGAAACAAAGATTGTCCCAATTTCAGATAATATCCCAATTTTTTCAACATCATATAGTTCAGAGTTCACCCAAATCAAGGGCATTATTAACAGATATCTTCCTATCTTATTCAATGACCCAGTTTATAATAAAATTATTTCTGGAGGAGTGCAGATGGTTTCCCGCAGAGCACCCACGTTGTGTCGTTCTCTTTCACCCAGTCTATTTCTTACCAGCAAATTGAAGTCCAATTGGTTAAATTTCACAGGAAACTTTAAATATGGTATGGGAAGCTGCAATTACTGTAACTATATCAAAAAAGGCAAGACTATCCAGTCATGTAGTAATGGTAGAGAGTTTAACATCTCTTCTTTTATCAATTGCAATACCCAATATCTGGTATATGTCATTACATGTGAAAGTTGCAAAATTCAATATGTGGGTCGTACAACACGTCGCCTTAGGGACCGTTAGTACGACCATCTACATGACATAGAGAAAGACAAATTAACAAATGTAGCCAAACATTGGATTTTTGAACATCACAAAAATACATCTAGTCTTTCTATTCAGGGCATTGAAAAGGTTGTGACTCCTGTTAGGGGAGGGGATAAATTTCAATTGTTGTGTAAACGCGAAGTATATTGGATTTTTTCTCTAGATACCAGAATCCCGTCAGGTTTGAATTATGAATGGGATGTTTCCCATTTTTATGAATAAAAAATACCTGACTAAGAGCTATACATCTTAACATATATTACTCCATCATTTATATATATACTACTCTTATTTAGGGATTCCAATATGCCATGAACACGTATATTTATACATTGCTAGTCATATCTAATTATTTTTGTTTTGATTGGATTCACCCATAATTTTTTTTCCCCTATTTATGGCTTTAGTTTTTTCAATGAACATCAATATTGATCTTTATCCTTCTAATCCTAACATGGTTATACTTAAAGTGGATGTAAACCCAATGTCATCCTTTCTAAACTACTGCCATAGGGGTGATCTATAAGGATATACATGCCTCCTGCATGTATTTTTACCTGTCAAATGTCTCCCCTCTGTTATTAGACCCGAAAAACTGCAGATTCTGTGGGTGGGTCTGTTGTCTGGAGCTCGGTGGGTGGAGTCGTGATGTCAGTAGACTCCCCACCCACCTCTACACTCCCCTTGTCAATATGCATTTTCTCCTGTGTATTTCTAACGCTGAACTTCTGCTATGATCTCTAACATCCAGTGAAAAGACAGGAAAGTAACCACATGACTTCAGCATGCCAAATCATGCTGAGGTGTGGAACAGCCAATCCTTGCAGAGCTGCTGAAGAAAGGAGTGGGGGAGGGAATTAAAAAATACTGCATGTGTTTTAGGCTAGTGCACGAGATATGTAAATCACCTGTCACTCACAGCAAGGGGGAGGATTTGACAAAGTTTTTCTCAGGTTGTCAAGAATTATCTCACTGAACAATAAAAGAGGATTGCTCAGAGATGGATTAACTCTGTGTGGCAAGACTGGGCTCAAATGATAGGAAATCTTATACTCTACAGTATGATATAAAAAAAAAATTTCGGGTTTACATCCACTTTAAGGATGGACTTAAACTGTTTTTCAACATTTAACAACATTTTTTGTTTTTTACAACTCCCGTCCCATTCCTTTTCCTCCTCTCTTCTCTTTTCTGAATTGTCATTTGAAGTGCCGTATTTTTTTTAAAAAAATGTTTTTTTTCCTCCAAAAGGTTCTCCTTTGTTCACTGGCAGCTCGCACATATATTTAGTTGTACTTATATCCATATTTTTACAACTAAAACTAGCTGCTTGATACGAATGATTAAACATATATTTTTAAGTTTTTGGAGAGCGTTTCAATATAGTTCTGCTAACGGGCGTCTGGATTGGCGTTTTTGTTTCATATGCCATTCCAGTACCCCAATTTCATTAACTTTAGGTTTTGAACCAATATATGCACATGGATATATATATCTTTGTTTAATTACACATCCACATGGATGAGTCCAACTTTATGGTTCATCACCATTCTAGAAACATCATTCTTGTATATGATGTTTTTATATGGCTACAGGTACGTCTTTACCACATAACTAAAAAGTTCTTTATATATTCTAAATATATTTTTTGTACTTGTTTTTGAATGATTGTCTGTGACATATTTGTTTTTCTTTCAGATCATGGGCTTGATGATTATGGACTATGCAGATCTAACAATCATGCTGTCTTGAGATCACGGCACTTGTTGTTGATTTATTGCATATTAATTTTGCGTGCATGTCTTGCACATATTCACTCACATGCATTTATCCTCAGTCCTCATCTTATTATACATATATATTTTTAGAATTGATTGCCCTGTGTATACACATCTTTTTCATACATGCTCAGTTTTTATTCAGATAACATATATATCACTGCCCATTTGTCACCACGCACATTCACATTTTGAAAAAAAAACAAAAAAACTTTTTGACCCTGAATAACCGGGTTATAAATTGTTTTATTTGTTATTTTTAGTATATATATATGGCTTTTTATCCCCATTTTAGCTAGCTATGAGTAAGCATTTGGTGTAAGTGTGAAACGCGTCAGTTTTTTGTACCACCCCACAGTCGTGTTTTGTGTACCCCATGAACCTGTATTTTGAATAAAAAGACGGATTTATCCATTCCAGTGTGCAGCTGTCCAGGTCTTCTTGTTCTCTTCTACTTGCATCAGCATTTAGCCAGCACCTGGGACACTTCGTTTAAGCCCCTCTTTGAGCGGAGGATCCCACATCATCTCGACTGAATACAAATGTACGCCACACTTTTCAGATATTTATTTGTAAAAGAATTTGAAAACCATTTGTCATTTTCCTTCCACTTCACAATTATGTGCCACTTTGTGCTTGTCTATCACTTAAAATCCCAATAAAATACATTTATGTTTTTGGTTGTAATATGACAAAATGTGAAAAATTTCAAGGGGTATGAATACTTTTTCAAGGCATTGTATATAGCATATACAGAGGGGACGGAAAGTATTCAGACCCCCTTAAATTTTTCACTCTTTGTTATATTGCAGCCATTTGATAAAATCATTTAAGTTCATTTTTTCCCTCATTAATGTACACACAGCATCCCATATTGACAGAAAACACAGAATTGTTGACATTTTTCAGATTTATTAAAAAAGAAAAACTGAAATATCACATGGTCCTAAGTATTCAGACCCTTTGCTCAGTATTTAGTAGAAGCACCCTTTTGATCTAATACAGCCATGAGTCTTTTTGGGAAAGATGCAACAAGTTTTTCACACCTGGATTTGGGGATCCTCTGCCAATCCTCCTTGCAGACCCTCTCCAGTTCTGTCAGGTTGGATGGTAAATGTTGGTGGACAGCCATTTTTAGGTCTCTCCAGAGATGCTCAATTGGGTTTAAGTCAAGGCTCTGGCTGGGCCATTCAAGAACAGTCACAGAGTTGTTGTGAAGCCACTCCTTCATTATTTTAGCTGTGTGCTTGGGGTCAGTGTCTTGTTGGAAGGTAAACCTTTGGCCCAGTCTGAGGTCCTGAGCACTCTGGAGAAGGTTTTCGTCCAGGATATCCCTTTACTTGGCCGCATTCATCTTTTAAAGTGGCCGGTGAGTGTGTATATATATATATATATATATTTATATATATATATAGCAATTCAATAAAGCATTTGCAATACTTCTCTGGCAGTATGGTGCCTTTAAAACATCCTGCATTTCATTAATGAAAGGTTATGGTAGTTCCTCAGTGCATCATTGTAAGAATGTGCTGCTATAGCTGTGACAAATTCAAAAAGATTTACTGCCAGTTTGTAAATAACCAATTAATTAAGTAATTAAGGCTAACTCTAAGTTGGCACACATAGTGAGGCATGTTCGCTCTGTCATGAATGTGAAGTGTTTCCTGCTCAGAGCTCATGGGTTGCTAGGACACCCACAGCTGCCATCATTCTAGCAACCAATTACGCATCCCTAGCTCCATCCCTAGTCGGTTACTGACTGCGATTTAATTGGTCAACAACTGAACTTAAACAAAGGGGCTTGGGGTGCTGGCTGTTGGCTGGCATCCATACCCAAATATGTCAATGAATATAATTCAGCAATAACAGAATCTCCTGGCCAGAGAGCTAGTCTCTGAGAGGTCCCCATCAGTTCCACCTCCGTTGTGATTGACAGTGAACAGCAGTATGCAGATTTCAAAGCCACTATACAGCCCAATGACCGCTGTGCAATCCGCCCACTTCCAACTGTCAATCACAAGAGAGGTGGAACCAATGTGGAACTCTAAGTAATGACCTGAAGAGGAACTTGTCTTTCAGCTTCCTCATAAGGCTCAACCCATCCGCCAGCTCAAATCCTCAGTCATTGCACCACTATGTTTTCAGCAAGTACACAAAACTGTCAAAAGTACATACATTTGTCATGCACAGGTGCAACAAAATTTTAGAATATCTATGGCGTGCGTGTGTCTGGAGTTGAGGACAGATTTTCACCACAGATTTACACTACTGTTTTGAAACTGCTGTGACAACTTAATATATTATTCATTTCTGTCAGGTAAGTGCTTACCTGACAGAAATTAATAATATATTAAGTGACTCTGATATATATATTCTGTTAAGAAGGGACCCTGTGGTTCCATACAAAAGTGAGTTGGAAAAATTGGTCTCTAGAGCCTTTGCTCAGGGTATTCTAAACAAAATGGAACTGTGCATTCTTGTCCCTGCTTCCTCTAGAACACCTATTATGTATTACTTGCCCAAAGTCCACAAAAATCCTGTTTGCCCCCCGGGACATCCCATTATCAGCGGTATTGATTCGGTAACGTCTCAGGTGGGCAAATATATTGATACCTATTTGCAACCATTGATTAAAAAGATGCCCAAATATATTAAGGACACCAAGGCAGTCCTTATTCTTGTTAAGGACTTTCCGTTCCAGGAGGGTTGGTGGTTGGTTACAGCAGATGTCGCCTCACTGTACACTATAATCCCTCATGAATTAGGCATTTCTGCTGTGTCCCATTATCTTGACAGAGACACTGATTTGGTGTCTATCCAGAAAGAGTTTGTTCTGGATCTTTTAAAGTTTGCAGCATCTCATAATTATGTTTGGTTTGGGGGGAGTTTTTTCCTCCAAAATAGGGGTGTGGAGATGGGGGCTAAACATGCCCCAAGTGTAGTCAACCTGTTCAAGGCGAAGTGGGAGGAGGATGTCATCTATACCCAGTAAAGGACCAATTTGGCCCTTTGGGCACGATATATAGATGACATCCTCCTCCTATGGAAAGGAGATTTCCACTCTCTCATTGAATTTCTAGATACACTTAATCTAAATAATAGAGAAATCAAACTCAATTATGAGATGAGTCAAAAGGAAATTATTTTTTTGGATATCTCTATTAAAGTAGAAGAGGGCCATCTGATAAGATCAGCATTTTTTAAACCAACAGATAGGAATGCCTATATATCAAGGTATAGCTGTCACCATAAACCATGGTTGGAAGAAGTCCCTAAGGGACAGTTCCTTCGTATTAGACGGAACTGTACAACCTTGGAAGACTTTGAACGACAAGCAGGAATTTTAAGATTTCAAAGATTTATGGAAAAGGACTATGATCCTGTGTCTTTGGAGACCACATTGAATCAAGTCAGGAGTATAGATAGGGAAGTATTACTTAGAGACAAGGTAGACGAATCTAATGGGAATAAATATCAGACCAATTTTTCTTTAGTCACCTCTTTTTCTACACAACACCTAACTATCAATCGTATGCAAAAACACTGGTATTTTTACAAAATGATAGAGTACTTGCTCCGACCTTACCTTCTAAACCTTTGGTTGTGTACAGAGGAGTTCCATCTTTAAAAAACAGGTTGACACATAACATTCTAGATCCCCCCTCTAGATCCCCACTTTTTCATAATCTTATTGGGTATTATAAATGCGGATGTGGTCAAGCTTGTGGCTTCAACAAATGTAAAAAGAAAAAAATGATAGAATTCTCCTCCACTTCTAAGAAATATGTAGTGAAATCTTTCATTACTTGTAGAACTATGTTTGTTGTTTACCTACTTCAATGCCCGTGTGGGTTGCAGTATGTGGGCCATACCACCCGGGCATTAAATGTGAGTCTCAATGAACATATAGCGAACATTCGCAAAGGATGTAAAAACCATAGTGTCTCTAGACATTATGATTTGGTTCATGGCAGGGATCCTGCAGGAACGCTGTTCATGGGTATGGACATATTTACATCACATTGGAGGGGCAATCTTAAATTGAGGGAACTGTCTAGAAGTGAAACTAAATGGATCTATCTCCTTTAAAGCTATATCCCATATGGTTTAAATGTGGACTGGGATTTTAACTGTTTTTTGGATAATTCATGATGTTTATTTATTTGTATTTTTATATTGTATTTATAGATTGTTTAATTACATTTATATGGTGGTTTCATTTGATCTAAAGCTAATATGCAATTTTGTATGGCATGTGATGTACATTTTGCAAGCGTGGTCTCATTTTCATCCATACGGTTGGAGCCTCTGACACCATGTCACCATGTAGTGAGGCCTCTATTTACGGATTGGGGCCGCAGCTTCTGACATCTGGGTACTCATTGTAGACGGTCCGTGAATGAAAACACATGATCTGAGTGGGGCGGGTTCACATTTGGCATTGTAATGATGGCTTTGTGGTGTGGTTCCATACTAGGAACCGCACGGAGTGGAAGATGAGAACGAGGCTTAGATTTTATGTTCGTTCAGAATGAGGTTTGGTCTCACATTGAAAGCCGAATGAAGTGGAGGATGAAAACGAGGCTCAGAGGAACTTGATGACTAACAGTGATGACGGGGGGAGATGCCTATGCCCCGGACAAAGTACTTGTAGTGACGAAACCAGTCGGGCTGAGGTATTCCTTCCTGTCATCATGTCTAGAGAGCACTCGGAGATTGTACGGATGTTTTTTTGCTTATACACACATGCTGTTTTTACTTGCTAGCATGTAAGTGCAATACTTTTTATTAAAGCCCCGTTTATTGAGATTTTACACTATTGTGGCATTTTTATCCTTTGGTGGGGTTTGCCATCTGATATGTCCACTTGGAGCAAGAGGACCAGAGATTTCCTTGCTGGCTGCTTGGATTGATCTTCCCCATTTACCGTTTATGCATTTACATATGTTAATCGAGCATGTGAGATACCAAAGCCTTCTTTTACCCTCCTGTAACAAGTGGTCATTGCTTTCTAGAAAGAGTACATTCTTCATTGGTGGTGGTTTATCACATGGTGGAAGATTCCTCTTGGTGTATCAACAATCAAGATACTTGTTCACATTTATGTCATTTTAGTGACTCGTTTTTTTAGTTTTGTCTTGTTTTTTTTGGGTACACTTAGCGCAACATTATTTATCCATTTCTATTTTTGTGACGATATCTTACTAGAGTGTTGCAGCTTTTTATTTACATTGTTATCACAAGCGCAGTTTATTTTTGTTTTTTGTTTTTTTTTAGCACATAGGAATAAGTCTGTTGTTGCTTGTTTTTCTTTGTTCTGTGTACCTAATGAGCCACAGTATGCCAAAATTACTCAGTTTATACCCTTTTATACTCACAAATTCAATAAAAAAAGAAATTGAAAAAAAAAACAAGTAGACAGAATCTGGAGCAGTTATGCGTGACAACCAACCAACTTTTATCTTCAACTTTTTCAGTTAAACATTGAAAATTAAATATAGAAGCTGATTGATTGCCATGCACAACTGCACCAGATTCTGTATGCTCCAGTTTTGATCAATTCCCCTCATTGTGGCTAAGCAAATGGCAGGTATTCAGGGAAGATGCTTGTAATCTTAGGATGACAAGCTATCATATGTTCACCTACAATAAGCTGAAATTTTCATGCACTTCCATATACCTAAAGAGTAACTTCACTTTTGTTGAAAAAAACAACCGATCTGAGTGATCAATTATTATTATTATTATTATTATACAGGATTTATATAGCGCCGACAGTTAACGCAGCACTTAACAACATCAGGGCAGACAGTACAAGTACAATACAATTCAATACAGGAGGAATCAGAGGGCCCTGCTCGTTAGAGCTTACAATCTAGGAGGGAGGGTCAAGTTATACAAAAGGGTAATAGCTGTGGGGGATGAGCTAATGGAGAAAATAGTGCAGTTGTTAGATGGAGGCAGGATAGGCTTCTCTGAAGAGGAAAGTTTTCAGGGATCGCCTAAAGGTGGATAAATTTGGAGACAGTCTGACGGATTGGGGTAGGGAATTCGAGAGGATGGGCGAGGCTAGGGAGAAGTCCTGGGAGGAGGTGATGAGGGAGCTAGAGAGCAAGAGGTCTTGGGAGGAACAGAGATGGCGATTAGGTTGGTATTTTGAGACTAGGTTAGTGATGTAGCTGGGGGCAGAGTTGTGGATGGCTTTGTAACTTATTGTTAGTATTTTGAATTTAATTTGTTGGGTGAGTGGTAGCCAATGGAGGGATTGGCAGAGAGGGGTAGCAGACACTGAGCGGTTTGTAAGGTGGATGAGTCTGGCAGCAGCATTCATGATGGACTGAAGGGGGGATAGTCTATTTAAAGGTAAGCCAATGAGGAGGGAGTTGCAGTAGTCGAGGCGAGAGATAACCAGGGAGTGAATCAGGAGCTTTGTCGTTTCATTGGTTAGAAAGGGACGTAGATTAGAGATGTTGTGGAGGTTGAGGCGGCAAGCTTTGGAAATTGATTGGAAGTGGGGCCGAAAGGAGAGTTCAGAGTCCAGGATAACAACTAGCACCCTGACATGTGGGGACGGGTGGATGGTTTTGCCATTGCTCATGACAGAGAAGTCAGGGGAAGAGGCACGTGGGGAAGGAAATATTATAAGCTTGGTTTTGGACAAGTTGAGTTTGAGGAAGTGGTGGGACATCCATAAAGATATGTCGGTTAGTAAGTTAGTGATGCGTGAGGAGACTGATGGAGTGAGTTGAGGGGTGGAGAGAAAGATTTGTGTCGTCAGCATAGAAATGATATTGAAAGCCGTGAGACAGCTGACCCAGGGAAGAGGTGTAGATTGAAAATAAAAGAGGTCCAAGAACAGAACCTTGGGGGACCCCGACAGAGAAGGGAAGAGGAGTGGAGGAAGTAGAATTGTAAGTGACACTGAAGGTGCGTTGGGATAGGTAGGATGAGAGCTACTGAAGAGCACAGTCACGGAGACCGAGGGAGTAAAGTTTTTTGAGGAGGAGGGGGTGGTCAACCGTGTCAAAGGCAGCTGAAAGATCCAGAAGTAGGAGTACAGAATAGTGTCCGTTGGTTTTTGCAGTTAGTAGGTCATTTGTGAGTTTTAAAAGAGTAGTTTCTGTGGAGTGTTGAGGGCGAAATCCAGATTGAAGGGGATCAAAAAGGTTATTTTTAATTAGGTGGTCACTCAGTTGGTTGTTAACCAGGCGCTCAAGTAGTTTAGAGGAAAAGGGGAGCAAGGAGATAGGGCGTAGGTTGTTAAGATTGGTAGGGTCCAAGGATGGCTTTTTGAGTATGGGAGTGACCAGTGCATGTTTTTAGAGCATTGGGGAAGATGCCAGAGGTGAGGGAGAGATTGAAGATGTGGGTTAGAGAGTGTAGGATGGGGTCAGAGGGCTACCGTAGCATTTGAGAGGGAATAGGGTCCAGGAGACAGGTGGTTAGGTGGGCGATAGAAAGGAGTTTAGCAACTTCGTCTGTAGTAGCAGATTTGAATAGGGGGAGTGTCAGTTGTACCTGTTGACATGGGGTCTTAGCTAGGGGAGATACCTGTAGAGTGGAGATTTCATCACGGATTGTATCAATCTTATTTTTGAAGTGATTAGCGATCTCCTAGGCAGTGAGTAAGTCAGTGGGTGGAGGCGGTGGAGGACAAAGTAGAGAGTTGAAGGTAGAGAAGAGTTTACGGGGACTGGATGAGAAGGTGTTAATAAGAGTTGTAAAATAGGTTTGCTTGGCAGTGTGGAGGAAAGAATAGTATTTTTGGAGGGCAGATTTGTATTGGTTGAAGTCTTTGAGAGACTTATGCCCCGTACACACGGTCGGATTTTCCGATGGAAAATGTCCGATCGGAGCATGTTGTCGGAAATTCCGACCGTGTGTGGGCTCCATCGGACATTTTCCATCGGATTTTCTGACACACAAAGTTTGAGATATAAAATTTTCCGACAACAAAATCCGTTGTCGGAAATTCCGATCGTGTGTACACAAATCCGACGGACAAAGTGCCACGCATGCTCAGAATAAATAAAGAGATGAAAGCTATTGGCCACTGCCCCGTTTATAGTCCCGACGTACGTGTTTTACGTCACCGCGTTTAGAACGATCTGATTTTCCAACAACTTTGTGTGACCGTGTGTATGCAAGACAAGTTTGAGCCAACATCCGTCTGAAAAAATCCTAGGATTTTGTTGTGGGAATGTCCCAACAAAGTCCGACCGTGTGTACGGAGCATTAGTCTTGTGCCACAGACGCTCAAGAGCGCGACTACGTTTTTTGAGAATTTTAGTGTCATCTGTTTGCCAGGGTTGTAGGGGTCAAGGCCTGATTCTGCGTGTAGTGAGCGGAGCGAGCTTGTCCAGGGTGGAGGACAGGGATTTATTGTAGATGGACGTGGCTTGGTTGGGGCAGGACAGGGGAGAGATTTTGTCATAGAGGTGGTCAGTAGCAGAATAGAGGAGAGAGGAGTTGAAGTTGCGAAAGTTTCTATGGGTGATGGTTAGGCGATTGGAGGGAAAGGTGGTGGAAGACAGGGGGAGAGAGAAACTAATAAGGTGATGGTCGGAGAGAGGAAAAGGATTGTTTGAGAAGTTGCATGGAGTGCAAAGGTAGGAGAATACAAGGTCAAGGGTGTTGCCATCAGAGTGAGTAGAAACCTGTACCCATTGCTTCAGGTCAAATGAAGAGGTTAGACTAAGAAGTTTAGAAGTAGCAGGAGTGTTTGTATTAGCAGGGATGTTCAAATCACTGAGAAGGATTGTGGGAATTTCCGAAGAGAGAAAGTAGGGTAGCCAGGCAGAGAACTCATCAAGGAAAGTCGATAATGGTCCAGGGGGCTGGTAGATCACAGCAATTCTTAGGGAAGTAGGAGAGAATAGACATATACAGTGGGCTTCAAATAAAGAGAGGGAAAAAGAGGGAGGAGAGTGAATAACCTGGAAGGTGCTCTGGGGGGCCTCCCTTGCGTCCATTAGGCCTAGGGGAGTGAGTCCAGTGAAGGCCACCCTGGGAGAGGGAAGCAGGAGAAGGGGTGTCATGTTCGTGGAGCCAGGTTTCGGTGAGAGCAAGTAGATTAAAGGAATTAGTGACAAAGAGGTCATGAACAGCAGTGAGTTTGTTGCAGACAGAGCAGGCCTTCCAGAGGGCGCAGGAGAGAGGGAGGCTGGCGTTGGGAAGAAGAGGAATGGAGACTGAATTGCATAGATTGCGACTACTGTCAGAGGGTGTTGGGTGATGGTGATGGGTGTATTGGGTACAGTTAAATAAGGGAGGCCCAGGGTTTGGGGAAATATCTTCAGCGATTAGGAGAAGCAGAAGAGTAAGGGAGGTAATATGAGAATGTGATTTGTATGAGGGGACATGCTTCAGTATCCTGGGGGGTTTGTTAGCAAGTGGGCTTAGAGTTAGAAAGAGGTGATGAGTGCAGTAATAGGGGGAGGGGAGAAGTGAGGGTGATATGTACAGATTGTGGGGTGGAGCAGAGGGGTGAAGAAAAGACAAGAAAAGTTTGAGGAGAGAGGCAGCAATTGTGAAAAGGAGGATAGGTAAAGAGTGCATGTTTCAGAGAGGAAGCTGAGATAATTTGAAAATGGGGTCACCTGCAGTCTGTTGTAGTTAGATTTGTGCAAATCGCTGAAGTGCAAGAGCAGAAGTGACACTTATTTAAAGAACCCCACTTCTTTGGAAGAACCCCTGTATGTGCAGCCCCCTGTATGTGTTCCTCCGTAAAGAAAGCCTTGTTATATACTGTGTTAGGTGTGTATGGAATCTGGCAATTAATCAATTAGGAGGTGATATAAAGGCACACAGCTAGCAGAGCAAAGCTTTCACATCACAATCAAATTGCAGGAGGACCAAGAGACCAAAATTGTAAAGATAAGGGAGCCCATAATTTAGGTAAGACTTAATAGCTAAATAAACATTGAAATAATGTGAACATGGCTACAGATGGAGTTGAAACAGCAGTGACAAACAGATTTACCAAGTATATATGTAGGCAGTCAGTCAATTTTCAGTTTGCAGGACATGGGGGTATAAAAGCAGATTACGCAGATCTATGTACATTGCAAGAATTTTTAATAAACCTTGTTGCATATTTCCATCTTTGTTATTCTGAATAAATAGCTGTTTATTTGTCTGTGTCCAAAATCTAGAGGGAGTGATTTTATAATTATCAATCAGCTGCTGCACTTGCAAGGTTCTAGTGAGAAAATGTCAGGGTCTGCATCCCTTTAGACGTGATTTCACTTTGGGAGTATCTCACCAAAAATGACATTTTTGTTGCAGGGGATGACCAAAATCTGATTTGTAGCTTAGTGTACTTTTCTGGGAAAATCAGGAATCACAAAAGCAGATAATTACATTTCTGCGGTACATCTGTGTACAGAACACCTCCATTTTGCCATATTGCAATGCATTAACAGAAAATTACAGCACTGCAGATTGAAAATGAAAGGTAATTTTTAATAACATTCAATTACAATTTGACTTGTATATGCTATAATATATATATTTTTTCATTTGGTAATTTTTACCTACGAAAGTGGAGTTACCCTGGAGCCAGAAGATGCATATAAATGCATATCAAATCGGATATGCCTAATTTGAACAAAGCAACACACAGATGTAAATGCAGAATCTCGGCAATTTCAGGTGCACTTGCGTGATGATGTTACTTATGCTCCACTCATTTCATCATATGATTGCCAAGACTCCCACATTTAGTTTTAAAGGGACATTGCTTTAAAGAATATGTGAGTAATATTTTTACAAGAATGCACTGTGATTTTCTTGTTCAATATTTTTTTATTAGAAGTAGATAATAACAAACATTGCATGAGACAATGACTATGTACATGGTGACTAGATGACAAGATTACATCATAAGTAGAGGAAGTGTAAGGGAGAATAAACTCCTATCTGACACATGTGGCACAGGTAGTTATAGTACAATAGTTTACAAAGGAGAATAATGACTGTGGAAAGGGCCTCAGAGGATTACCCCAAGAGGCCCCGACCACATGTCTTCAGATAATGTCTGAAGAATGAGATGAAAGTTATCCAAAGGAAAAGATAAGAAGAAAGAAAAAGAGAAAGAGAAGGAAGAGTGTAGGAAAAACAGCAAAGAGGGGTGAGATGACAAGGGAGGAGGGAGAGGCCGTCTAGTCTGTATCAAGGAAAGGGATTAACTAAAGTAGGAGATTGGTCTCACAACCTAAGGCCCCTTTCACACTGGGGCGGTGGGGGCGTCGGCGGTACAACAGCGCTATTTTTAGCGCTGCTGTACCGTCGTTCTTGCAGCGGTATTCGGCCGCTAGCGGTGCGGTTTTACCCCCCGCTGGCGGCCGAAAAAGGGTTAAAATCCCTCGTACAGCGCGGCTATAGCCGCGGTATTGCCGCGGTATAGCCGCGCTGTCCCATTGATTTCAATGGGCAGGAGCGGGGAAGGAGCGGTGAATACACCGCTCCTTCCCCGCTCCAAAAAAGCGGTTTGCAGGACTTTTTTCACCGCCCTGCCTGCGCACCGCTTCAGTGTGAAAGCCCTCGGGCTTTCACACTGAACAAACAGCGGAGGCTGTTTAGGGACGGTTTTCAGGCGGTATTTTTAGCGCAATACCGCCTGAAAACCGCTCCAGTGTGAAAGGGGTCTTAGGTTCCATGAGCCTGGGATCGAAGCGTGGAGGGAGGAAATGATCCACCCATGGTTGTCATATTTTCAGGTGTCGTGGGATCTTATCTAGGATGGTTGCCTCAATCTTACCGTGGATCATAGCTTGGGTGACCCTATTTTTAGTCTCTACCGAGCAGAGAGATGAGGATTTCCAGGCCCTCGCGATAGTCTGTTTAGAAACTGTAATGATGTACAGTATATTGCTAGTTTTAATTGGGCCTTTGTAAGGTCAGGTGGACAGTGGTTCAGCAAGGCAAAAGCTGGGTCAGAGGTAGCTGGCCTGCTTGGTAGGGTGGACAATATTCTAAAGATTTTGGCCCAAAATTGCTGCACGATCGGGCCCATCCTCCAGATATGCACATATGTGCCCTGTTCTTCGCAACCTCAAAAACACATGGGAGGGTAGGTCGAAAGGTATTTAGCAATTCTTGTCTGGACCAGGTACCAGCGCAAGAGCACTTTGTAGTTGGTCTCAACAGCGAGCATGTTTTGGGACGAGGAATTAGTCGTAGCCCAAATGTCATCCCAATCTTCCTGTTCTAGAGAGATGTTCAGGTCATTTGTCGTATGGTAGTATAGGATGGGAGGTGGGGGGATGTAGTCGTGAGGTAGGTGTACAACTTAGAAATGATACCTGGAGCGTGGGGATCAGAGTTTCAGATGCCTTCATACAGTGTCATATTAGGCGATGATGTAGAGGCACGCAGATAAGGAGCAAAAAAATGGGATATTTGTAAATAATGGAAAATTTCCCTGTTTGGAATTTGGAATTGCTCCTGCAGGATCTAAAAGCGTCTGGGTTGTGAAAGCGTCTGGGTCTATGTGAGCCAGGAAGGACAGCGGGTGGCCTAGGAAGGATAGCAAAGGGTAGTGCGGGGAGTGTAGTTTAAAAGGACCTTTGAGCATATCCCACAGCTGCAGGGAGTGCGATGTTACCGAATTATGTAAGGACTTACGTTCTGAGTGTTGTAACCAAAGCAAATTATCAACCAAAAGAGGGTTGAGGTCTATAGCTTTGAGGCTCATCCACAGCGGGACCTCCACAGTGGCGTGATATAGGGCAATCTGGGCCAATTGGGCTGCCTGGTAGTATTTGGAAAAACAAGGGACACCCAGTCCACTGTGTAATCTGTGGCGCATTAGTATGGAGGAAGATACTCTGGGTTTAATGGATCCCCATATGTATTTATATATGCAGCTTTGAATTATGATAAAAGAAGTAGGAGGGCAACGCTATGGGCAAGACCCGAAAGAGATATCTTAGGTAACAGAGACATCTTCACTGCAGTTATACGGCCTAGCCAAGAAACGAATAGGGGTTGCCAAGCTGCCATAAGGACTGACAGATGGGCCAGCATGGGGAGATATTTAGTTTGGTATAAAAGGGCTGGGTCACCAGTGAGTTTGACACCAAGGTAGGGGAGAGATGATGTCGCCCATCTAAAGGAAAATGTTTCCTGTAGAAGGGAGACCTCAGTCGGGGGTAGGGAAACATTGAGTGCTATGGACTTCGATTGGTTGACTTCAAGACCCGATATAGCGGCAAAGCTAAAGTAAGTATTAGGTTAGGTAATGTAATACGGGGTGAGGTGACGAACATCAGGGCATCATCGGCAAATAGGCATAATTTGTGATGAGAGGAGGCAACCACAATACCAATAATATCCGGGTTCACCTGAATAGCTAGGGCCAGAGGTTCTAGAATGAGGGCAAAATTAGTGGGGAGAGGGGACAACCCTGTCTAGTTCCCCAGGCAATTGGGAACCTGTCCAATCTGAAACCGGACATGCACTGTGATTTTATTTGATTACACTATAGAAGTGTCTTTGTTTTAACTGGTGTTATCTAAGCTGTGGTGGAGTGGGTAATGTCCAGGCTGGTCCAGATTCTGGTGACAGGATTGGACTGTGGATCTGAGGGTTACATAGTTACATAGTTGGTCAGGTTGAAAAAAGACACAAGTCCATCTAGTTCAACCAAAAATAAATAAAAACAATCCCATATACACAATCCTTCACTCACAGTTGATCCAGAGGAAGGCGAAAAACCCCAGCAGAGCATGTTCCAATTTGCTACAGCAGGGGAAAAAATTCCTTCCTGATTCCCTGAGAGGCAATTTGATTTTCCCTGGATCAACTTTACCTAGAAATGTTATTACCCAGTTATATTATGTACATATAAGAAAGAATCCAGGCCTTTCTTAAAGCAATCTACTGAGCTTACCAGAACCACCTCTGGAGGGAGTCTATTCCACATTTTCACAGCCCTTACTGTGAAGAAACCTTTCCGTATTTGGAGATTAAATCTTTTTTCCCCCCTTGTCCTCTGTGATGACCTTAAAGTGAATAACTCAACACCAAGTACACTATATGGAGAACTTATGTATTTGTACATGTTGATCATATCCCTCCTTAATCTCCTCTTCTCAAGAGGGAATAGATTCAGTTTCTCTATTCTTTCCCCATAGCTGAGCTCCTCCATGCCTCTTATCAATTTGTTTGCCCTTCTCTGCACTTTCTCCAGTTCCCCGATATTCTTTTTGAGAACTGGTGCCCAAAACTGAACTGCATATTTCAGATGAGGTCTTACTAATGATTTGTACAGGGGCAAAATGATATCTCTCTCTCTGGAGTCCATACCTCTCTTAATACAAGAAAGGACTTTGCTCGCTTTGGAAACCGCAGCTTGGCATTGCATGCTATTATTGAGCTTTTGATCTACCAAAACCCCCAGATCCTTCTCCACCATTGATTCCCCCAGTTGTACTCCCCCTAGTATGTATGATGCGTGCATAGTCTTAGCACCCAAGATTACGTAAACGGGTGGCCCAGCCCCCTCTGACACCACGAGGAAGCCCCCGTGTGTCGTGGGGGCGGGGTCACCCAGGTACGTCACCATGTGGTCCCGCCCTCAGTTATAAAAGAACTGTCACTTGAGAGGACAGTCATTACGGCGGGGGGCCTCCCATGGATGCGGATTGGTGGCGGCGTGCAGGTTTTTTTTCTTTCGGTCCATCGGCAAAGCGAGAGAAGAAGATGAATGGACTTTGTGGGACATTTTTATTTTTTAATAAAGGACTTGTCCCAAGATGCGTCTTGTGTTTTTTTAACATTTTGACACTTTTTTTGTGAAATGGTAGGGGTACAATGTACCCGTTACCATTTCAAACAGGGGGGGGCTGGGATGTGGGGGCTTCTAGATTCCGATAAGCCCCCCCCCCCCGCCCGCAGACCCCCACAACCACCGGGCAAGGGTTATGGGGATGAGACCCTTGTCCCCATCAACATGGCGACAAGGTGCTTTGGGGGGCTACATAGAAGCACGGGACCCAAAGGGTTCCAGTTGAGGCAAGTGCAAGCAGCCAGATGAAAAAAACCACCAGGGGGAGGCCGTCTCACTGCCAGGGAGCCTACCAATCGCTGGAAGAAGAGTCCGGGGGGCCATCGCTAAAATGCACCCCATCGAGGCAGAAAGGGAAAAGAGTCCAATAAATTGAAAAATAGTTAATAACAATACATAAGGAAATCAAAAGCAATATAATAGTTAAAAAGTAAAATTAAACATCTGAATAAACTTTACATAATACAAAGAAGGTTACATAAACAGAGAGGTTTGAATGTCCTCAATATTGATAGGCCCAAAAATGAATATACAAACATGAGTAAAAATCACAATCAGGGCAAAACAGATAGCTGGCAGAAAATATAAATTTAATGACCTAAATGACAGCCGAGAGCATCAGATAGTAGGGGGTCGGTCACAATAGCTTTAAAGAAAGGACTTGTAAGAATTGACTTCGTTCAAGCCAGGGGGGACAGTGGCATTTAGCTATTCTATCCAAAGGGCTTCTCTTTGTAGTAATATCTTTGTAGTTTTTTCTTTTCCATTTTCCTTTTCTTCCTCCCCTTTTCCTCCCATTCCTTGTTCCTTCTCCCCCCCCCCTTTCCTTTTTTCTTCAACTTTCCCTTCACCTTTCCACCCTCTTTTTTCCTCTTTTCTTCTTCTTTATTCATCTATGTGGCTCCTCTCTTGGTCCCTTCCTTCACCTTTTCACGTTTTATCATCATATTTTCCACATTTGTGTGTTTCCCCCCAACACTTGTACCACCCTTTGACTCTGGGTATTTATCTGACATTATCCATTCTTTATTTAGACGCTAGCTAGCTTGTGATCCCATATATCGCCTTCCCAATCGCCGGGGGAGACCCTACCGGGTTACCTTATTCTATGCACTCACCAAGGCATGGGTAAGCAGTCCCATTATTTCTTTATCTCTTTTCCCCATCTTACGATTTTGTAAATATCTTCTATATGAAATTTCTATATATTATTGTATTTCTATTTGTATTCGCAGATGTATTCACTGATGAAGCGGTAAATCTGCGAAACTAGTTGAAATACCATGTCATCTGATTTTTTTAGTATATTTTTTTGTAGTTTTTGTTATTCTGTACTAATAAATTTTGTAAATTTTATAAGTGTTTTGTACTACCTATGTATATCCTCTCCATATGTACCAAGATAGTCCACTTGCCCTCTCTCTCTTGGTGAGTCTAGGGTGGGGCCCACACTCCCAAACATTTTCTTTTAATTTTGGAAAGCATTGTTGACTCAACTATTCCAAAAAAAGTGGCCATGTACATCTAGTGAGCCTTAAAGATATTAAATGTTTTAAGGTTTAATAGAATGAATATTTTATAAGTATTTATTTTAGACATTAATTATTCAAGTATCAACATACTACACTATGGAATATTTTATGTTTAAATATCAGCCCTGAGCACATCTGGAGAAGAGGCGTATTCTGACCTCGTTGGAGAAAGTGGAGAGTGTGGCGGTCCTCATATACACATAGAGAATATCTGGTGGGACATCTTTGCACAGACTCTGTTAATACAAAAAGTCGGTGATATCTGGTGAGCCTTTTATCTTAACATCATATAGAAGGCCTTATACTTATGTGGAGCTGTTGTTAGTGTTATGTGAGTATGATACTGTAAGGTAATGGAATTGCTTGTTTCTGAAACATACTGAACTATGGAGATGTTTTTCTTTTAATGTAGGTTCCAAGCCAAGGAAAAAATCCATGTCACTGAGAAGTAGAGGAAAAAGGTGGGTGGTGGTCGCTACCTAAAGGCTATCTAAAACCTGGGGGAAGAGTTGCACCTGGAAGTACGTTTAATCATACCCTAATGGGAAATTGCTATCTGACTCAATTGTAAAGGGATAAATATATTCTACTGAGCCCACTGAATGAATAAGGGAAATCTTTTCTCTCATCTACACTAAACAGCATATGGAGGATTCTCCTCTGCCAGCAATTGTATTCTGACATCTAACACTCATGCCTGTTAGAACATCTGAAAAGGGACTGCATCTGATTAGATGTGGCCACTGTTCCGCAAGCAATAAGCATGGGTCCTTTGATTTTCAGCTCAAAGAATGTTGAGCAGTAGAGTGCCGAGAGGGTCACTCAGCTCAAATTTTGGCAAATTCATCAGGAAGCGGCTGAAATTCACTCCATGTATGGCTAGCTTTAGGCTTTTTGTCTGAGGAACAACATCATGTACCACCCCACATTCATACTGTTCCCTGGCTGTCCATGATTTTATTTTAGAGCAGGAAGGGCTGCTGGCTCACATCACACAGCTATCTGCTGCAATGCAAATACCAGAGCTCAAGGAAAACGTTGTAATCTTGGCAAAGGGGTGCTACTTATTTTGCTTCATGAACGGAAAATAGTTAAAGGTAAAGCAAATGGACTCCTACAATTAGACACAAACACTAGAAAAATATGCAATATTTGATTTATACACTCTGCTAATAAAGTAAAAAGAAAAAGATGTTTTATAATAGCTTTTTAAGGTAATAGATCACAGTGTCTATAACTTCTTTGTTTCTTAAACTGTAAATGATCGGGTTCATCATTGGAATGACCATTGTGTAGAATACAGACACCACTTTATTTTGACTGACTGAATAGTTGTTAGCTGGACGGAGATACATGAAGAAAACAGTTCCATAAAACAGGGCAACACACAGAAGATGGGAAGTACATGTAGAAAAAGCTTTGTGCTTCCCTTCTGATGTGCGGATTTTCATTATAGTAAAAAATATGTAGAAATATGATAATAAAATGACCATAACTGAAAGAAGCCCAAGGCAGGAGACTACACCGAATATAACTGTCTTACTGGTATAAGTATCAGAACAAGAAAGTTCCATCAGAGGTGGAATGTCACAATAGAAGTGGTTGATGATGTTAGGTCCACAAAAATTCAAAACAAATGTGGCAGATGTGTGAACCCCTCCTGTGCATAAACCACCAATGTAAACAATAAGCATTACAATTATACATCTTCTCTTGTTCATTATAAGGGCATACAGCAGAGGATGACATATTGCCACATAGCGGTCATAGGCCATTGCAGACAAAATATAACATTCAGTGCTGGCAAACACAGCAAAAAAATACAGCTGAAGCACACACCCAGTATATGAGATAATTATTTCCAGATGTTTGGAAAACAAAGCATACAATGTTTTTGGCATAACTACGGTAGAATAACAAAGATCGGAAAAGGACAAATTGCCGAGTAAGAAATACATAGGGGTGTGCAGACCATTTATGATCACAATGATGAAAATGATTGTGCTGTTGCCAAACACAGTAATAAGATATATGAGCAAGAACAAAATGGATAGGTAATGTTGCAGTGTTGGATCTCTAGTAATACCCATGAGTATAAACTCACTTACTTTGGACTGATTAATGGGAGCCATGGGCTGTATGGTTTTAATCAAACCTGTATGGCAATAAACAAAGATGAATGGCACTATTTGACAATTGGAACCCTACAGAAAATATGTAACTGGTTTATGCTCAACTAGTACTGTATGTGTTATACACTATATTACCAAAAATACTGGGACACCTGCCTTTACACGCACATGAAGTTTAATGGCATCCCAGTCCTAGTCCATAGGGTTCAATATTTGGCCCACCCTTTGCAGATATACCAGCTTCAACTCTTCTGGGAAAGCTGTCCACAAATTTAGGAGTGTGTCTATGGGAATGTTTGGCCATCCTTCCAGAAGCGCATTTCTGGGGTCAGGCACAGATGTGGACAAGAAGGCCTGGCTCACAGTCTACGCTCTAATTCACCCCAAAGGTGTTCTATCGGGTTAAGGTCAGGACTCTGTACAGGCCAGTCAAGTTCCTCCACCGCAAACTCTCTCATCCATGTCTTAATGGACCTTGTTTGTACACTGGCGCGCAGTCATGTTGGAACAGGAGGGGGCCATGCCCAAGCCCAACCACTGAAAAACAACCCCACACCATAATCCCCCTCCACCAAATGATTTGGACCAGTGCACAAAGCAAGGTCCATAAAGACATGGATGAGAGAGTTTGGGGTGGAGGAACTTGACTGGCCTGCACAGAGTCCTGACCTTAACCCGATAGAACACCTTTGGGATGAATTAGAGTGGAGACTGTGAGCCAGGTATTCTCGTCCACATCAGTGCTTGATCTTAAAAATGCGCTTCTGGAAGAATGGTCAAACATTTCCATAGACACACTCCTAAACCTTGTGGACAGCCTTCCCAGAAGAGTTGAAGCTGTTATAGCTGCAAAAAGTGGGCCAACTCAATATTGAACGCTACAAACTAAGACTGAGATGCCATTAAAGTTCATGGGCGTGTGAAGGCAGGTGTCTCAATACTTTTGGTAATATAGTGTATACTGTATATGATTCATTCAACCAGTGATTATATATACAAAGTGTGTGTGTATATATATATATATATATATATATATATATATATATATATATATATATATATATACTGTATATAGCTTGATAATTATCGAGACAGAATGATAGTACATTTTTAGTTGTTGCTGTTCAAGAACTACTAGCAGAACTATAGCTTGTCTGAATGTAAATGTGGAAAATATAAAGGCATGGAAAATTACATAGAAAAAGGCAACTAAACATACTAAAGTTCTTTTGGTGGTATTTGCACACCACTGGATTTTGTTAGCTTTTATTATATGAATGAAAAAAAAAAATTTAGCTTTCTCTTTCTGCTATGAAAGTCCAACAATAAAAAAAAATATTTATACGTTTAGGCCAAAATGTATTCTGCTGTCGCTGGTAAACAATAAGTGTAAAGTGTAAAAGCTAAAATGCCTACAAACAATGTGATATATTCTGAATTCTTTTTTTATACTAGTAATGGCGGCAATCAGCAACTTATAATAGTGGCAAATCTACTATTATTATCTACTATTATTCCTGTGTGTGCTCCTTTTTACTCTGTAAAGAGCCCTGTATTGATTATCAAGACAGGGCTCTGGGCTGTGATTTGACACAGCTGATCAGCAGGTCCCGGCCATGAATCACTGGCTGGGATGTGCTGACAGTCTCCTGCTGTGTCAAATCACAGGGGAGTAGGTGGGTGGGAGCATGAGCCTGAAACCTTGAAACGGGCATAATATACATGTAGCTGCCACCCCGTAGCAGTATATGTACTGTGACGGGTTGTCTTTTCAAGTGGTTAATTACCAATGTAATATGCAGCATGGGGGGTTAATGTGCTGCCACTGGTGACTGATGCATTAGTGACTGACCAGTGGCAGTTAATTAACCCCTTTCTGCTGCATTAGTGGCACCAGTGCCTGGTCAGTCACTAATGCAATAATGACCAGTGGCAGTACATTAACCCCCCCCCCCCATGCTGCATATTACAGAAATTAAATAGCATTGGTAGTTAATCTCCCCTCAGCCTCCTCTCCTCCCCCAATTCAGACAGTTCATTTACTAATCTGCTGCAGATGGCAATCATTATTATCTGCTTACTTGTGCTCCACGTTACACACTGTTTTGATGGTTCCTCCTGAGCTCCTCTAGGTCGCAGCTCCTGCAGCAGCTCAGCTCTCTACACTTCTCTGGGTCCTCCCATCCTACCTCTGGCTGTGAGTGACGTCACGCCGCTGGGTCGGGACTACGAAGCGCCTTCGTAGTGGGTGTGAAGCCCTGACAGGGAAGGGAAGTGATGGGCTTGTGCCGACACATTGTTACAATACAGCTATTAGCAGCCGCTAGTGTGTACAGTGACAGTCACACACAGGCACATTTGTGAAGCACACCGCTGGCACTTCACCTGCGCCCCTCCCCTCCCTCCAGCAAATTGTACCACCCAGGGCATCTGCCCCTCCCCCCTTGTACTGGCCCTGCAGCAGGGGAAGGCAGAAGAGAATCAGTGTCTGCAGTAAGGTATTACAGCTGGCCCTCAGCAGGTGCCTGGGCCTTCCTTATGAACTGATGGGGCCTGGGCCCAGTACAGGAGGGCTGGCAGTACTGCCTTATCAGCGGCCCTGAATCAGATTTGTGTGCTGATATGCCTCTCCTGCACAGGCATTCACTGGGAAGATCAGCATATTGCTGTTTCTCCACGTTCACCTCTCCAAGACCATTATTCAGCTGAAAACTGAGATTATGAGATCACTTATTTAAAAAAAAGGAAAAAAGGTAAAAAATAGGTATTTATAATGCTAGTGCAATTGTAGAAATTGATGTTGGTTTGAAGCCAAAATGTGTAGTCACGCCAAATATTGATTTTATTTATATTTTTTCTTCTGTTCGCTCACTTTGTTTATTTTTATCAATTTACAAAATGCAATTAAAATATATATTTTTGAAAGCATTCACACTTTACAGTGTTTCTTCACACCTGCCAAAAACTTTTCTTTTGCACAGATATATATATATATATATATATATATGCAGGTGTGAGGAAACATTGTAAAGTATGAATGCAAAGTACAAAATGCAAAGTGAGCGAACAGAAGAAAAATCTAAATCAAATAAATATTTTGTCTGACTACATTTTGGCTTCAAACCAACATCAATTTTTATACTTGCACAAAGTCAGGGATTTTGTAGGATTATAGTCACGTGTATGATTAACCAATTATACCAAGCAGGTGCTAATGATCATCAATTTCATATGTAGACTAAAACACTGTAATTAACTGAAACAGAAACAGCTGTGTAGGATGCTTAAAACTAGGTGAGGGACAGCCAAACTCTACTACGAAGATGAGGTTGAATGACAGTTTCATGTCACAGGTCATACACCATGGCAAGACTGGGCACAGCAACAAGACACAAGGTAGTGAGTTATACTGCATCAACAAGGTATCTCCCAGGCAAAGATTTCAAAGCAGACTTGGGGTTTCAAAATGTGCTGTTCAAGTTTATTTGACGAAGCACAAAGAAACGGACAATGTTGAGGACTGTAGACAGTGGTCAGCCAAGGAAATTTAATGCAGCAGATGAAAGACACATCATGCTTACTTCCCTTCATCATCAGGAGATGTCCAGCAGTACCATCAGCACAGAACTGGCAGAAACCAGTGGGACCCAGGTACACCCATCTACTGTCCATAGAATTCTGGCCAGAAGTGGTCTTCATGGAATAATTGTGCCCAAAAAGCCAAACCTTCAACGGAAAACAAGCTAAGCAACTCAACTATGCATAAAAACATAGGAACTGTGGTGCAGAAAAATGGCAGCAGGTGCTCTGGATGGATGGATCAAAAACTGAAATATTTGGCCATAGCAGGAGACAGTTTGCTTGTGTCTGCATGCAACAGTGAAGCATGGTGGAGGTTCCTTGCAAGTTTGGGGCTGCATTTCTGCAAATGGACTTGGAGATTTGGTCGGGATCAATGGTGTCTTCAATACTGAGGCATACAGGCAGATAATTATCCATCATGCCATACCATCTGGGAGGCGTGTGTATGGCCCCAAACGTATTTTGCAGCAGGACAACACCCCCAAGTAGACAACCAATGTCATATAAAATTGTCAGTGGCATAAAGAAGAACAAGTGTATGCAAGCATACCTAGAAGAATTGATGCTGTTTTGAAGGCATGCTACACAGGTGTGTGTGTGTGTGTATAAAGTATATATCAATCAAAAAATTGGAGATGCAATCTCAGTTTAAGTTGAATTCCTTCACTTCAATCTTCGTGCATATAAAAGTTACAAGCGACTGCACAGTTTCAGACAGCACATGTCCTTCATCAAGCTGCATCTATAATACTGAATCTTTTACCCACATTTATAGCTCCATACACATACAGAGCATCAGAGTTCACACAGGTGTATCCCTTCACCAATCTGCTTGTTAGCTCTTCAATTAACGCATTCCATTCCTAAAATGAATACTACTAATAATAATAAAAATAATAATAATAAATGAACAGCACCCAGAGCACCCATATAAACTGTTTAAACATTTCCTATCTCTCAATCACGTCGATCCACATACTAAAATGTGGAAACGACTAAACAAAAATTCTGCTTTACAAAACACGAGACCCATTAGAAATATATCAATAGAAAACTGTGGAGACTATTCTCTTTTTTTCTGTTCAGCATTACTGCACGATACTTCAAAAGATTTAATCTCTTCTCTTTAAAAAGAGCAATGACTATAAAACACATAAAATCATTAGTAAAATGATTCTGACAAGACATCCTCTGTACCAATTATTGCCCCATAGCTATATATATTTCACAAAAACAGATATAGATCGTAGTCTTTGTTTAAGCCATACGGGTGTAAAAAGTTCATTTGTTTTATCCACCAAACTTCCCTCTGTTTTATCTTCAGGATCCTATCACCACCCCTTTTATCCCTATGTATCTCCACCAAAACCATAAGTTCTAAATCTGTATCACTATGTCCATATTGCATATAGTGTTTGGGAACAGGTAAACCCGGTTGTTTATTCCTAATGGATGACCGATGTTGTGATATTCGGTCTTTGATTATTTGCGTTGTCTCTCCAACATATACTAACTTACATGGACATATTAATGCAAAGATTACATATGATGTCTGACGTGTGAAAACCGCGGACAGAAAAATTTTACTAAAGATTTTGTGTTTTATAGTCATTGCTCTTTTTAGAGAGAAGAGATTAAATCTTTTGAAGTATCGTGGGGTGTATGCTGAACAGAGAAAAAAACAAGAATAGTCTCCACAGTTTTTTTTTATATACTTCTAATGGGTTTACCCTTTCCTGTTTTGTAAAGCACAATTTTTGTGTAGTCGTTTCCCGATCTTAGTATATGGATCAACGTGAGAGAGATAAGAAATGTTTAAACAGTTTACATAGGTGCTCTGGGTGCTGTTCACTTATTATTATTATTATTATTATTAGTAGTAGTAGTATTAACTCTAGGAATGGAATGGGTTAATTGAAGGGCTAACAAACAGATTGGTGAAGGGATACACCTGTGTGAACTCTGATGCTCTGTATGTGTATGGAGCTATAAATGTGGGTAAAAGATTTAGTAATATACATGCAGCTTAAAATAAAAAAAAACACGTGCCGTTGGAAACTGGGCAGTTGCTTATAATTTTGATATGCATGAAGATTGAAGTAAAGCAATTCAACTTAAACTGAGATTGCACCTCCAATTTTTTTTAATATATATCTGGTGGAGAAAAGGAGTGCCACATCAGATGTAATCCTGTATAAGGAAATTAGCTACCCTGTTTCCCCCAAAATAAGACCTAGCGTGATTGTCGATGATGGCTGCAATATAAGCCCTACCCCCTAAATAAGCCCTAGTTAAAGTCCTTGTAGGTCTTATTTTCAGGGTAGGGCTTATTTTCGGGGAAACAGGGTAGGGCTTATTTGGGGGGGTAGGGCTTATATTGCAGCCATCACTGACAATAACGCTAGGTCTTATTTTCGGGGAAACAGGGTATATGGCAGAGGTGTCTCACCTTGGTATTGTGTATGTATGTGTGTGTGTATATGTGTGTGTATATGTGTGTGTGTGTGTGTATATATATATATATATATATATATATATATATATATATTGCAGTTTACCAGTTCTTAGATATGATGGCTGAAATTTTTTTATTTTTTAGCTTTCTTTTATTTTCATCTGGTGATCCTGCCATTAAGTCTGTTGTTTTTCAAAAGAAAAAGCTCTCCAGCTGAATGTATCAGTTACAGAGATGAGACAAACAATTTAACACTAGCAGGGGTACTTACAATGATCTGTAATATTTATGAACAACTATTTTGTGCTTATTTGAAAATGTTACATTTTAAATGGCATATCCCTCCTGTATTGATTTGATTGTAACTGTACTGTCTGACCTTATGTTGTAAAGCGCTGCGCAAACTGTTGCCGCTATATAAATCCTGTATAATAATAATATATTATGCAGCGTGTCTGATTTTATTTTTTTGTATTACTTATCTGATTATGTCTTGAACTTGTCTTAATGAAGGATCTTAATGTATAATGTAAGTGCTATTAAATATTACATTTTTACCTGTGTTTCATTAATGTAAAGATTTTGAAGCATATACATGTGATATTCAAGTAATTCATAAAGAAAAAACCTGCAACTCTTTAAGCATTCCAGCAACAATTTCTTTTATCTCCAATGTCCCAAGTTCAAGTTGATTTATAGCTCATATCAGACCTACAGGGACATTTTCACAAGGGTAAATCACATGTCTGTTAATCCATTTGCAGATAATGTTTACTATGAAGATCAATACCCTAGAGCGTGTTCCTTGGCTACGATTACATTTTTTGTCATATAGTAGGATAAGGCTTGCAAAGCCCAGTCTATTTAGTATTTAAAGAAAATAATTAAATTGAAAAAAAAAGCATTACATAATGTAATTTTCAAAGTTGTGACCTTTATTACCTATTGATCTTGACAGTAGATCATTTATTTTTGCACGGACTGTAAGATGGGGCGGTGCAGGCATTAGCGGCGCTTTACCGCTGGTATAGCGCCACTAGTGGGGCGCTTTTAACGCCCCAGAAGGGATTAAAGCGCCCGCTTAGCCCTGCTTTCAAAGCACTTTAAAAGCAACACCCATTCATTTTAATGGGCAGGGGCGGTGGAGGAGCGGTGTATACAGTGCTCCCCCACCGCCACAAAGATGCTGCTTGCAGGGCTTTTTTTCCCATCCTGCAAGCGCACTGCCCCAGTGTGAAAGCACTGGGGCTTTCACACTGGGGCTGCAGAAGAGGCAGTTTCCAGGGGCTTTACAGGCGCTATTTTAGCGAAAAAAACACATGTAAAGCGTTGAAAGGGGTCTGACAACGCTATTCACTCTGCTGTGAAATTGCACAGCAGCTTTTGACAGGTAGTCTCAGACAATTGTGTAGTTTTAAATGGACTTTAAAGCCCAGTCGATGCTTCTACTGTCAAGTAACATAAGTAAATTTACTATGTTAAAGTGGGAATGCAAAAATTGTTTTTTAACCACTTCAATACCGGCCACTCTTACCCCCTTCTTGCCCAGGCCCAATTTTCAGCTTTCAGCGCTGTCACACTTTGAATGACAATTGCGCGGTCATGCACCACTGTACCCACATGACATTTTTATTATTTTCCTCAAATAGAGCTTTCTTTTGGTGGTATTTAATCACCACTGGGGTTTTTATTTCTTGCTAAATAAACAAAAAAAGGCAGAAAATTTTGAAAAAAAATAGTTTTTCTTTGTCTCTGTTATAAAATTTTACAAACTTGGCCAAAATGTATTCTCCTTCATTTCTTTGGTGAAAATAACCCAAATCAGTAAATTAATTGATTTATTTTTATTTTTTTCACATACTGTCAACAGTGCAGTAAATAATCATCATATAACTTGTGTGGTGGTGATCAGGGACACTGGTGACAGTATGTAAAAAAAAAAAAAAAAAAAAAAATTGTAAATTTTTCTCTTTTTATTTTTTTTTTTCACATACAGTGACCAGAGCAATACAGAGTTACTATAGTAACAGTGTACCGCTTTGGAAGGTGATCAGGAGTTTTTTTTTGTTTTTTTTTACACACTATCATTGCTTATAACTGTGAATTTTATAGTTATTAGCAACCCTTTTTTCTAAGAGGTGTTTTCTCGGAAGGGTGTCATGTGATATCCTCCCAGAGCAATAGGGCTCCCACTCCGGCGTCATTTTACAATGGCCTGGGCAGGAAGTGGTTAATGCTGTTGACAGCCTGCATGATATACAGTGTTCTATCCTTTTATTTTGCCCATTGGTACACTACTTGCAATAAAAAAGGGAGTTTTGACTTACTTGTAAATTCCTTTTCTTGGAGTATAGTAGGGCTGTAGTCAGGGCTGTAGTCATAGGCCATGGGTTATCCTGTATGCAGACTACCTTTAGGTAATTGGAAACTGGCATATATAATCACATCCCTTCCCTAAGACTCCATGAGATTTTTTTGGAAAAGCAATAAAGAGTGACACAAAAAAACAGACGTGAGGGTCATGTGACCTGTAAGATAAGGAATTCACAGGTACAGTGCCTTGAAAAAGTATTTATACCATTTTTCACATTTTGTCATGTCACAATGAAAAACGTAAATGTATTTTAGAAAATACAATAGAAACAAGACACATATGGAAGAGACAAAGTGAGCTGCGCACCCCGAAACTACGTATGTAAAAAAGAAGAATTTTCCCCGGTGGGGCTTTAAAACAGCAATGAGCAAAATCAAAAAGAGTAGTCTAATGAATGTAAACAATTATTTTAATAATGACAACCCATATTCAGGGACATGGTTAGATGGATTAAACTCGGTTCATACCAAATCTGGTCCAACAACACAATTCATATTCCACAGTACAATAAAAACGCATAGATACACATCATTTCATGTCATCAACATTCCACAATAGAAAACATAGTACATATCGTTATATTCCATCATGTTGTAGGGTATATGAGCCCCGACGCGTTTCGACACAGACATAGTATAACGCCTTCAGGATATTGATGTGTGGACCGTTGTGAATTCCTGTGGGCTCCGCATGGCCTGTCCTCCGCCCCTCCAGGGGGCGGGGCCTGACCCCTCATGGCTTTCCGGCAAGGGGGGGCATGTGGAGTTCCTGCATGGCCCCCCCCCCGTTCTGCTCAGGTCGGCGGCAGGGCATTGCCCACGGCCCCCGAGAAGGGCTTTGCCTTGCCGGCGGCGTCCCTCGATCATCTCCAGACACTTTGTGGTGAAGTGCGCATGAGTGAGGCCCAGCATGCGCACGAAGCCACGACGTCACGCGTATTGCGGCGGAGATGACGGCAGTGGTCAGGGCCTTCGGGTCTCCCGGGACGCCGAGGGAGCCACACGTGGGCCGCTTTGTCCAGCAGCCTGTGCGTCAGCCCCCGGGGGGGAGGGGGGAGCATTTGCACCTGTGTGCGACCACCCATTTGCCCAATTTTAGGTATAAAACAGACCGATGATTGAACAATAATTAATCATTATTTGCAGGCCAGGATGGATGGTGCTGCATCCACTTTTACTTTCTTTCTTTCGGCATTGAGTCCTTGTCTTCACTGCACACCGGCAGTCAGGTTTGTAAATATTTAATAAGCTTTACATGTTTAAAGTATAATACAGCCTACAATAATTATAGCAAGGTAAATCACATTTCTTCAATCACATGATTCCCCATTACATCACACTTTATCATCACACATCTACACTTTTAGGTTCATTCACCATTTTTGTTCACTCACAATGTTTCACTTTAGTTGTTATTTTTCCAATGCTTTTTGTTTTTTGTTTTTCGTTTTTGTTAGTTGGCACACATTATGCATCCTTCACAATCCACTCATGCATCACATATGTCACCTATACACATTGTAGTTCCCCAGCACATCACCCTTCAATTTGCAGCACATCACTTCACCTCACCACCAAGGCTCATGAACACTTTTTTCCTCTTGATACCACTATAATGCCCTATCCTACTACTATCTATACTTATACATTCATTTTCATAGGACTCATCACCGCCAAATATACATATATATATATATATATATATATTTGTATACAGACAACATATCCTTGGTCAGCTCTAATATACCCATTTAGAAATATTTATAATACTATTATTATTTTCCTTTGACTATTATGGGTGTTCGTTGCAGGTGCCTGCTCCCTCTCCCCACGTGGGGGGGCGCAGATAGTGTGGCTCCTTGCAAGGCCCTTGGGGTCGGCTCCTCTTCCACGACGGGGGGGGGCGGTGGCGGCCTTCGGGCCCTCCGGTTCCTCCAACGGTTCCTCCTATCTTGGACCATATAGCACCCATTCCACTTTTAAACGGTAAAAACCTGCCCTCTCAATTCTTTTTAATGTGATGAAGGATGTTATATTTTTCTAATTATGTACATATGCTATATATATATTTTTTAGATCCATTTGTCCCCCTGAAGAGACTGTATTAAGGTCGAAACGCGTCGGGGCTCATATACCCTACAACATGATGGAATATAACAATATGTACTATGTTTTCTATTGTGGAAAGTTGATGACATGAAATGATGTGTATCTGTGCGTTTTTATTGTACTGTGGAATATGAATTGTGTTGTTGGACCAGATTTGGTATGAACCGAGTTTAATCCATCTAACCATGCCCCTGAATATGGGTTGTCATTATTAAAATAATTGTTTACATTCATTAGACTACTCTTTTTTGAGTTTGCTCATTGCTGTTTTAAAGCCCCACCGGGGAAAATTCTTCTTTTTTACATACGTAAATGTATTTTATTGGATTTGGTAGACCAACACAAAGTGGCACATAATTGTGAAGTGGAAGGAAAATGATAAATGGTTTTCAACATTTTTTTACAAATAAATATGTGAAAAGTGTGGCGTGCATTCGTATTCAGCCCCCTTTACTCTGATACCCCTAACTAAAATCTAGTGGAACCAATTGCCTTCAGAAGACACCTAATTAGTAAATAGAGTCCACCTGTGTGTAATTTAATCTCAGTATAAATACAGCTGTTCTGTGAAGCCCTCAGAGAATTGTAGGAGGACCTTAGCGAATAAACAGCATTATGAAGGCCAAGGAACACACCAAACAGGTCAGGGATAAAGTTGTGGAGAAGTTTAAAGCAGGGTTAAGTTATAAAAAAATATCCCAAGCTTTGAACATCTCACGGAGTACTGTTCAATACATCATCCGAAAATGGAAAGAGTATGGCAGAACTGCAAACCTACCAAGACATGGCTGTCCACCTAAACTGACAGGCCGGGCAAGGAGAGCATAAATCTGAGAAGCAGCCAAGAGGTCCAAGAGGTTTGTGAGAAGCCATGTGGGGGACACAGCAAACATGTAGAAGAAGGTGCTCTGGTCAGATGAGACCAAAATTTAAGTTTTTGATCTAAAAGCAAATCGTTATGTGTGACAGAAAACTAACACTGCACATCACCCTGAACACACCATCCACACTGTGAAACATGGTGGTGGCAGCATCATGTTGTGGGGATGCTTTTCTTCTGCAGGGACAGGGAAGCTGGTCAGAGTTAATGGGAAGATGGATGGAGCCAGATAGAGGGCTCTGAGAAGAAAACCTGTTAGAGTCTGCAAAAGACTTGAGACTGGGGCAGAGGTTCACCTTCCAGCAGGACAACGACTCTAAACGTACAGCCAGAGCTACAATGGAATGGTTTAGATCAAAGCATATTCATGTGTTAGACTGGCCCAGTCAAAGTCCAGGCCTAAATCCAATTGAGAATCTGTGGCAAGTCTTGAAAACTGCTGTACACAGGAGGTTCTCCGTCCAATCTGAAAGAGCTTGAGCTATTTTGCAAAGAAGCATGGGCAAAAATGTCACTCTCTAGATATGCAAAGCTGGTAGAGACATGCCCAAAAAGACCTGCAGCTGTAATTGTAGCGAAAGGTGGTTCTACAAAGTATTGACTCAGGGGGGCTGAACATAAATGCACGCCACACTTTTCACATATTTATTTGTAAAACATTCTGGAAAATATTTATCATTTTCCTTCCACTTCACAATTATGCGTCACTTTGTGTTGGTCTATCACATAAAATCCCAATAAAATACATTTACGTTTTTGGTTGTAACATCACAAAATGTTGAAAATTTCAAGGGGTATGAATACTTTTTCAAGGCACTGTAAGTCAAAATTCCTTTTATCTTAATAGTACAGAACCAGGACACAGGGTTGTAGTCATTCTTAAGCCCCATACACACGATAGGACTTTGTACAAACTTTCCCTTGGATTTTTGTACAAAGGGCGTTGCCCAAAAGTTTGTCTTGCATACAGACAACAGAACTTTTCCAGCCAACTTTCACCATATCACGTGGTTTTTCAGCTCTTTACCACCACCCTTTGGTCAACTTCTGTATTGTTGTCTGATATTGTGTCAATGTTGCCACTTTTATTGGCGAGATTGACACCTTGCGAGCCGGGTTCACACTGGTGCCAATGCCAGGCACTGTGTTTGGTATGAATCTTGAAGGGGAACTCCACACCAAATTTTAAATAAAAAACTGGCATGGGTTCCCCTCCAGGGGCATACCAGGCCCTTTGGTCTGGTATGGATATTAAGGGGAACCCCCTACGCCGAAAAAACAGCGTGGGGGTCCCCCCAAAATCCATACCAGACCCTTATCCGAGCACGCAGCCCGGCCGGTCAGGAAAAGGGGTGGGGACGAGCAAGCACCCCCCCTCCTGAGCCGTACCAGGCCGCATGCCCTCAACACGGGGGGTGGGTGCTTTGGGGGAGGGGGGCGCTCTGCGGCCCCCCCACCCCAAAGCACCTTGTCCCCATGTTGATGAGGACAAGGGCCTCTTCCCGACAACCCTGGCCGTTGGTTGTCGGGGTCTGCGGGCGGGGTGCTTATCGGAATCCGGGAGCCCCCTTTAATAAGGGGCCCCCAGATCCTGGCCCCGCACCCTATGTGAATGAGTATGGGGTACATCGTACCCCTACCCATTCACCTAGGGAAAAAAGTGTCAATAAAAAACACAGTAAACAGGTTTTTAAAGTAATTTATTAGGCAGCTCCGGGGTCTTCTTCTGACTTTGGGGGTCCTTTCCGACTTCGGGGGTCCTCTTCCAACTTCGGTGGTCTTCTTCGGACTTCAGGGGTCCTCTTCCGACTTCGGGGTCTCTCCGGCGTCTTCTCCCGGTGTCCGCATCTTCTGCCGGCTCCACCGCTATCTTCCGCCGCTCTTTTGCCAGCGGTGGCCCGGACTTCTGGATCGTCTTCTTCCCTCTTCTCTTCCAGAGATGTTGACACGACGCTCTCTCCAGCCGAAATGCTCTCTGTGCGCTCCGCAACAGACTTATATAGGCGGTGACCCCCCCCCCCCCCATGACATCACAGTCCCGGGGCATGCTGTTGCTCCAAAAACAGCTAATTTGCATGTTTGTTGTCAAAAAGTCCGATTGTGTGTACGGCCCTTTAGACCTTTGAATGTCCCCAAGCATTAAACTGAGGAGTGGGCAACAACATAGCAAACAGAACTGCCAACAAGCCCACACAAACGAGGGTAAGAACTCAAAAACAAAAAGCTCAGATGGCAGCTTGAAGCCCTTTGTAGCCAAAGCTTGTATCAGAGGTCTGAACAGTCATCTAGTAAAACCTGGAGAATGTGTGAACAGAGTACCAGATGACGACTTTGTAAATCTGAGGTACAAATACTTGATGCTGGAAGGTCCAAGAGACATAACAGATCTGGTGGAATAAGCACTGATAAGGAAAGGACAATTTTGTCCCCAAGGGTAAAATTCCTTGAAATAAGCTGTCTGATCCACCTGGTAGACCCTGATAAAATCTACGCAATGCAGGGAATTTGGAAAATGTTACCTGATACTTACTATAATTTTCCTTTTCTGACTTATCCTCACATCAGCGCACAATGGGTTAACTCCTCCTCTGGAACCCAGAGGAACACCTTTCTCTAGTGTAATAAGTAGAAGCCCTTCCATTCACTCTGCCTGCAACAGACCATTAGGGGAGAAACATTTGTGCTGATGTGAGGATAGGCCAGAAAAATAAAATTATGTTATCGGGTAACAATTTTCCATATTCCTGGCCTATCCCATGTCAGCACATAACGGGATATAACTAGCTAAATTACTGGGTGGGCAAGAAACCTAATTAAACAAAAATACTCAACACTTAAAGGTATGCTGCTAAAATGTAAAAACTATTTTATTTCTCTTGCAAGGCTGTTGAGACTACAGATGCTCCAAACTGTGCAGAACTAGCTGAGATGACATTTGTAATGATGAACAAAGGTTGCACAGGAACTCCAGCTGGCTGTCTTACATATACCTTCCACCAAAATCTTGGCTTAAAGTGCTTGTAAAGACAGACAATTTTTTATCTTAATACAGTCTATGCATTAGGATAAAAAGCCTTCTGTGTGCAGCAGCCCCCTAATACTTACCTGAGCCCCATCTCGATCCAACGATGTTGCATGAGAGGCTGCCCGGGACTCCCCTCCTCCCTCATTGTCTGAGACAGCAGTGAAGCACGATTGGCTCCCACTGCTGTCAAAGTCAGTGAGCCAATGAGGTGAGGGAGGGGGCATGGCCAGACCACCGCTCCGTGTCTGATTGGACACACGGAGCTGCGGCTCGGCTCAGGTGCCCCCATAGCCAGTTGCTAGCTGTGGGGGCACTCAACAGGCAGGAGGGCCCAGGAGTGCCAAAGAAGGATCCCAGAAAAGGAGGCTCTGGGATGCTCTGTACAAAACCACTACACAGAGCAGGTAAGTAAAACATGTTTGTTATTTTTAACAAAAAAAAACAAGACTTTAGTATCACTTTAAGCTGCTCAAGAATCTGCCACCCCTCTGGTTGAATGAGCTTGTACCTGTTCTAGAATAGACAGGCTCTGCTTTCTGTATGCCAATCCAATCACCTAGGTAATCCAAGAGGATTGGATGGCTCTTAAGGATGCCACTTCACCTTTCCTTGAGCCAGATGGCAAAATTAATAAATTGTCCACCTTCTGGACAACCCTGTAATCATTGTAAATACACTGTCAGCAAGTTGACCATGTCCAAGGCACTAACATCTTATTGGTGAGTACTCAAACAATCCTGTGGAAAACATGAAAGGACTGTCTCCCAGTTCTCGTGGAAACTGACTACCACTTTAGATAAGAGCTTGGAAGATGGACACAATATCACTTTTTCTGGCAAAATGGCACAGAAGGGTTTCCTACAAGAAAGTGCAGCAATCTCCGACACCCCTCTTGAGGTGATTTCTGTCAGGAAGACTAGTTTTAGTGCAAGGAAGTACAGTGGGCAAGATTTCACTGGAGCAAAGGGTGCCTGCATCAGTGCTTTCAGAACCATCCCCAAGTCCCAGGAAGAAAAGAGGGGGGAGGGGAATGTCGCACATGGATTGCCGCTTGAATGAAACATCTAACCATTGGTTCCTTCACCCACCTAAAGCCTGTGAAAGAGGACAAGGCAGAGATTTTTACTTTAATTGAGTTGTACGCTAATCCAACATCTAGAGCTAGTTGTAAAGCATCCAGGATATTGGACAGGGTTGGAGAAAGAGGAAAAAAATTCTTCTGTTGCGAGAGAAAAAAAATAATTTCCTCCTCCATATACTTTCTGCTTCACCTTTTTGTGTTTTAAGCCTTGTCACGTCAGTTTTGGGGACTTTTGAACCCATTTTGACACCTTTTCTACCTCCCTGAGCAACTGGTCAAAGGCATGAAAATATGGAGGGGCACAACCGCAGAAACTACCCAATAAAATGTTTGGCCCTTTTTACCCTTTGCGGCCTCATTATACTAAGCAATAACCAGAGAGATGACATTTATTGATTTTCCATCCTAAATAGGCCAGAAATGCGCTAGGAAAATGACATTGCTTTAAAACAGAAATTAGATCGACATCACCAAACAGGAAGTGGCCATTAAACACCTTACTCCTTGACCTTTTTGCGTTTTAAGCCTTGTCATGTCCATTTTGGGGAATTTTGAGCCCATATTGACACCTTTTATACCTCCCTGAGCAGTTTGTGTAAGGCATGAAAATTTAGATGTGCACATCCCAAAAAACTGGCAAAAAGTTATTTCAGCCTACTTTTACAAATGAATAACCAGAGAGATTAATAATGAGTTGATTTCAGCCTTAAGCAGCCAAAAAATTATCTGGGAAACTGCCATTTACTTAAACCGTAAGTGAAGTCACCAATGCAATGTCACCCAAACAGGAAGTTTGCTTTTAAACACCCTTTTCTTTGACCTTTTTGTGTTTTAAGCCTTGGTGCATCTGTTTTGGGGACTTTTGAGCCTGTTTTGACACCTTTTCTGCCTCCCTGAGCAGTTGGTCAAAGGGCATTAAAAGGCGCTAAAATTCAAAGATCACCAGGTTAAGTTTACCTGGCCTTTATGTAAATGGAGAAATATGGTTTTTGACTTTTGTTTTAACTTAAACACCTTGCTAATAGCACTAGCTACATGTTTATAATTTAAATATTGATATTTGTAATGTTTTTTAATTAACTGACACTGCAAAAAAAGGACATAAAAGGGCCATTTTCAGTGCAAATACATTACAAATATCAATATTTAAACTATAAATGTAGCTAGTGCTATTAGCAAGGTGTTTAAGTTAAAACAAAAGTCAAAAACTATATTTCTCCATTTACATGAAGGCCAGGTAAACTTAACCCAGCCAGCAGAGAGATCCCTCATACATCAATCATCATACATCAGTCTGCAGGATTCCCCCTTACAGTGCAAGGGAACTCTGATGCATCACCATAAAATGGCCCAAATTTTGCGCCTTTTTATTTTTGTGTAAATTATACCAAGGTATGACCTGAAGGATGATAATAAGTTGATTTCAGCCTTAAACAGCCCACATATTGGCTGGGAAACTGAAATTTCCTTAAAACAGAAGTGAGATCATCAATGCAACATCATCAAAACAAAAAGCCCTTCTCCTTGACCTTTTTGTGTTTTAAGCCTTGTCACATCTTTTTTGAACTTTTGAGCCCATGTTGACATCTTTTCTGCTTCCCTTAGCAGCTGGTCAAAGGCGTGAAAATTTGAAGGGGCATAACCCCAAAAACAGCCCAAATTTTTTTTCCCCTTTTACCCGTTGCAATTTAAATGTACCAAGTAATGATGGTGTTAAATGAGGGTTAAAAATGTATTGATTCTAGCCTTAAATAGCCAAGAAAACTAAAGAAGTGACATCAATGCGACATCTTTGGGAAACCTGTATTGACACCTTTTTTACTTCCCCGAGCTTGTGGTCTAAGGTGTGAAAATTTGAAGGGGCACACCCCCAAAAATGTTCTGCCCTTTACTTGAATCGGCTTAATTTTACAAAGGAATAACCAGTGAGAGGAATAATAATGTTGATTTCAGCTCTAAACAGCCCAGAAACTGACTGGAAAACTGCCATTTACTTAAAGTGATACTAAAGTCTTGTTTTTTTTTTCCTTTTTTTCTCTTTTTTTTTTTTAAATAACAAACATGTTATACTTACCTGCTCTGTGCAGTGGTTTTGCACAGAGCAGCCTGGATCCTCCTCTTCTCGGGTCCCTCGCCAACGCTCCTGGCCCCTCCCTCCTGTCCAGCATTACCAACCCCCTGAAGTGAAATTTAATGACAGGACGTCAAAATTTTCCTGACAAAAATTATGAAATTTACTGGCAGAGCGAAAAAAAATTACTGACACCTCAAAAAAAAGGACATAAAAGGCCCATTTTCAGTGCAAAACATTACAAATATCAATGTTTAAACTATAAACATGTAGATAGTCCTCTCCAAGCTCCAGCTTGGCGGCTCTGGTTTTATCCTTTAGTCTCTTCCCCACAGTCCACACACATCTGACTCCTCCCATGACACCCATCCCAGCAGCGCTCTCACTCTTGACTCCTCTCCAGGCTCCCCCTCAGAAACTGCAGACACGATACAAGACAAGAGATGGTCAGAGACTGCAGACATGATGCAATGAGTTATTGAGAGATTGTAGACATGATACAAGTAATGGTTCAATGCTGTAGACATGATACAGGATATGTCAGAGGCTGCGTACATGCAGGGGCGTCGGGAGGGGGTGGCTAGACGTGGCTGAAGCCCCGAATGTGCCCCCGAAAAGCCCCGAGCCTCAGGCATGCAGCTCTTCATTACAAGCCCCGAGCGGCGAGCGCCAGGACCGATCTGATCCCGAGCACCGCCGAATTTGGCCGAGTTTGGCCGAGTGCCGTAGCAGGTCCCGCCTTCTGGAGCCTGCAACGCCTATGATGGACGTACCCCTGGTCCAATGCTGGGACCGCGGGACGTGTGACGTCCATCATAGGCGCTGCAGGCTCCAGAGGGCGGGAATTACAATGCGGCCGCCGCGCCACTGTAAGATCCTCGATCAGCGCTCGGGCGGCCCGCTCTCCTCTCCTCCTCGGGTCATCCTCCTCTGACTGTCTGACTGCCTGGCTGCTGTGACACCGCACACCACGGCTGAGCTGAGGTAGGTCAGACAGTGTATGTGGGTCAGGCAGGTCAGTGTAGGTAAATGTCAGTGTAGGTAGGTCAGTGTAGGTAAATGTCAGTGTAGGTAGGTCAGTGTAGGTAAATGTCAGTGTATGTAAATGTCAGTGTAGGTAGGTCAGTGTAGGTAGGTCACTACAGTCAGTGTAGGTAAATGTCAGTGTAGGTAGGTCAGTGTAGGTAAATGTCAGTGTATGTAAATGTTAGTGTAGGTAGGTCACTACGGTCAGTGTAGGTAAATGTCAGTGTAGGTAGGTCACTACGGTCAGTGTAGGTAGGTCAGTGTAGGTAGGTCACTACGGTCAGTGTAGGTAAATGTCAGTGTAGGTAGGTCAGTGTAGGTAAATGTCAGTGTAGGTAGGTCAGTGTAGGTAGGTCACTATGGTCAGTGTAGGTAAATGTCAGTGTAGGGAGGTCACTACGGTCAGTGTAGGTAAATGTCAGTGTAGGTAGGTCACTACGGTCAGTGTAGGTAAATGTCAGTGTAGGTAGGTCACTACGGTCAGTGTATGTAAATGTCAGTGTATGTAAATGTCAGTGTAGGTAGGTCAGTGTAGGTAGGTCACTACGGTCAGTGTATGTAGGTCAGTGAATGTAAATGTCAGTGTATGTAGGTCAGTGTAGGTAGGTCAGTGTAGGTAAATGTCAGTGTAGGTAGGTCACTACGGTCAGTGTAGGTAGGTCACTACGGTCAGTGTAGGTATGTCACTACGGTCAGTGCAGGTAGGTCAGTGAATGTAAATGTCAGTGTTCACTACGGTCAGTGCAGGTAGGTCAGTGAATGTAAATGTCAGTGTAGGTAGGTCAGTGTTCACTACCGTCAGTGTATGTAGGTCAGGTAGGTCACGGCCCAGCCAAAAAAAAAAAAGGCCTGCATCACGTGTACACACGCGCCCCCCCCCCCCCCCCGGTCCGGCCTTGGACTTCGGGCTGAAGCCCCTGGTCTTTTTGCCACCTAGCAACGCCCCTGCGTACATGGTACAGGAGATGTCAGAGGCTGCGGACATGGTACAAGAGATGTCAGAGGCTGCGGGCATGGTACAGGAGATGTCAGAGGCTGCGGGCATGATACAGGAGATGTCAGAGGCTGCGGGCATGGTACAGGAGATGCCAGAGGCTGCGGTCATGGTACAGGAGATGCCAGAGGCTGCGGAAATGGTACAGGAGATGTCAGAGGCTGCGGGCATGGTACAGGAGATGGTCAGAGGCTGCGGGCATGGTACAGGAGATGGCCAGAGGCTGCGGGCATGGTACAGGAGATGGTCAGAAGCTGCGGGCATGGTACAAAAGGTGGTTAGAGGCTACGGACAGGTTATGGGAGGTTTTTAGACATTGTGGACATCTGTGATTCTTTAAAATCTCACCAGGCACTGCCACTCTTGTCTTGTATGGTAACTTCCTATGCAGTAAAACCAGGGGCTCTCCCATGCCAGCACCTTTCATCTCTAACCACCAGAGCCATGGAATGAGCAGATACCATGCTACCAAGCATGAGACATAAATAAATGCTCCATAAACCACATAACACAACTCTGTCTGAAATTATCATATTACTGCACCCTGCAGAGGCGCTCTTGCAGTGTGCAGCAGCACAGACTCAAACACTTACAACATCAACAGGCCAGGGCTGCCTTCAGTTTCTCTGTTCCGCTTGCTCTGCTCCTATCCTGGGCGGTGTGACAGGAATGCACCGCTGCCTTGACATCATCCCTTGACTTCAGTACTTGGCGCGCTGCACTGCACAGCTTCTGCCATACCCGCCCGCCGCCGCCCTGGGCCCGCCCACCCCACCAGGTAAACACAGGATCTGTCGGGTCAGCTCCGAAAACTGCGCATTCATCCGGGCCGAGCCAATCCCAGCCATTTTTACTAGCACTTTTCTCCTGCTACGGACATTTATGGGCAGGAGAAAAGTGCCCTGTTTTTACGGGCTGCCCGTAAAAATATGGGCAGTTGGCAACACTGCTCCTGTCGACTGCCCCCACAGCAAGCAGCTTACCTGGATGGCCAAGGCACTCGTGCACATCGCTGGATCGAGATGGGGCTCAGGTAAGTATTAGGGGGGCTGCTGCATACAGGTTTTTTATCTTAATGCATAGAATGCATTAAGATAAAGAACCTTCTGCCTTTACAACCACATTAAACTGGAAGTGACATCTTCAACGCGATGTCACCAAAACAGGAAGTGGCCCTTAAACAACTTTCTTCTTGGTCGTTTTGCATTTGAAGTCACCCGTATGGACACCTTTTTTACTTCCCTGTAGTTGGTCTAAGGCATGAAAATTTGAAGGGGTACACCCCTAAAAACTGCCCAAAAAATGTTTGCACCCTTTACTTGTATCGGCCTAATTTTACGAAGGAATGACCAGAGAAATGAATAATGTGTTGATTTCAGCCTTAACCAACCCCAGAAGATTTTACCTCCTTCCTGACCAGAGCATATTTTACAATTTGCCACTGCGCTGTTTTAACTGATAATTGCGCAGTCATGCAATGCTGTACCCAAACAAAATTTGCGTCCTTTTTTTCCCACAAATAGAGCTTTCTTTTGGTGGTATTTGATCACCTCTGCGGTTTTTATTTTTTGCAATATAAACAGAAAAATACCGAAATTTTGAAAAAAATTATGTTTTCTACTTTTTGTTATAAAAAAAATACAATAAACTCAATTTTAGTGATAAGTTTAGGCCAAAATGCATTCAGCCACATGTCTTCGGTAAAAAAAAAATTCAATAAGCGTATATTTAATGGTTTGCGCAAAAGTTATAGCGTCTACAAACTAGGGTACATTTTCTGGAATTTACGTAGCTTTTCGTTTATGACTGCCTATGTCATTTGTTGAGGTGCTATAATGGCAGGGCATTACAAACCCCCCCCCCCAAATGACCCAATTTTGGAAAGTAGACACCCAAAGGAGTTTTCTGAGAGACATGTTGAGCACATTGAATGTTTTATTTTTTGTCACAAGTGATTGTGACAAAATACTCACCATGCCTCTTAGCAAATACCTTAAGGTGTCTACTTTCCAAAATGGGCTTTGTTGGGGGTGGGGGGGGGGGGGTTGTGCTATCTTGACATTTCAGGTCCTCCGAAACTGTGATAGGTAGTGAGGAGTAATATCACAATTTTACACCCTTCTGAAATCCTGAAGACGGTGATTGGTTTTTGGGGTCCTGTACGCAGCTAGGCTCCCAAAAAGTCCCACACATGTGGTATCCCCATACTCAGGAGAAGTAGCAGAATGTATTTTGGCATGTAATTCCACATATACCCATGTCATGTGTGAGCAATATATAATTTAGTGACAACTTTGTGAAAAAAAGAAATCATTTTTTGTAATTTTCCCGTAACTTGTGGCAAAATATAAAATATTCCATGGACTCAACATGTCTCTCAGCAAATAGCTTGGGGTGTCCACTTTCAAAAATGGGGTTATTTGGGGGGGGGGGGGGTTGAACTGTCCTGGTATTTTATGCACAACATTAGAAGCTTATGCCACACATTACCCACTCTTCTAACCACTTTCTGACACTTTTTGTTTACATGAAAATGTATTTATTTTTGCTAGAAAATTACTTTGAACCCCCAAACATTATATATTTTTTTAAAGCAAAGGCCCTACAGATTAAAATGGTGGGTGTTGCAATTTTGTTTTAACATAGTATTTGCGTAGCGATTTTTCAAATGCAACTTTTTTGGAAAAAAACTGACGTTTTTGAATTTTAATGCACTAAAACACACTATATTGCCCAAATGTTTGGTAAAATATAAAAGATGATCTTATGCCGAGTACATAGATACCAAACACGACAGGCTTTGTGCACAACCGTGCAGCGGCGACAAACTACACACATTTTTAAAAGCCTTTACAGGTTACTACTTTAGATATACAGAGGTCTACTGCCAAAATTACTGCCCTCGATCTGACGTTCGTGGTACCTCACATGCATGGTGCAAAGGCTGTTTACATATGACACAAGACCGACGCTTGCGTTCACCTTTGTGCGCGAGCATGGGGGGAGCATGCCTTTTCTTTTATTTTTACACTGTTCCTTTTATTTATTTATTTGTTTATTTTTTTAGTCATTTTTATTGTTATCACAGGGAATGTAAATTTCCCTTATGATAGCAATAGGTAGTGACAGGTACTCTTTTTAAAAAAACAATTGAGATCTATTAGACTCTAGATCTCTCCTCTGCTCTCAAAGCACCTGACCACACTAAGATCAGTGTAATAAGATGCTTTTCCCAATGGCGCTGTTTATATTCGGCGAAACCGAAGTCATAAAATGCTCGTAGCTTCCGGTTTCTTAGGCCATAGAGATGATTTAAGCCATTCTGGTCTTTGATCAGCTCTATGGTCAGCTGGCGGAACCACCGGCTGCATTTTCAGGTTTTCAGGTTTTCAGAGCCCAAGAAAACCATGGAAGACGGCGGGAGGGGGGACGTTCCCTCCCACTGCTTGTAAAAGCAGTCTAGTGGCTAATTGCTTTTACATGAAAGCCGACTGCTGGCTGAAGAGAACGATACCAAGATGATACCTAGACCTGCAGGCATCATTCTGGTATAACCACTCAAAGTCCAGCAACATAACCGTATGTTGCTGGTCCTTGTTGGGCATATATTGTAATGTTGTTTACGTTCAGCCTGTGAGCTGAATGAAAAAAGAGATTGATCGGTGGATATGCCCACCAATAGAACACTGCCCTGCATCCACCCACTTCTAATGATGGGCACGCATGCACCTTTTTTTTTAAACTGTGGAGGTGAAATCACCTCCTAAAGCACTACTGGAGTCGCTGATTTACGTATCGTGAAAACAAACGCTGTTGCTGTCAAGATAAATAAATCAGTGCTGCCGCTGAATGGAGTACCTGAAAAGAAAATAATGGTTAACAATAAAACACAATAAACAGTAAAGTATAAAAGAATTACATACCTGAAAAGCAAACATGATAAAACATACTAACAATAAAACATTGCAGTTATAAAATAAAGTAAGACAGAGCAGAACAGTAGAGAGAGAACAATAGAGAGAGAATAGAGAAAGAAGAACAATAAAATGACAATTATTTTTGGCTTTTTTTTATTTTATATATATATAACTACTAACTAACTGTCTAACCCGTGACACTAATACTGTGATCAGAATATAGATCTGTACACTATATTAGTGACACTGGTGACAGAGGGTGAAAGGGTTAACTGGGGGGCAATCAAGGGGTTAAACCTTTATTAGGGGGTTTAGGTGGGTACCGTAAAGCTACCTAGGCCTACTACTAACTGCCCTAACGCTGATTAGAGTCACAAATAACACCAATACAGTGATCAGTGAAAAATCTGAAAACTGCACTTGGTGACACTGTAACAGGGAGTGAAGGGGTTAACGGGGGGGGGGTGATCCGGGGGTGAAATATGTACCTACATGTACTGGTGTTAGTGTAGTGTTGGTGCAACTCACAGTTAGATGTCCTCTCTCCTCCCTCTGTAACCGAAAAGAATTACATGAGGGGAGATGACATCACTTCCCCTGCCTGTGTTTACGCTTACAGACAGGGGAAGAATTTTATTTGTCAGAACCGATCAGCATGTCCAGGCAAGAAATCATTGGCCTGGACCTGAAGACTGATCGGTTCTGTAACTAATCCGAACGTCGCGGGGGTGATTTGCGCAGTGGTGCCATTCTGCCACCATATATCGGCGTGAGCAGGTCGGGAAATGGTTAAACACCTTTCTCCTTGACCTTTTGTGATTTAAGCCTTGTTGCGTCTGTTTTGGGAACTTTTGAGCCCCTTTTCTGTCTCCCTGATGTTATGCTTGCGTTTATCTACCAAGGTTACTTTGCAGTATAAGCAAGGAAACGGAGACCTCTGCGGTGTATAAATGTGTTTTTACTGAACAAAAACATTGCACATACAAAACTATTACAATGTTAGGAATACAAATCAAGACTGACATATATCAAGCAAGATGCCTAGCAAACAAACAAAAACTATGGCTGTAACAGTAGAAATACGCTTAAAAGTTACTGTGTGCTCATGATCTCGGTTGACAACTAGGACTCAGGCTTCTTAAGCAGTTGGTGGAGAATCAGGCGAAAGAGTCTTTAGGTCTTCTAGCTGGTTACAAACCTTCTAGCTGCTATGGTGTTAATAGATGATGAAGTCCCTCTGGTATTAAGGCATGATGAAGGTCTCGTCCAGCTTATGCCTGGCAACCTTTCTATATTAATTGAATACGCTGCGCTAAAAATTATATAGATTGTAGTGTATACTAAAACTATGTCAAATTAATCAAATTAATATAACTAATAAATGGATATGATATACACACAAAACCAATTTAAAGTGCCTCGTGCATAACTGTGTTTAAAACCATAACATAAATAAATAACATATAGAAAAAGTGCTCCTGTGCAATATATATTGTCCAAATATGTCGTAAATGACCATGCTGAAAATAAAAAAACACTGCAGGGGATATGTGATTCAGATCATAAGACATATTTGGACACTATATATATATATATATATATATATATATATTACACAAACTTTTATCACATTACTAGAGACGCAGTTGGATGCGATTTGGATGCAATTTATATGCACATGAGCACTTTGTCTTATGATCTGAATCACATATCCCCTGGAGTGTTTATTTTCAGCACGGTCATTTACAACAAATTTGGTCACTATATATTGCACAGGAGCACTTTTCCAATATGTTATTTGTTTATGTTATGGTTTTAAACACAGTTATGCATGAGCCACTTTAAATTGGTTTTGTGTGTATATCATATCCATTTATTAGTTATATTAATTTGGTTAATTTTACTTAATGTATTTATCTTTGCACAATATATGTGACGTGTTCGACGCTAGCAGCTTTTAGATAATTTAATAATCTTTCATGATACATGTGACAGGCTTAATACCATTAGTCTTTTGGTTATTTAAACCACTTTAAGCATCTAGACAGTGGTGGCTCGCAGGATTTCTTTCTATTTTTGTAACCTTTATATATGTCAGGTTGCTTACCATAGTTACTGAACAGAAAAATATCTCTGTAGTTTTCAATTAGAGAGGCACTCTCAAATTTTACCTCAAGATGGCACTCTGCCATCATAAATGCTATAGGTTATATATTACCTGTTTACTGTAGCAATAGAAACAATAGACTGCTGAAACTGTCAACTGAATACAACAATGGTATCTAAGTTCCCACTGTATCCAACAGCATTTGTTTGAGAAGTATCCACTCACACACAAACCTGGTTTTTCTGTGTCTGTAAAACAGAATGCTGTTCCAGTCTTATAGAAAAAAAATCATCCATGTAAAATATTTTATATCAAAACGCAACACACCTGAGCAGTTGGTCAAAGGCATTAAAATTCGAAGAGGCACATCATCAAAAACTGCCAAAAAAAAGTTTGCGTCTTTTTACCCGTTGTGGCTTAATTATACCAAGGAATGACCAGAAAAATTAGAAGTTGATTTCAGCCTTAAAATCAGCCCAGAAATTGGCTGGGAAACTGCCATTTCCTGAAACCGAAAGATACGTCATCAATGCAACATCACCAAAATAGGAAGTGGCCCTTAAACAAGTTTCTCTATGGCCTTTTTGCATTTTAAGCCTTGTTGTCTCTAGGGATGGGCTGTCTGTTCAGGTCGACTAGCGAACAATTTGGGGTGTTCGCGGCAAATTCGAAAGCCATGGAACACCCTTTAAAAGTCTATAGGAGAAATCAAAAGTGCTAATTTTAAAGGTTAATATGCAAGCTATTGTCATAAAAAGTGTTTGGGGACCTGGGTCCTGCCCCAGGGGACATGTATTAATGAAAAAAAGTTTTAAAAACTGCAGTTTTTTCGGGAGCAGTGATTTTAATAATGCTTAAAGTGAAACAATAAAAGTGAAATATTCCTTTAAATTTCATACCTGGGGGGTGTCTATAGTATGCCTGTAAAGTGGCGCATGTTTCCCGTGTTTACAACAGTCCGAGAGCAAAATGACATTTCTAAAGAAAAAGAAAGTAATTTAAAAGTACTAGCGGTAGCGCCGGCAGCTATAATGAATTGTCGGGTCTCTGCAATACTCATAAAAGTCATTGAAAAAAACGGCCTGGGATTCCCCCACAGTGCATTACCTGGCACTTTGGGTCTGGTATGAATATTAAGGGGAACCCCAACCAAAATTTAAAAAAAATGCGTGGGGGTCCCCCCAAATTCCATACCAGGCCCTTCAGGTCTGGTATGGATATTAAGGGGAACCCCGCGCCAAATGAAAAAAAAATGGGGTGGGGTCCCCCTAAAAATCCATACCAGACCCTTATCCAAGCACGCAACCTGGCAGGCCGCAGGAAAAGAGGGGGGACGAGAGAGCGCCCCCCCTCCTGAACCATACCAGGCCACATGCCCTCAACATGGGGAGGATGTCCCCATGTTGATGGGGACAAGGGCCTCATCCCCACAACCCTTGCCCAGTGGTTGAGAGGGTATGCAGGCGGAGGGCTTATTGGAGTCTGGAAGCCCCCTTTAACAAGGGGACCCCCATATCCTGGCCCCCCCTGTGTGAAATGGTAATGGGGTAAAAATGTACCCCTACCATTTCACAAAAAAAGTGTCAAAAATGTTAAAAAAGAGGAGACGGTTTTTGACAATTCCTTTATTAATGTCTTCTTCTTTCCCCCCTTCTTCTTCCATCTTCTTCTGGTCTTCATTCTTCACTTTTATGAGTATTGCAGAGACCCGACAATTCATTATAGCTGCCGGCACTACCGCTAATACTTTTAAATGACTTTTTTTCCTTTAGAAATGTAATTTTGCTCTCGGACTGTTGTAAACATGGGAAACATGCGTCACTTTACAGGCATACTATAGACACCCTCCAGGTACGAAATTTAAAGGAATATTTCACTTTTATTGTTTCACTTTAAGCATTATTAAAATCACTGCTCCTAAAAAAACGGCCGTTTTTAAAACTTTTTTTGCATTGATACATGTCCCGTGGGGCAGGACCCAGGTCCCCAAACACTTTTTATGACAATAAATTGTATACTAACCCTTAAAATTAGCACTTTTGATTTTTCACGTTTGTGTCCCATAGACTTTAACGGTGTTCGCGCATTCAAACTAATTTTTTGCCTGTTCTCATGTTCTGCTGCAAACCAAACAGGGGGGTTCTGAGCCTATTATCTCCCTGAGCTGTTGTTCAAAGGTGTTAAAGTTTGAAGGGGCATATCCCCAAAAACTACCAAATACGTTTTTGCATCTTTTTACCCGTTGTGGCTTAATTTTACTAAGGAATGACCAAAGGGAAAAATGTGAGTCGGTTTCAGCCTTAACAATCAAGAAATTAACTGGATAGCTGCCATTTCCTGAAACCTAAAGTACAGTCACCAAACAGGAAGTGGCTAACCACTTCAGCTCCAGGAGGTTTACGGCATTGCATTGCTTTAACTGACAATTATGTTGTGCGACACTGTACCCAAATAAAATTTATGTCCCTTTTTTCCCACAAATAGAGCTTTCCTTGTGTGGTATTTGATCACCTCTGCAGTTTTTATTTTTTTGCGCTAGAAACAAAGAACGACTGACAATTTTGAAAAAAAAAACAATATTTTTTACTTTCTGCTCTAAAACACATCCAATAAAAAAAAATTAAAAAATCGAATTTCTTCATCAATTTCAGCCAATATGTATTCTGCTACATATTTTTGGTAACAAAATCCCAATAAGCATATATTGATTGGTTTGCGCAAAAGTTACAGCATCTACAAACTATGGGATATTTTTATTTTTTACTAATAATGGCACCAATCAGCGATTTATAGTGGGACTGCGATATTGCAGCAGACAAATCAGACACCTGACACTTTTTTGGGGACCAGTGACATTATTATAGTGATCAGTTCTGAAAATATGCACTGTCACTGTACTAATGACACTGGCAGGGAATGGGTTAACGTCAGGGGCAATCAAAGGGTTAAATGTGTTCCTAGGGAGTGCTTACTAACTGTGGGGGAGGTGCTTTTACTGCTTGAAGACATGGATCTGTGTTCCTTCACAAGAACACAGGATCCATGTCTTCTGTACTCACAGAATGACGGTCTGCCCTGTTTACATAGGTAGACTGTCATTCTGTCAGAATACCGAGCGATCAGAGGTCTCAGCGGACATCGAGTGCATGTAAAATCACACCAGGAGCGAGCCGCCGGCAGGACACGCTCGCACCCAGAACCCAGAAGTGCAGAATCACACACACTGTATATATATCTATATATAGATATATATACAGTATCTCACAAAAGTGAGTACACCCCTCACATTTTTGTAAATATTTTATTATATCTTTTCATGTGACAAGTAGTGAGTGTACAGCTTGTATAACAGTTTAAATGTGCTGTCCCCTCAAAATAACTCAACACACAGCCATTAATGTCTAAACCGCTGGCAACAAAAATGAGCACACCCCTAAGTGAAAATGTCCAAATTGGGCCCGATTAGCCATTTTCCCTCCCCGGTGTCATGTGACTCGTTAGTGTTACAAGGTCTCAGGTATGAATGGGGAGCAGGTGTGATACATTTGGTGTTATCGCTCTCACTCTCTCATACTGGTCACTGGAAGTTCAACATAGCACCTCATGGCAAATAACTCTCTGAGGATCTGAAAAAAAGAATTGTTACTCCACATAAAGATGGCCTAGGCTATAAGAAGATTGCCAAGACCCTGAAGCTGAACTGCAGCACAGTGGCCAAGATCGTACAGCAGTTTAATAGGACAGGTTCCACTCAGAACGGGCCTCGTCATGGTCGACCAAAGGAGTAGAGTGCACGTGCTCGGCGTCATATCCAGAGGTTGTCTTTTGGAAATAGACGTATAGGTGCTGCCAGCATTGCTGCAGAGGTTGAAGGGGTGGGGGGGGGGGTGGGGGTCAGCCTGCTAGTGCTCAGACCATACTCCTCACACTACATGAAATTGGTCTGCATGGCTGTCGTCCCAGAAGGAAGCCTCTTCTAAAGATGATGCACAAGAAAGTCTGCAGATTGCTGAAGACAAGCAGGCTAAGGACATGGATTACTGGAACCATGTCCTGTGGTCTAATGAGACTAAGATAAACTTATTTGGCTCAGATGGTGTCAAGCGTGTGTGGCGGCAACCAGGTGAGGAGTACAAAGACAAGTGTGTCTTGCCTACATTCAAGCATGGTGATGAGAGTGTCATGGTCTGTGGCTGCATGAGCGCTGCTGGCACTGGGGAGCTACAGTTCATTGAGGGAACCATGAATGCAAACACGTACCGTGACAAACAGAAGCAGAGCATGATCCCCCCCCTTCAATGACTGGGCCGCAGAGCAGTATTCCAACATGATAACAACCCCAAACACACCTCCAAGAGGACCACTGCCTTGCTAAAGAAGCTGAGGGTAAAGGTGATGGACTGGCCAAGCATGTCTCCAGACCTAAACCCTATTGAGCATCTGTGGGGCATCCTCAAATGGAAGGTGGAGGAGCGCAAGGTCTCTAACATCCACCAGCTCTGTGATGTCGTCATGGAGGAGTGGAAGAGGAATCCAGTGGCAACCTGTGAAGCTCTGGTGAACTCCATGCCCAAGAAGGTTAAGGCAGTCCAGGAAAATAATGGTGGCCACACAAAATATTGACACTTTGGGCCCAATTTGGACATTTTCACTTAGGAGTGTACTCATTTTTATTGCCTGCGGTTTAGACATTAATGGCTGGGTGTTGAGTTATTTTGAGGGGACAGCAAATTTACACTGTTATACAAGCTATACACTCACTACTTTACATTGTAGCAAAGTGTAATTTCTTCAGTGTTGTCACATGAAAAGATATAATAAATCATTTACAAAAATGTGAGGGGTGTACTCACTTTTGTGAGATACTGTATATATCGGCCACCCGATCCTTAACAACCAGTTAATATCATACACATTCCTTAAATACCACATGCCTGGACCACTACTTAATTACCATGTGCATTTAATTATTTCCTGCTATGAACGCCTGTTCATGTGGTAATTACCAAGTGTTTTCAGTGTTTTGTGGTAAATAACGCAAAATAGTATAGTGAATTCACAGTTGCAGGATTGCATGCGATATTTAGGCAAAATGTGTCACTTAAATACCACACATGAGGTGCTTTTGTGAATGGAGCCCACTGTATCTTGCAAACGAATGCACTTGAATGATCACTTCTATACGAGTGGTCAGGGGATATAGCTTTGTGTATGGTCACTTATAGCAGGCCCAGTATATATAAGCCAAGCTAGCCTACTGGTACATGGTTGCCTCCCAAGATTGCCATATTCAGTGGACAGGAGGCTAAAGAAAGGAAGAACAAGAGTTCCAGAAGTGCAGATGTTCGCATGGCTGGGACTGGTGTCTTGTAGGAACATAGTCAGCCGGATGTGCAGATCATAGAGTCAGTTCAGGCACAGAGACAGGGTCACCAAATAATCTGTCCAGGCAGCAGGCAGAATCGTGGTTGATAAACAGGCCACGGTTTGTACATGTTGTGGCTGCAATGCTGTATTCCCGCTGATTGTGACCAATTCAAGTGAATGAGCTTGCATGTGTGGGGTTCAAGGTGCTAAAGCAGGTGGTGAAGAGGCAAATCAATGCCTCCTCACTGCCTGTCAAATGCTTTATGGAGAGTGATCTGAATATGGATGGCACTTCAGAGAGCATTGCACATATGAACAGGTCCTTATGGTAAAACTGTAAAGCCCCTTTCACAAAGTAGGTGTGGCCACCAGATTCCTGCAACAAGAATCTGTGGATATTTGCTGCTGGAATGACTGGGTTATGCGATCAGCTGCGGCGAGTCAGACCATTCAAACTAACAGCCGACAGTGACCACTGCTTTTTGCAGGTAGCCGCACAGAGAGCGGTTAGGGTCAGATGTTAGAGTCAGCAGTCACTTGCAGCTGCTCAGCCCTTTTAGGCTGGGTTCACAACTAATACGGATGGGGGTCCGATGCGTCCCTATGCTCTGTTTCAGGCCTGAATTTTTGCCTTAATTCGGACATGAAACTGAGCTGAAGACGCACAGGACCCCTGTGCAATCTGCTCCACAGCCACCCTGGAGATGTGTGAACCGGCTCCATTGAGAACCGGTCACAATCTCCTGTCATATGAATTTGATGTGGAGAAACCCACATCCAATTTGCATAAGTGTGAACCTAGCCTTAAACTAATAACATGCTGTTAGCAGCCCTGCTGATCACATAACCCAGTCATTCCAGCAGCAAGATTTCATAGATTCTTGCTGCAGGAATCCGGCGGTCACACCAACCTGGCCGTGTGAAAGGGGCTTGACTGATGTGGCGGTGATCAGGGATGCTGCGACTGGTGTGGCAGTGATTAGGGACTGGTGACAGATACGGTTACCAGAGTAGTGCAGAGTCACGATAATGACACTGTACTACTCTGGGAAGATGATTGGGATTTTTCTTTACCCACCGTAAAAGCAATTATCTTAACTGTAATGACTTTTTTACTACTGTGATTGAACACAGCTATCACATGGTACAAAGGCTTCTTTTTTTTCCCCTTGGGAATCCCCAAGGGGCGTGTGCTTCAGGGACATCATACGATGTCCACCCGGGATAGGAAGGCTCCAGCCCAGCTGTCATTTTAGTATAGGCTAGGTGGAAAGTAGTTAAACCCAAAAGTAATTACAATGCGGCTTACAAATTCTTAGATGTGATGGCTGCAATATATATATATATTTTTAGGCTCTTCCTTTTTTTTTTTTTTTTTAAATTTTGTGATCCTACCAGCAAGTCTCCCCCCCAGAAGAAGCTTTCTTGCAGTTGTATCAGTTACAGGGATGAGACAAACCATTTAAACAGTGACAGAGGTGCTTACAGTGATCAGATTTTATGTTAAAAACTTTATCCCAAAAACAAAAAAAAATGTTTGCTGTAATTGCTTATAAAGTGTTAGCTGGAATTTGGCTTCAATTTAGTTAGTGTATTTAAACCCACTAATGCATCAACATTCCCCTCCCCCCAGATTGACAATTCAGCTGTCCAAACATGCCCTATGCTCATTTATCCAGAATGGGGACATGCCAAGACAGAAGGGATGTGGGCAGATAACCAGGTGAAAAAATTATGGAATTATTTCTGATTGGGACTCTAAAAACAGAAGTTAATACTGCAGCTGCAGGAACAGATTCACAGGACGCAATCACTGTGTTTAAAATGTCCGTTCAGTGCCAAAGTTTATTATTACCTGTTATTTTATACATAGATAAGAAAGAGACGGTGTGAGATGTTATTAAAAACTAACAAATAGAAATACGTTATAAAAATCTAACAAATAGGAATCTATTATTAAAAGCTAGCAAATAAAACAATTGCAAAAGTAAAACCCTGAGAGGGGAGGGGGAGTAGAGACAGAGAGAGCTTCTAGCAGCAGATGTGTCTGTGTGTTAGGTGAAGGTTACAGAACACATTTCAACACCGTGAACAAAATGGAGTCTCTTGTGCTTAAATGAACAATACAGTGAGAGTCCATGTCATTTCCCTCCTTTAGTTTATTTGACACCATTCTTCTCCATGTACATTCAGCTTATTGCTGGTAACTCCTGTTACATTGGCGCAGAGAGATGGCGTCCTGTTCAGCTCTCTCCTAGTTTTCTCACAATAATGGGTTCATCAGGGCTGGTGGACCATTTGTTGGTACAGTGGGTAGTCACACAGAGGCATAGCCTGATGAGGAAATAAATAACAAGTATGAGAAATAGGAACATCGCAATGTAAGCGCCTAGTTTCTGTAACCATGTTGCTATGCCATATAAAAAGTCACCTAAGCCTCCTAATCCCTTAAAGGGGTTCCATCCATCTTTAGCAATATCTCTGGCCTTATTCTGTAGTTCTCTTATCTTAGCAAGATGCCCTTTAATAATGTCCTCATTATCAGAAATGTATATATACACAACAGTCAGTGTGAAATACCTTACACATCCCACCTTGAGCTGCAGTGAGATAATTTAGGGTTAATCTATGCTCTAATACAACTTTTTTTAAGCTGAGCCATCTCTTCACTTATTAAATCCATATCAGTGGTAGTAAGGTTAATAATCTCATCTACAATTCTAGTGTAATTATTTCTTTTCATTGCTTCAATTCCCCATCTTGTCCAGGAAGGGAACCATGACCATGTCATGTCTCCTTCAATGAACAGCTCTCTTTTGAACACTAAAGGGTAATCTGGACTTTGATCTGGTCACACTGTATCTTTGCGAACAGCCAAAGCAGGTGCTAACTTTCCAATATAACATGTATCTGCAACATTAGTAGGAAGCCAGGCGTAAGCTTTATCTCCACATATATAATATAACCCTCTACGTATGGATGGTATACCTGCTCCTAAAAAACTGGAAGCAATATCATGGAATCTCAGGTAAACGATATTTTCACATATTGGGAACTGTGAGCAATTTGTACTATAAAGGGTTCTATTTAGTTCTGGATCTGGGATATAATAATATTGACCATAGTTTCTCAATAAACAGTAATCTTTGCTCCAGTGCAATCTGAATTGCCCAACTGTGTACATTTAGTGTTAAATGGGCATGTAATGTTTAGACAAATCTGTGGAGTGTCTATATGTTTTGAAACCATCAAAGTTACTGATCTGTGCTCATTAGCTGTGGAGACTATGTATGAGCCATTTATTCTGGTCCTGTTTAAAACAGTGAATTTGAGGGGCATTGTTCCTGTTTGGGGATGTAAGTGAGAACACACCCAGCAGTTACTAGCGTTGCTATGGGTTGCATACAATTTTAACATTTGGATGAAAGGGTTATTTTTCCATGTTTCAGTTCTCACAAACAACAAAAAGAAAAGAATCATTTTTTCAAAGGATATCATCACTTCAGGATTTTCTTGCAGTGACTGGCGTGAATCCAGGTGGGCTTTTCTTCCAACTTCCAGTGACCTGTTTGGATTCTGTGAATACCTGAAAAATCTGAACATATTTTAACAGACTAGATTGAGAAGCCTGCAACTGTTGGGGAAAATATAGCCATTTTGGGTGGCCCTCCAAATAAAATCTCATAGGGGGCAACCCCTGTGGTTGTTTAGGGGTAGTTCGTACAAAATATAGGGCTAATGGCAAAGCTTCCACCCATCTTTTTCCTGTATCGGCTTTCATTTTTGTACATCTGTTTTTCAAAATCCCATTAAGTCTCTCAACTTTACCACTACTTTGTGGATGATAAGGTGTATGGAAAGCTTGCTGTATGTGAAAGGCTTCCATTACCTCTTTCATTACTTCTCCAATAAAATGGGTTCCTCTGTCACTCTCATTAGTTTCAGGAACTCCATATCTACAAACTATTTCATTCAAAATTTCTTTGCTGTTTTTGCATGTGCTTTAGCTACCGGCCAGCACTCAGGCCAACCTGAAAACATGTCAACACACAATAGAGAGTACTCACAGGTGCCTATTCTGGGCATCTGAATGTAGTCTATTTGAGATCTTTGGAAAGGGAAATCTGGCTTAAGAGAATGCTTTTTGGGAACATGGACAGGCCTCCCTTCATTGTACAGAGCACAAGTGAGACATGAAGCACAAAACCTGGCTGCAAATGCACTAAAACCAAGTGCTATCCAATAGCAGTCAGTAAGTGCCACCATTGTGCCCTTAGCAAGATGACTGATGCCATGTGCCAGCTGTGCTAAAACTGGGTACAAACTTCTGGGTAGACACCACCTGTTAGACATGTGCACAGCCAAAAAATTCGTTAATTTTCGCTTTCGTTTCATTAGTTTATTTTTTTTGTTTTTCGGGTCATTCGTTATGATCGCAATTCATAAATTCATTCATTCGTAAATGCGTTCATTCGTACATTCGTAAATTCGAACATTCGTTCATTTTTACATTTGTACATTCGTAAAATCGTACATTTGTAAATTAGAAAATTCGGAAATTTGTAAATTCAAAGTTTGAAAATCCAAAAACCTGAAAATCCAAAAATCTGAAATAGTAACTAACTATTAAATTATAGGTATTGTAATTTCCTTTCAAATTTGACTGTCAGTGAACATAACAAATACGAATTTATCCAAAGTTACGAATTATCCAAAACGAATATCTGTGTGCGTGTCACCGGCGCAAAAACAAATCTTAGTTCCTCAAACAATATTACATACTAAATGTTGGGGATGCTGCATTCAAAAAAGACCCTTCACTTAGATGGGTAAGAAATACTAGTTGGTGTATGTGAATGCGCTACTCCCTTAATATACCACCACCTGTAATGCTTATCAACTACCAATCACAAATGTTTCATGTGCATAAGTTTAAAATTTTAGATCAATAAATCATATATCCATTCAATACATATACATATAACAAAAAGTCCTTCAGATGTGTTGCAAAGTCTTGTAACCATTAAAGTGACTGACGTGCTCCTATATTGCTTCAATATTCATATGTGACTGAGTGGGACCCTCCACCATTCAGATTGGCCACTCACCAGATACTTCACTAGGGGTACGCCTTTGGTTCATTCAGGGATAACCACTCCACCCAGGTACCACTTCTCACCGGTTAAAAACTTGTGTTCTAATGCTCCTCATAAGAAAGCATAGGGACAAAAGGCGATCATAGCGCAATATGTTTGAACCATTTATTTTTAAAAAATTCCAAAGGTTAAAATCACTCACATTTAAAAGTGCCCTCGAGCCGGCACGAAGCTTATCCAGCAGTTACGGACGAGTGGCTATTAGCATGGTTCGCCTGGTGTTAGTGTGCGGCCTCCACGCTCGGCTTGCGCTCCAAGCCTCGTTTCCGTTTTCGTCCGGTCACGTGATGCATAAAACTCTCCCAGCAGCCTCTACGCGTTTCGCATCATCAAATGCGTCATCAGGAAGCTGCCGTTTGATTGGTGCCCGCTCTATTTATACTGTGTGTGGCCGGAAGTGTGTATTCCGCCATTTTAACTAAGGTAATGTTCCCATCTATGACTTCCTTTCTATTATCGCCATTTTGACTAAGGGCTTTTCCCTTTTTGCATAATCCATACTTATATAGCTATTTCCCCTTTACATTTTCTTAATTTGTATCTAAATTTTAGGAGTACTAACCCATCTATATCTGCTGGAGAGGCTTTTACAATGTCTCAAACATATTACACATTTTCAAACTTTATTATACTTTCTACCCGTTCCGCCCTAGCCGTTCATCCATATAAATATGGGACAGCAAAGAAATCCATTCTTTACAAAAATATACAGGACAATTCCAAAAAAATTACCAAAAAATATGCAATTATATGTATAACCCCTATTCTATTATGTTACGTTTTGTACATAAAAAAATTTTATTGAAAGAAGAAAAAATAATAAAAAATATTGGAAAAAAAATATAATGATACTAAAATATGGAAAAAATTAATATAAAAATGGAAAAATGAAATAAAGAAAATATAAAAAATAGAAAATAGAAAAATAAAATAAAAAATAAAAAATGAAAAAATGAAAAAAATGAAAAAAAATGAAAAAAATGAAAAAAATGAAAAAAATGAAAAAATAAAAAATGAAAAAAATGGAAAAATGAAATAATGAAACAATACCCCAGACCTTGGAGGGGGGGATATAGAGGAAGGGGGAGGGGTTATTATAATTATGGCCCGAACTATGGTCCACCTATGTGGCAGGGGGAATGGCGGGATTGGAGGGAGCCCTACAAACCACCCATGCCAGTATTCCAAACCAGCAGGGGGGGCTGGAACAGGAACCCCCAGGAAACTGGAGGCAGTGGAAACCAAAGAGAAAAAGAGGCTGCAGAGGGGGAGGCAAAAAGAAAAAGAGTAAATTAGGGGAGGGTATTTTCAACCTAACAGACATAACATTTACCCATGAGGAACTGTTAGTACTAGATAGGGGCATCAAGTATGCACCCAGTGCAACTTTTAACCAATTCGAAGCATTCATTGATTTGCAAAAGTTTATTCGGAAACTAAATCTAAAGAAATATTATTTAGAGAAAGGAGAACCCCAACATCAAACTAATGAAACGGAGTACACACATAGCCAGTTGAGGAACAGGTCCACGTTCAACCCTAGGTCGAGTACCAATCAACACATTGAAGTGTTTAAAAGGATAGTAGAGAAGGAAATGAGAAACATTAAACCGGTAAAGTGCAATAAAGACAGAATATGGCAAGGCCTGAAGAAATTAGAAAAAAGAAAAAACATAGTAATTAGACCAGCGGACAAGGGGGGAGGGGTAGTGATCCTAACTAAACAGGACTACCATGCAGAACTGGAGAGACTAGTTAAAGACATAAGCACATACCAACCCCTGAAAAAGAATCCCAATAGAGAACTAAAAAAGAAATTAAAAGAGTACCTAAATAAGGGCATAGCAGATAATATTATAAATAAGAAAGAAGGTAGGTATTTGCTGACAGAAGCACCAAGGATACCAGTAATATACCAGGTTCCTAAAATCCATAAGAATAAAACTAGACCACCAGGAAGGCCTATAATTAGCGGTATAGAATCAGTCTATTCAAGATTGGGGGAATATTTGGATATATTCCTCCAGCCAATAGCGGGAGAGGGCAAGGCATTCCTCAAGGATAGTAAGGATGTAATCAACAGCTTAAAGGATTTACAGGTGGACGACTCCACGCTATTGGTAACAATGGATGTAGAGTCGTTGTACACCAACATAAAACAAACGGACGCCTTGGCAGCTGTAGCATGGGGAATGAAGAACCTATCGGACCTAAAATTGAAACAAAGAAGGTTCATACTGGAGGGATTAAGGATGGCCATGGGGAATAACTTCTTCTGGCACAACCATAACTACTATAGACAGATAAAGGGAGTAGGGATGGGTAACAAGTATGCACCAAGTGTGGCCAACATCTTCCTCAGTAAATGGGAGGAGGAAGAGATTTTTAGAAGATGTTGGCCACACTTGCTGTTATACAAACGCTTTATTGACGACATTTTGATAGTATGGAAGGGCAGCCAAGAACAACTGGAAGCATTTATCCAACATATTGGCCATAATAAATATGATATTAAATTTACAGCTACAGTACACCAACAAAAAATAAATTTTCTGGATCTAGAAATTTATAAGAACAAAAATAAACTTGGAACTAGAACACACTTCAAAGAAACGGATCGGAACGGTTATATACCGATGGGGAGCTGTCACCACCCCCATTGGAAAAAAGCAATCCCAAAAAGTCAGTTCATTAGGATAAGACGAAATTGTGACCAAATAGAGGACTACTTTCAGCAAACTGATATACTAATTAAGAGATTCGTAGACAAGGGGTACAAAAGAGACACACTGGAGGAAACACGTCTAAAAATAGCCAATATGGATAGAGAGCTAACACTAACCAATAAAATTAGAAATCATAATCACAAAGATAAAGTACCATTCATAACAGCATTCAATAAACAATACAAAACACTAGAAAAAATTATAACAAAACATTGGCCCATAATCAGTAATGATCCACAGTTGAGCAAGGTCCTTCCAAAAAAAACAGCGTTCGTATATAGGAGAGCAAGGAGGATCAGGGACAAAATAGTAAAAAATGTACCAGACCCCCCTAAAAAGATGTCAACATTTTTTAAGCAGGAGGGTTTCTTTAGGTGTGGGAAATGCAAGGCGTGCAAGTCTACCAACAAAAGGGATAGAAAAACAATTAATTTCGAATCAAGCAGCAACAAGCAAACCTTTAAAATTGACAAACTCATAACATGTGCTAGTACACATGTCACCTACGTATTGGAGTGCAGTTGTGGGCTGCAATACGTGGGCAGAACAACTAGAGCCCTATCGGTGAGAGTAGGAGAACACGTTAGAAACATCAAAAAAGGATTTAAACACCATAGTGTATCCAAACACTTCAGGGATGTACATGGTAGGAACCCCCAACATTTAAAATTCTATGGAATAGATAGAATAGAAAAAGATTGGAGAAACACTAACATGAAAAGGGAGGTATCAAGAAATGAAACCCATTGGATATTTAAAATGGACACTATGAGACCAAAAGGGTTGAACGTGGAACTCGACATCAACTGCTATCTGGAAAATTATTAACTAGTACAGTAACAATTTTATTTTTATTGGCATCTTTATTTCAACATTTTTTATTTTTATTTTTATTTATATTTATTTTTATTCTATTTTCATTCTATTTCATTTTGTTTTATTTTGTTTTTATACTATATTTTTTATTTTAATTTTATTTTATTTTAATTTTATTTTTATTTTTATTTCATTTTTCCATTTTTTTCATTTTTTTATTTTTTCATTTTTTCCATTTTTTTAATTTTTTTTCATTTTTTTCATTTTTTCATTTTTTATTTTATTTTTCTATTTTCTATTTTTTATATTTTCTTTATTTCATTTTTCCATTTTTATATTAATTTTTTTCCATATTTTAGTATCATTATATTTTTTTTCCAATATTTTTTATTATTTTTTCTTCTTTCAATAAAATTTTTTTATGTACAAAACGTAACATAATAGAATAGGGGTTATACATATAATTGCATATTTTTTGGTAATTTTTTTGGAATTGTCCTGTATATTTTTGTAAAGAATGGATTTCTTTGCTGTCCCATATTTATATGGATGAACGGCTAGGGCGGAACGGGTAGAAAGTATAATAAAGTTTGAAAATGTGTAATATGTTTGAGACATTGTAAAAGCCTCTCCAGCAGATATAGATGGGTTAGTACTCCTAAAATTTAGATACAAATTAAGAAAATGTAAAGGGGAAATAGCTATATAAGTATGGATTATGCAAAAAGGGAAAAGCCCTTAGTCAAAATGGCGATAATAGAAAGGAAGTCATAGATGGGAACATTACCTTAGTTAAAATGGCGGAATACACACTTCCGGCCACACACAGTATAAATAGAGCGGGCACCAATCAAACGGCAGCTTCCTGATGACGCATTTGATGATGCGAAACGCGTAGAGGCTGCTGGGAGAGTTTTATGCATCACGTGACCGGACGAAAACGGAAACGAGGCTTGGAGCGCAAGCCGAGCGTGGAGGCCGCACACTAACACCAGGCGAACCATGCTAATAGCCACTCGTCCGTAACTGCTGGATAAGCTTCGTGCCGGCTCGAGGGCACTTTTAAATGTGAGTGATTTTAACCTTTGGAATTTTTTAAAAATAAATGGTTCAAACATATTGCGCTATGATCGCCTTTTGTCCCTATGCTTTCTTATGAGGAGCATTAGAACACAAGTTTTTAACCGGTGAGAAGTGGTACCTGGGTGGAGTGGTTATCCCTGAATGAACCAAAGGCGTACCCCCTAGTGAAGTATCTGGTGAGTGGCCAATCTGAATGGTGGAGGGTCCCACTCAGTCACATATGAATATTGAAGCAATATAGGAGCACGTCAGTCACTTTAATGGTTACAAGACTTTGCAACACATCTGAAGGACTTTTTGTTATATGTATATGTATTGAATGGATATATGATTTATTGATCTAAAATTTTAAACTTATGCACATGAAACATTTGTGATTGGTAGTTGATAAGCATTACAGGTGGTGGTATATTAACCACTTGAGCCCCGGACCATTATGCTGCCTAAGGACCAGAGGTCTTTTTCCAATTTGGCACTGCGTCGCTTTAACTGCTAATTGCGCAGTCATGCAATGCTGTACCCAAACGAAATTTGCGTCCTTTTCTTCCCACAAATAGAGCTTTCTTTTGATGGTATTTGATCACCTCTGCGGTTTTTATTTTTTGCGCTATAAATGGAAAAAGACCGAAAATTTCGAAAAAAAATATTTTCTACTTTTTGTTATAAAAAAAATCCAATAAACTCAATTTTAGTCATACATTTAGGCCAAAATGTATTCGGCCACATGTTTTTGGTAAAAAAAATGTCAATAAGCGTATATTTATTGGTTTGCGCAAAAGTTATAGCGTCTACAAACTAGGGTACATTTTCTGTAATTTACACAGCTTTTAGTTTATGACTGCCTATGTCATTTCTTGAGGTGCTAAAATGGCAGGGCAGTACAAAACCCCCCCAAATGACCCCATTGTGGAAAGTAGACACCCCAAGGAAATTGCTGAGAGGCATGTTGAACCCATTGAATATTTATTTTTTTTGTCCCAAGTGATTGAATAATGACAAAAAAAAAAAAAAAATATTTACAAAAAGTTGTCACTAAATGATATATTGCTCACACAGGCCATGGGCCTATGTGGAATTGCACCCCAAAATACATTCTGCTGCTTCTCCTGAATATGGGGATACCACATGTGTGGGACTTTTTGGGAGCCTAGCCGCGTACGGGGCCCCGAAATCCAATCACCGCCTTCAGGATTTCTAAGGGCGTAAATTTATGATTTCACTCTTTACTGCCTATCACAGTTTCGGAGGCCATGGAATGCCCAGGTGGCACAAAACCCCCCCAAATGACCCCATTTTGGAAAGTAGACACCCCAAGCTATTTCCAGAGAGGCATATTGAGTCCATGGAATATTTTATATTTTGACACAAGTTGCGGGAAAGTGACACATTTTTTTTTTTTTGCACAAAGTTGTCACTAAATGATATATTGCTCACACAGGCCATGGGCATATGTGGAATTGCACCCCAAAATACATTTAGCTACTTCTCCTGAGTACGGGGATACCACATGTGTGGGGCTTTTTGGGAGCCTAGCCGTGTACGGGACCCCGAAAACCAATCACCGCCTTCAGGATTTCTAAGGGTGAAAATTTTTGATTTCACTCTTCACTGCCTATCACAGTTTCGGAGGCCATGGAATGCCCAGGTGGCACAAAACCCCCCCAAATGACCCCATTTTGGAAAGTAGACACCCCAAGCTATTTGCTGAGAGGCATGGTGAGTATTTTGCAGCTCTCATTTGTTTTTGAAAATGAAGAAAGACAAGAAAAAACTTTTTTTTTTTTTCTTTTTTCAATTTTCAAAACTTTGTGACAAAAAGTGAGGTCTGCAAAATACTCACTATACCTCTCATCAAATAGCTTGGGGTGTCTACTTTCCAAAATGGGGTCATTTGGGGGGGGGTTTGTGCCACCTGGGCATTCCATGGTCTCCGAAACTGATAAGCAGTCAAGAGAGAAATCAAAAATTCACGCCCTTAGAAAGCCTGAAGGCGGTGCTTGGTTTTCGGGGTTCCGTACGCGGCTAGGCTCCCAAAAAGTCTCACACATGTGGTATCCCCGTACTCAGGAGAAGCAGCAGAATGTATTTTGGGGTGCAATTCCACATATTCCCATAGCATGTTTGAGAAATATATCATTTAGTGACAATTTTGTGCAAAAAAAAAAAAAAATTGTCTCTTTCCCGCAACTTGTGTCGCAATATAAAATATTCCATGGACTCGACATGCCTCTCAGCAAATAGCTTGGGGTGTCTACTTTCCAAAATGGGGTCATTTGGGGGGGTTTTGAACTGTCCTGGCATTTTATGCACAACATTTAGAAGCTTATGTCACACATCACCCACTCTTCTAACCACTTGAAGACAAAGCCCTTTCTGACACTTATTGTTTACATGAAAAAGTTTTTTTTTTTTGCAAGAAAATTACTTTGAACCCCCAAACATTATATATTTTTTTAAAGCAAATGCCCTACAGATTAAAATGGTGGGTGTTTCATTTTTTTTTTCACACAGTATTTGCGCAGCGATTTTTCAAACGCATTTTTTGGGGAAAAAACACACTTTTTTAAATTTTAATGCACTAAAACACACTATATTGCCCAAATGTTTGATGAAATAAAAAAGATGATCTTAGGCCGAGTACATGGATACCAAACATGACATGCTTTACAATTGCGCACAAACGTGCAGTGGCAACAAAATAAATACATTTTTAAAAGCCTTTAAAAGCCTTTACAGGTTACCACTTTAGATTTACAGAGGAGGTCTACTGCAAAAATTACTGCCCTCGATCTAACCTTCGCGGTGATACCTCACATGCATGGTGCAATTGCTGTTTACGTTTGACGACAGACCGCCGCTTGCGTTCGCCTTAGTGCGAGAGCAGGGGGCGACAGGGGTGCTTTTTTTTTTTTTTTTTTCTTTATTATTTTTTTGCTTTTTTATCTTATTTTTAAACTGTTCCTTTCATTTTTATTTTTTTTTAATCATTTTTATTGTTATCTCGGGGAATGTAAATATCCCCTATGATAGCAATAGGTAGTGACAGGTACTCTTTTTTGAAAAAATTGGGGTCTATTAGACCCTAGATCTCTCCTCTGCCCTCAAAGCATCTGACCACACCAAGATCGGTGTGATAAAATGCTTCCCCAATTTCCCAATGGCGCTATTTACATCCAGCGAAATCTAAGTCATAAAATGCTCGTAGCTTCCGGTTTCTTAGGCCATAGAGATGTTTGGAGCCACTCTGGTCTCTGATCAGCTCTATGGTCAGCTGGCTGAATCACCGGCTGCATTTTCAGGTTCCCTGTTGAGACAGGAGAGCCAGAGAAAAACACGGAAGACGGTGGGGGGGGGCATTCCCTCCCACGGCTTGTAAAAGCAGTCTAGAGGCTAATTAGCCGCTAGGATTGCTTTTACATGAAAGCCGACCGCTGGCTGAAAAGAATGATACCAAGATGATACCTAAACCTGCAGGCATCATTCTGGTATAACCACTCAAAGTTGTGAATGGCGTACCTGAAGACAAAAAAATGGTTAACAATAAAGCACAGTAAACGGTAAAGTATAAAAAATTGCATACCTGAAAAGCAAACATGATAAAGCATAATAACAATAAAACATTGCAGAATAGAATACAGTAAAAAAGAGCAGAACAATAGAGAGAATAGAGAGAGAGAGAACAATAAAACGACAACTATTTTTTTTATTTTATATATATATATATTTTTTTTTTTTTTTTACACTTTTTTTGTAACTAACTTTTATAACTGTAACCGGTTCCAGGTTCGGGTCTCTCAAAATGCGATGGCATCTTGGGAGACCCTGTGAAAGTGTGCCTAGTCTGTGCAATGCTGTACCCTACGCTAATACTCAACTAGTGTATGGTAGCGTTCAAAACATTCACCAATGCAAAGACCAGGATTGTCAGGACAGGAGGGACAATAATAGCGGGTGTCACGTCTATATCCGCGCTAGCTGCAGACACAATATCTTTTTTGGGGGCGTTCGCTGGGTAGGGGTACTCAGGAGGACATAAAGAAAATGCCTCTCATGCAGCCGACTGCATTTGGTTGGGGATGTGAATGGGGGAAGTACGGGCGCTGCAGAAGCGGTGGGTTCCCAATTAGGATTGGCGAATGCAGTAGGAAGGGCACTATGGGCACGACGGGCCTGTGTTTGTCTTTTTGGTGGCAGCGGGACACTACTTGTGCTTGCCACCTCACCAGCTTGAACTGCACTTATGGGACTCGCCACGTCACCAAGTGTTACTGCAGTGCTGGTTTGACTACGACCGGGGTGTACTAGGCCGCTGGCGCTTGCCAGTTCACCAAAACGCTACCAAAAAATCTGTTAGCGATCGCAGGGATCAGGCCTGACTCTGCGAACGCTGCAGTTATGCGTTTTAGTCTTTTGTAAGTGACAGTGATCGATCGATACTGCACTTGGGTGGGCTGGGCCGGGCCGGGCGGAGGGGCAAAACGCAGGTGCTAGCAGGTATCTGGGCTGATTCCGCTAACACTGCGTTTTTGGGAACCCTAAACTGCTGGGGACACTAGTATAGATCTGATCGGATCAGATATTGATCCGTTCAGATACTATACCACTAAGGGAGGCGTATGCTGCGTGCGTGGGTGTTAGCGGTACTGGCGCTAACCTGACCCTGCCTGGGGCTGGTGCTTGCCAGTTCACCAAAATACTACCAAAAAAACTGTTAGCGATCGCAGGAATTAGGCCTGACTCTGCGAACGCTGCAGTTATGCGTTTAGTCTTTTGTAAGTGACAGTGATCGATCGATACTGCACTTGGGTGGGCTGGGCTGGACCGGGCGGAGGGGCAAAACGCAGGTGCTAGCAGGTATCTGGGCTGATCCCGCTAACACTGCGTTTTTGGGAACCCTAAACTGCTGGGGACGCTAGTATAGATCTGATCGGATCAGATATTGATGCGTTCAGATACTATACCACTAAGGGAGGCGTATGCTGCGTGCGTGGGTGTTAGCGGTACTGGCGCTAATCTGACGCTGCCTGGGGCGACGCATATCACCGCCGGGCGATCAGGGGGCTAAACCTTTATTCGGTAATAAACGGCGGGTGCCCTGACACTATAAAAAATAAACAAACTAACCAGCGTCAACCGTAACGGTTATACGGTGATCAGTGGTGAAAGGGTTAACTAGGGGGCAATCAAGGGGTTAAAACATTTATTCGGTAGTATATGGGGGTCCCTGACGCTATAAAACGCTGACGGCGAACCTAAATATTTATGTCCCTAACTAGCGTCACCAGCGACACTAATACAGCGATCAGAAAAATGATCGCTTAGTGACACTGGTGACAGGGGGTGATCAAGGGGTTAAAACTTTATTAGGGGGGGTTAGGGGGGTACCCTAGACCTAAAGGGGGGTAATACTCACTGTCCCAACACTAACTGTCACAAACTGACACCAATGCAGTAATCAGAAAAAAAAAAAAACTGCTGGTGTCAGTTTGTGACAGGGGGGGGGGGGTGATTGGGGGGGGATCGGGGGGCGATCGGGGGGGGGGGATCGGGGTGTTTTGTGTGCCTGGCATGTTCTACTGTGTGTGTGTGTGTTGGTGCACTCACATTGATGTCTTCTCTCCTCGGGCCGGAACGGAAAATACCGAGCCGAGGAGAGATGACATCATTTCCTTTGCTGCTGTTTAGCATACAGCAGCAAAGGAATGATTCGATTGGCCGGCGGCGATCGCGAGGGGGGGGCCACGAACGGATGGTCTCCCCCTCACCACCGATCGCCGGGGCACAAAGGACGACCGCCTCGGGCACCGGGGGGGGGGTCCGATCGGACCCCCCACCCGCGGAAGGCAAATCACGTACACTGTACGTGATTTTGCCTGTCCGTGCCACTTTGCCGACGTACATCGGCGTGAGGCGGTCTTTAAGTGGTTAAGGGAGTAGCGCATTCACATACACCAACTAGTATATCCAAAACGAATGCTGCATCTAAACAAATGGAACAGAACAAATTAATAATAAATAATAATAATAAAACATTGTTATTATTATTATTGTTATTTATTATTATTAATTCATTACGTTTCATTCCGTTTTTTCGGATCATTCATAACTTCGGATAAATTTGTATGTGTTACGTTCACTAACAGCCAAATTTGAAAGGAAATTACAATACCTATAATTTAAAGGTTACTAGTAATTAATTACTAATAGTTAAGTTATTATTAGTTAACTATTATTTCAGATTTCCAAATTTTCGAATTTACAAATTTACGAATTCACTAATTTACGAATGTACATTCCTAAATTGCGAATGTACGAATGCCCGAATTTACGAATGTCCAATTTTATCGCATTTACGAATATTCTGGAAAAATTTGTTAAACGGATTTTCGTTAATTCGAATATTCCCGAATTAATGAATTTGTCGAAATTCGTTAAAAAACGAATTCGGAAGTAAAGGAATTGCACATGCCTACCACCTGTTGTCAGCGCTCCACAGGCCCTGCTGATTTTGGGTAGCATTACATTTGATCCACTTATCCTTCTCTTCACCAGGGGCTGAATTAAAGTTTCTATATCCCACTGTTCTTAATTGGGGGGAATCTGTCCCCGCTACCTGGGCGACCCCTACAGTGGGTGTGACTCCAAATGCCATGAGGGCAGCATCCTTTGCCGCTTGGTCCACTAAAGCGTTTCCTCTGGCTGTCACGTCATTTCCCCTTGCATGCCCTTTTACCTTCAAGATGGCAACTTCTGCTGGTTTCTGAAAGGCCTCAAATAGCCACTCTATGAGTTTTTCATGTCTCACTGGCTTCCCTGCACTAGTCAGAAAGTTCTGTGCTTTCCAAATAGGCCCAAAATCATGAGCTATTCCAAATGCATATCTGCTGTCGGTGTAAACGTTTCCCCTTTGATTCTCTAGGAGATGACATGCTTTGACTACAGCACACAACTCCGCTTCCTGTGCTGACATCTGGGGTGTCAATGCTCCCTGATGTAAAATTGTGTCTGTAGTGGTTACAGCAAACCCTGTGTGTGGCTGACCATCATCAGTGTAAAATCTGGAACCATCTACAAATAAGTGTGTGTCACAATCTGATAAAAGGCTCATATTTTGCTGGTGTGACAGAGGCCCTTCCTACCTCCATCAGAGCCATTCAATCATGAGAAAAACTCTCAAGTTCTACATCAGTACCATTTGTTGCATCTTCCTCATCAATTATAGGAAGAAGAGTAGCCATATTTAAAGTAACACATCGTTTGATTGTTAAATTCAATGGAGTAAAAAGAGCAGACTGGTACTTGTCAAATCTACTGGCAGACACGTCTGGTAGTTACTTGATTCAGGATTTCCTGTACTGCATGTGGCACATACAGGGTCAGAGCAGAATCTGATACAAGCTCAGTTACTTTGTCTAGCAGCAAAATACAGGCTGCTATGGCTCGCATACAACTGGGGGAGCCTTTAAAGACAGGGTCTAATGAGGCTGATACATACATCACAGGCCTCTGTTCATCTCCATGTAGCTGGGTGAGTAAAACTGCAGCAAATCCATTGACTTCATGACAGAACAATGAGAAAGTTTTAGTATAGTCAGGAAGTCCAATGGCGGGAGCTTCAGACAAAATTTTAATAAGCTCCTTCATCTGCAATTCATTGTCCCATGTGAGTTTGAAAGTGTTTGTACTGGTAGCCTCATATAGGAGGAGCCATAAGTTCTGATGCATTTGGAATCCAGTCCCTACAATATCCCACTAACCCCAGGAAGGCACATAGTTGCTGTACATTTCTTGGCTTTTCAAATTTTTGTAGAGTTTTAACTCAATCTGGGGTTGGGTGACAGATTCCATGTGAAATGCAGTGGCCCAGGAAGATCACTTTCACTTGGCAGTATTGTAGCTTATCTTTGCTAACTTTGTTGTTACTGTTATATAGAAACATGAGAAGGCTTACTGTTTCTCTGCTACAGCTGTCCTTTGTATCGGAACAAATAAGCAAATCATCTATGTACTGAAGTAAAACTGTGTTTGGATGTGAGGGGGATCATTGGTCCAATACTTGCTTTAACGCAGTATTATATTCAGAGGGGCTACTCACACAGCCTTGGAGCACTCTTATACATGCTAATTTTGGGCATCATGGGTAAATGAAAAAAGGTGCCAGCAATCTGGGTGTATGGGGCACCGAAAAAGCATTTGCAAGATCAATCACTGTAAAGTAGGTGCTGGAGGCAGGTATTCCACTTAGTAGAGTGCGGAGGTTGGGCACCATTGGTGTATCTGCCTCAATTATATTGTTAATGGCTCTCAAATCATGCACCATGCAGTATGTCACCTGCCCACCCTTCTTGTCTGGCTTCTTTGCAATTGGGAACAGGGGTGTATTGGCTTGGGACTTAATTGGTACAACAACCCATGCTGCTTTCAGTTGAGTGATCTGATCCTTTATCCCCTCAGTCTGAGCAATACTCAGTAGGTACGGTTTAATCTGTGGGAGGTGGGCTCCTGGTTTAATTTTTATCATAACTGGGGTGCAGTCCAGCAGACCTACATCATATTTGCTGGTGGCCCATAAATCAGTGGGAATCACTTCCAATTCTGGTGGTAATGGTGGAGTGGAGTCTTGGATTAGAAATACTCCACAGGCAGAATTTAAAACTTCTCCTAACAGACGACTGACCACTTGGACTCCTGTAGCAGTGTAGTCTATATTGCTAAAAGATTGGTAGGAACTGTGTCTGAAACGAACACTTTAGTGACAATTTCTGTTTGCTGTCCTAGCCTGAGTTTAAGTGGCTTGGACTCAACCAAATCAGTAGAGGTCCCGGTTAAGCCAACACCAGAGATAACATTTGTATATAATAATCCTGGAGGTAAGTCCTCTATATTAAAAACGCTTCGGTTTGCACCAGTATCTGTTAAACAGGTTAATTTGGTTTCTTCTCCAGGATAGGGGAGTTCTTGTAAAAATACTTTTACTCTGGCCTCGGGACCATTGTCTCCCCCTGGCATGCCATTTTTCCTATGCCTGATCCACTACTTTTGGCAGAGAACTGGGATCAGCATGAGGTGCCTCTAAGCTCCTTTCACGTCTACGGTCAGGAAGATGGCAGAATTTGGCTGTGATCTTCCCCATTACAATTGTAGCATATAATTGGTCCCCGATTGCCAGGATTTCTGAAATTGCCTTTGCCTCTTCCTCTCTGCTTACCCATGTACATAACCTTGGGTTTGCGGTCTTTCTGGTTAATCCTGTTTTTTATGGATAACAGGATAGGCAGGAGGTCTCGAATAGACATATTGCCTGCCTCAGGCCTTGCTGTGAACAACTTTTCTTTCAACTGGGGTATTAAACCATCAAGAAACCTTTGTTTCACCAGTTGTGTAGATGGACTTGCAGTTTCTCCCGCCTTCTCTTTCTCTATTTTAAGGCCTGCTTCCTCAACCATATTGCTTAACCACCTCCAATAAGCCCCTGCTGCTTTCTCTTTCCCTTGCTTAGCATTCATAAATTCAGCAGGTCTGGTTTGTCCATATATTTGAGGCAATTTTTCACAAACCTTCTGTCCACTAACCATTTTATCTAGATTTGTGACATCTACATCACATTCTTTAAGTATATACCCAGACATGTTGCTTCCCACTGCTTTAATGAGAAGCTGATGAATGTCAGTAGCAGAAGCCTCACATGCTTCCTATGCAGCACTAAGTTTGTTTGCAAACCCAATTGGATTCTTTCTAGGATCTCCCAATCCCTCTAATATGGCTCTCATTTCTTGGGGACTAAAAGGTACATGCCATTTAATTTGAGACTTACTGTCAACAGCATTACCTTCCAAAACGAACTGGGTTATGAAAGGATAAACTGCAACAGATTGCTCTATGACAGAGGCAGAAGGGGTGGTGCCTCTCTTCATCTTGCTGCCACAATTTGGAAATTATGGTTTGCTTTTGTGGATGGACCCCTTAAAGCCACATAAAGGTGTGTGTGTGTGGGTTCTCCTCTACAGAGTCTTCTGGTCAAACGTAGTAAATTTGGGCAGTACTTTTACTAACCACTTAAGGACCGCCCCACGCCGATATACGTCGGCAAGGCGGCACGGGCAGGCAAAATCACGTAGATCTACGTGATCTGCCTCCCGCGGGTGGGGGGTCCGATCGGACCCCCCCCGGTGCCCGAGGCGGTCCTCTTTTGTCCCCCGGCCATCGGAGGTGAGGGGGAGGCCATCCATTTGTGGCCCCCCCCTCGCGATCGCCGCCGGCCAATCGGAACATTCCTTTGCTGCTGTATGCTAAACAGCAGCAAAGGAAATGATGTCATCTCTCCTCAGCTCGGTATTTTCCGTTCCAGCGCCGAGGAGAGAAGACATCTATGTGAGTGCACAACACACACACATACAGTAGAACATGCCAGGCACACAAAACACCCCCGATCCCCCCCCAATCACCCCTCCCCCCTCCCTGTCACACTGACACCAAGGTTTTTTTGTTTTTTTTCTGATTACTGCATGGTGTCAGTTTGTGACAGTTACTGTTAGCCCCCTTTAGGTCTAGGGTACCCCCCTAACCCCCCCTAATAAAGTTTTAACTAGGGTTGTCCCGATACCGATACTAGTATCGGTATCGGCACCGATACCAAGCATTTGCCCAAGTACTTGTACTCGGGCAAATGCTCCCGATGCTTCCGCCGATACCTTGACTGTCAGCGGTGATGGACGTGTGGGGGAGTTACAAGCTTCTCCCCCCGCGGCTTTCAGCTGCTTAGTGACATACAGCGGTGATCGGTGCTTGTAATTCCCCCACACGCGATCACCGCTGACTGTCACCTCCTCCTCCTTAGTCCTCCTCCGTTCCTCTGTCCCCCTCCGCTGTCCTGCTCCATTGCTGTGTCCCCCTCCGTTCCTCTGTCCCCCCCCCCGCTGTCCTCCTTCTTTGCTCTGTCCCCCTCCGCTGTCCTCCTCCGTTCCTCTGTCCACCTCCCGCTGTCCTTCTTTGCTCTGTCCCCCTCCGCTGTCCCCATCCGTTCCTCTGTCCCCCTCCGCTGTCCCCATGCGTTCCTCTGTCCCCCTCCGCTGTCCCCATGCGTTCCTCTGTCCCCCTCCCCTGTCCCCATGCGTTCCTCTGTCCCCCTCCGCTGTCCCCATCCGTTCCGGCTTTCCGTTGTCCCCCTCTCTCTTCGTCTGTCCCCTCCGTTCTGCTGTCTCTCCGCTGTGTGTATGGAGAGAGTCAGCTGACTCTTTCCATTCACATAACTGAAACATTGTAATCTCCTGTGATTACAATGTGTCAGTTTATGAATGGAGAGAAGCTGCTGTGTTCTCTCCATTCATTCTCAGTGCAGCTGACGCTGCAGAGAAAGGGACTGGGGAATCTATCCTCAGTCTATTTCTCTGTCTCAAGGGGGAGATATCAGAGGTCTGTTAAGACCCCTGATATCTCACCAAAGCCCCCCAACAGGGCTGATTAAAAAAAAAAAAAAACACACACATAGTGCAATAAAGAATAAAAAAAAAAAAATTGTAAAAAATAATAAATGTAAATGAAAAAAACCAAAACAAAAACACACACACAGACACCGTTCACTATACCCCCACCCCCACCCCACCCGCCCCCCACCCGCCCCCACCCCCCCCTCAAAAAAAAAAAAAAAAAAACTGTCACGTGACATTAAAAAAAAGTATCGGTAATCGGTATTGGCGAGTACTTGAAAAAAAGTATCGGTACTTGTACTCGGTCCTAAAAAAGTGGTATCGGGACAACCCTAGTTTTAACCCCTTGATCACCCCGTCACCAGTGTCGCTAAGCGATCATTTTTCTGATCGCTGTATTAGTGTCACTGGTGACGCTAGTTAGGGACGTAAACATTTAGGTTCGCCGTCCGCGTTTTATAGCGTCAGGGACCCCCATATACTACCTAATAAAGGTTTTAACCCCTTGATTGCCCCCTAGTTAACCCTTTCACCACTGATCACCGTATAACCATTACGGGTGACGCTGGTTAGTTCGTTTATTTTTTATAGTGTCAGGGCACCCGCCGTTTATTACCTAATAAAAGTTTAGCCCCCTGATCGCCCGGCGGAGATATGCGTCGCCCCAGGCAGCGTCAGATTAGCGCCAGTACCGCTAACACCCACGCACGCAGCATACGCCTCCCTTAGTGGTATAATATCTGTACGGATCAACATCTGATCTGATTAGATCTATACTAGCGTCCCCAGCAGTTTAGGATTCCCAAGAACGCAGTGTTAGTGGGATCAGCCCAGATACCTGCTAGCACCTGCGTTTTGCCCCTCCGCCCGGCCCAGCCCAGCCCACCCAAGTGCAGTATCGATTGATCACTGTCACTTACAAAACACTAAACGCATAACTGCAGCGTTCGCAGAGTCAGGCCTGATCCCTGCGATCGCTAACAGTTTTTTTGGTAGCGTTTTGGTGAACTGGCCAGCGCCAGCGGCCTAGTACACCCCAGTCGTAGTCAAACCAGCACTGCAGTAACACTTGGTGACGTGGCGAGTCCCATAAGTGCAGTTCAAGCTGGTGAGGTGGCAAGCACAAGAAGTGTCCCGCTGCCACCAAGAAGACAAACACAGGCCCGTCGTGCCCATAGTGCCCTTCCTGCTGCATTCGCCAATCCTAATTGGGAACCCACCACTTCTGCAGCACCCGTACTTCCCCCATTCACATCCCCAACCAAATGCAGTCGGCTGCATGAGAGGCATTTTCTTTATGTCCTCCCGAGTACCCCTACCCAACGAACCCCCCCAAAAAAGATGTCGTGTCTGCAGCAAGCGTGGATATAGGCGTGACACCCGCTATTATTGTCCCTCCTGTCCTGACAATCCTGGTCTTTGCATTGGTGAATGTTTTGAATGCTACCATTCACTAGTTGAGTATTAGCGTAGGGTACAGCATTGCACAGACTAGGCACACTTTCACAGGGTCTCCCAAGATGCCATCGCATTTTGAGAGACCCGAACCTGGAACCGGTTACAGTTATAAAAGTTAGTTACAAAAAAAGTGTAAAAAAAATATATATATATATATACACATATATAAAATTTAAAAAAATAGTTGTCGTTTTATTGTTCTCTCTCTATTCTTTCTCTCTATTGTTCTGCTCTTTTTTACTGTATTCTATTCTGCAATGTTTTATTGTTATTATATTTTATCATGTTTGTTTTTCAGGTATGCAATTTTTTATACTTTACCGTTTACTGTGTTTTATTGTTAACCATTTTTTTGTCTTCAGGTACGCCATTCACGACTTTGAGTGGTTATACCAGAATGATGCCTGCAGGTTTAGGTATCATCTTGGTATCATTCTTTTCAGCCAGCGGTCGGCTTTCATGTAAAAGCAATCCTAGCAGCTAATTAGCCTCTAGACTGCTTTTACAAGCCGTGGGAGGGAATGCCCCCCCCCCCCACCGTCTTCCGTGTTTTCTCTGGCTCTCCTGTCTCAACAGGGAACCTGAGAATGCAGCCGGTGATTCAGCCAGCTGACCATAGAGCTGATCAGAGACCAGAGTGGCTCCAAACATCTCTATGGCCTAAGAAACCGGAAGCTACGAGCATTTCATGACTTAGATTTCGCCGGATGTAAACAGCGCCATTGGGAAATTGGGAAAGCATTTTATCACACCGATCTTGGTGTGGTCAGATGCTTTGAGGGCAGAGGAGAGATCTAGGGTCTAATAGACCCCAATTTTTTCAAAAAAGACTACCTGTCATTACCTATTGCTATCATAGGGGATATTTACATTCCCTGAGATAACAATAAAAATGATTAAAAAAAAATAAAAAAAAATGAAAGGAACAGTTTAAAAATAAGATAAAAAAGCAAAAAAATAATAAAGAAAAAAAAAAAAGCACCCCTGTCGCCCCCTGCTCTCGCGCTAAGGCGAACGCAAGCGGCGGTCTGTCGTCAAACGTAAACAGCAATTGCACCATGCATGTGAGGTATCACCGCAAAGGTCAGATCGAGGGCAGTAATTTTAGCAGTAGACCTCCTCTGTAAATCTAAAGTGGTAACCTGTAAAGGCTTTTAAAGGCTTTTAAAAATGTATTCATTTTGTTGCCACTGCACGTTTGTGCGCAATTGTAAAGCATGTCATGTTTGGTATCCATGTACTCGGCCTAAGATCATCTTTTTTATTTCATCAAACATTTGGGCAATATAGTGTGTTTTAGTGCATTAAAATTTTTTAAAAAAGTGTGTTTTTCCCCAAAAAATGCGTTTGAAAAATCGCTGCGCAAATACTGTGTGAAAAAAAAAAATGAAACACCCATCATTTTAATCTGTAGGGCATTTGCTTTAAAAAAAAAATATAATGTTTGGGGGTTCAAAGTAATTTTCTTGCAAAAAAAAAATAATTTTTTCATGTAAACAAAAAGTGTCAGAAAGGGCTTTGTCTTCAAGTGGTTAGAAGAGTGGGTGATGTGTGACATAAGCTTCTAAATGTTGTGCATAAAATGCCAGGACAGTTCAAACCCCCCCCAAATGACCCCATTTTGGAAAGTAGACACCCCAAGCTATTTGCTGAGAGTCATGTCGAGTCCATGGAATATTTTATATTGTGACACAAGTTGCGGGAAAGAGACAATTTTTTTTTTGCACAAAGTTGTCACTAAATGATATAGTGCTCAAACATGCCATGGGAATATGTGAAATTACACCCCAAAATACATTCTGCTGCTTCTCCTGAGTACGGGGATACCACGTGTGAGACTTTTTGGGAGCCTAGCCACGTACAGGACCCCGAAAACCAAGCACCGCCTTCAGGCTTTCTAAGGGCGTAAATTTTTGATTTCACTCTTCACTGCCTATCACAGTTTCGGAGGCCATGGAATGCCCAGGTGGCACAACCCCCCCCAAGTGACACCATTTTGGAAAGTAGACACCCCAAGCTATTTGCTGAGAGGTATAGTGAGTATTTTGCAGACCTCACTTTTTGTCACAGTTTTGAAAATTGAAAAAAGAAAAAAAAAAATGTTTTTTCTTGTCTTTCTTCATTTTCAAAAACAAATGAGAGCTGCAAAATACTCACCATGCTCCTCAAATAGCTTGGGGTGTCTACTTTCCAAAATGGGGTCATTTGGGGGGGTTTTGTGCCACCTGGGCATTCCATGGCCTCCGAAACTGTGATAGGCAGTGAAGAGTGAAATCAAAAATTTACACCCTTAGAAATCCTGAAGGCGGCGATTGGTTTTCGGGGCCCCGTACGCGGCTAGGCTCCCAAAAAGTCCCACACATGTGGTATCCCCATACTCAGGAGAAGCAGCTAAACGTATTTTGGGGTGCAATTCCACATATGCCCATGGCCTGTGTGAGCAATATATCATTTAGTGACAACTTTGTGCAAAAAAAAAATGTGTCACTTTCCCGCAACTTGTGTCAAAATATAAAATATTCCATGGACTCAACATGCCTCTCAGCAAATAGCTTGGGGTGTCTACTTTCCAAAATGGGGTCATTTGGGGGGGGGTGTTTGTGCCATCTGGGCATTTTATGGCCTTCAAAACTGTGATAGGTAGTGAGGAGTGAAATCAAAAATTTATGCCCTTAGAAATCCTGAAGGCGGTGATTGGTTTTCGGGGCCCCGTACGCGGCTAGGCTCCCAAAAAGTCCCACACATGTGGTATCCCCATACTCAGGAGAAGCAGCTAAAAGTATTTTGGGGTGCAATTCCACATATGCCCATGGCCTGTGTGAGCAATATATCATTTAGTGACAACTTTTTGTAAATATATATATATTTTTTTTGTCATTATTCAATCACTTGGGACAAAAAAAATAAATATTCAATGGGTTCAACATGCCTCTCAGCAATTTCCTTGGGGTGTCTACTTTCCAAAATAGGGTCCTTTGGGGGGGGGGGGGTTGTACTGCCCTGCCATTTTAGCACCTCAAGAAATGACATAGGCAGTCATAAACTAAAAGCTGTGTAAATTCCAGAAAATGTACCCTAGTTTGTAGACGCTATAACTTTTGCGCAAACCAATAAATATACGCTTGTTGACATTTTTTTTACCAAAAACATGTGGCCGAATACATTTTGGCCTAAATGTTTGACTAAAATTGAGTTTATTGGATTTTTTTATAACAAAAAGTAGAAAATATCATTTTTTTTCAAAATTTTCGGTCTTTTTCCGTTTATAGCGCAAAAAATAAAAACCGCACAGGTGATCAAATACCATCAAAAGAAAGCTCTATTTGTACCAAGAAAAGGACGCAAATTTAGTTTGGGTACAGCATTGCATGAACGCGCAATTAGCAGTTAAAGTGACGCAGTGCCAAATTGGAAAAAGACCTCTGGTCCTTAGGCAGCATAATGGTCCGGGGCTGAAGTGGTTAAACATCTCCGTCAAGCCAGTTTGATTTGCTACTTTAGCTTCTGTCTCCCATGTGTAAGCTATTCTCCACTTTCCTTCACTGCACAGTAGTGGGCCATAATCGTGCAGAAAAGTTTGCCATACTTGTAAATCAAAAGTCCCTTCAGATTTTAAAGGTTTAGCTGTTCCCTTTGTCCATTCTACCCATTTATCTAGGGACTCGGTATAGGCAGGACCGTACCTTTGGTTCATATATTCTCTAGCGCTAGGCATTATCTGAAGGCCTTCATTCCCTTATTTAATTTAATGACTGGCCAGTCTTCTCTACTTGTGCCTATACCCTCTTGCCTCTAAAACAAATAGTACAGCAAATCTGCAGATTTACAAGAATAGTCTTTACTTATCTACCTGGATAGAAGGGGTTTATGACAATAGACAAACCACACAAGAGACCCTCCTCATCTCTTCTCTGAGTTTTATCTGACCCTACCATGCGCCTCTGAAGCAGGTCGCCCACAAGGAGTCAACACAGGAAACTGCATAGGATTCTCCCTATCCATTGTCCAACCCATGAAAGAAGGGGGGGGGGGGGGTCAGAGAGCGGTCAGAGAGCGGTCTGGTTTCCTTGAGAACCGACAGATAGGAAAGGCAGAAATATGCCCGAAGATCCTGATCAAAGCGTGGTGCCTTCTGGAGACTCTGCCAAACTCCTGGCTGGCTTGTCAACTGTTATGGAATCATCTCTGATTGGGACGCTAAAAAGAGAAGGTAATACTGCAGCTGCAGGAACAGATTCACAGGACGCAATCACTGTTTAAAATGTCCATTCAGTGCCAAAGTTTATTATTACATGGTATTTTATACATAGATAAGAAAGGGGTGGTGTAAGATGTTATTAAAAGCTAACAAATAGGAATACATTATTAAAAGCTAGCGAATAGAACAACTGCAAAAGTAAAACCTTGAGGGGGGGGGGGGGGGAGAGTAGAGACAGAGAGCGCTTCTAGCAGTAGATGTGTCTGTGTGTTAGGTGAAGGTTACAGAACACATTTCAACAGCTTGAACAAAATGGAGTCTCTTGTGCTTAAATGAACAATACAGTGAAAGTCCATGTCACCCAAGCAAAAAAGAAAAAATGCAACCAAAAATAGATTACATTTTTTGTTTTGGGTTTAATACTGCTTCAAAGAAGTCTAACATTAGTTTTTATACAATAAACAGGTTTATACTTGTATGCTCTGTGCAAGGGTATTGCACAGTGTGATTCCTTACCGCCTTTTCTGGGGTCCCCTCTGGCACTCTCCGCTCCTCCTCTTCTGCCCCATAGCAAGGAGCTTGCTATGGGGGCACGCTCCACGCAGGCTGTCTGTGTTCATAGTTACACACAGCATGGCTCGGCCTCGCCGCCCTCCCAGGATTGCCTGACAGCAGCAGCAACCAATAGCTCCTGCTGCTCTCAGCAAACCCAGTGAGAGCCTGGAGAGGGGAGGGAAGACCTGCAGCCAGGCACAGCACTGGATCAATAGAGAAGTCAGGCAAGTGCTAGGAAGGGGGGGTGGAAACAGATAATTGAAAGTTTCTCACCTTAATTCAGAGAATGCATTAAAGAGGGAGTCACGCAAAAAAATAAAATAAATGTCAGCAGCTACAAATACTGCAGCTGCTGACTTAAAATAAGGACACTTACCTGACTCAGGGTTTAGCGATGTCGGCACCCGAGGCCGAACTGTCGCTCAGCTCCCAGGTGCTGCCGCCGCCATCTTTTGTAAGGGAATCAGGAAATGAAGCCTTGCGGTTTCACTTCCCGGTTCCCTACTGCGAATACGCGAGTCGCGCTGCACAATCAGAACGGTACCTGCTGTCTCTGGGACTCGTGTGTGCAGGGGGGACAGGAAGTGGCGTAGACTCCCGTGGGAGTCTATGCCCAGAAGTGGGTGCAAATACCTGTATTAGACAGGTATCTGCACCCCCTCCCCCCTGAAAGGTGCCAAATGTGACACCGGAGGGGGGGGGGGGAGGGTTCCAAAAAGTGGAGGTTAAATTTTTGTGTGAACCTCCACTTTAAAAAGGGAGAAAAAAATAATAATAAATAATAAAAAACTTGTGTAGAGCCATGTTAACCCCATCCCAACAAACATACGCCTATATGTAGTCTCACAGAAGTAGGACTTCTTCTGTAGGGCCGTATACACACTGTATGTGCTACTGCGTTTGTGCTGATACGATCCCAGCACAGAGACTAAGCTGTCTCAGACAGCAGTCAGCTGTCAGAGTCAGGAGGACTGCTTCCAGATAACCAGTCACAGCTTTCACACTTGAAAGTCACGCAATTTTTTTTGGCCGCGATTTTAGGGAATGCCTGTGTAAACATGGTCAAGTCGCATCAAAGTCGGACCGAAGTAGGACAGTGACTACTTTGAAGTCGCACAGATATAAATGGTTATCATTTATAATCATGGGGTACGATTTGTCACGTGACTCTGATTTCCAAGAGAAAGGGGCCTAATGCCTGTTCCTGTGTTTCTCCTCTTGAATCTAGAAAAAGATACAGTAAATTGTATCTCTTTCTCCTTGCTAAAGGCAAAGATTGTAAACAAAAAAAGGTTGTGTAAAAAAAACATTAAATAAAAAAAATAAAGACAAAATAGCTAGATCATGGTTTGATCTAGGTCAATGTCAGGTTCAAAAGGTAGGATAAAAAAAAAAAAAAAAAAAAAGCAAGCAATCTTTAATTTTTTATCGTTGCCAGTTGGTTAGTGTCAGTGTCCATGTTAGGTAGGATAACAAAACATGAAATGCACGCTATTGTTTCTGGGTCCTACTCTGCACACAAACAACGAAAAAAAGGAACGCACATATGGTATCGCTACAATCTTCAGGAAAATTTATTTTGGGCCCGCTTTCCTTTTTTTCCCACATTATAAAAGAAAATCAGGGAATATCGATTGCCATTTTCCCTTAAATAAATAAAAACACACAAGGTATAATTCATCTGGACACACCAAATGGATATCATGAAACATTTTACTAGCACTTGCTTAAGGTCAAGCGGAATAAAACCCAAAGACTAAAAATGTCATATTGCAGCTTACCAACTATTAGATGTGGTGGCTGCAGCTTTTTACCCCTGTTTTCACCTAGTGTTATGGCCAGTAACACAGCTCCCTGTATCAAAGTGCCCCCACTCTGGATGAAGGAGCACAGGGGGCACCTTTGGACAGCAGCATTGTCAGTCTGAGGGGAGGGAAGCCTTTTATGTACTAGCAGATTTAAATACATAAACAAAAATTGAAGCCAAATGCCAGCTAACACTTTATAATCAATTACAGCAAGCATTTTTTGTTTCCTTCTGGGATAAAGATTTTACGTGAATAAATAAAAGCTGATCATTGTAAGCACCCCTGTCAATGGTAAATGGTGCGTCTCATCCCTGTAAACCAATATATATGGAAGATAGATGGTTTTTGAATAAAAAAAAAAAAAAGTCTTACTGGCTGGATCACCAGATGAAAATAGAAGGAAGCCTAAAAGAAAATGAATGCAGCCCTCACATCAAAGAATTGGTAAACTGCAATAAAATAAATAAAATGCTTAATTTTGCGTTTATTACTGTTTTAAAGGCATTAAAGTGATTTTTTTTCCCTTAAAAAAATAACAATCTACAAACCAGTTTATACTTACCTGCCCTTTGCAATGCAATTGCACAGAGCGGCCCCGAACCTCCTGGCTCCCCCCCTCCATCGAGAGCCCCAATTAGAAAGCCGCTTTCTATGAGGGCATTCAGGCAGGCTTGCTGCCAAGCCTTGCTGTGTCTATTAACACAGACAGTGGTACTCGCCGTGCCCTCCCACTCCCTCCTCACTGGGTCTAATTGACAACAGTGGGAGCCAATGGCTCCCACTGCCTCAGCAAAGCCAGTGAGACCAGGAAGTGAGGAGAGAGAAGAGCTGCAAACGTACATAGTGCTGGATCAAATGAGGGTTTAGGTAAGTAAAAGTAAAAAAAGAGGGGGGGTGGAGGGGGAAATACAGATGCCTCAAGATTTCTTTACCGTAATGAAAAAAAAAAAAAAAACAAACAACAGGTTGTAGGGTGCATTGTCCTGCTGCGTTGATCTGCACATGTACTGTCCATTGCATAAAAATCCAGACAGTGTAATTCACTGCACAGCATGTTATCGACATGCTGTGGTGCATAGACTAAAACCTCGTGCACACGAAAATCAGAAGGGGATTGTCGTTTGACAGGCTGTTGTCTGAAATTCTTACCGTTACTACACTCCTTTCAACAATTGTTTTCCAATTTTTGGACAACAAATATTGGATGACAGGCTAGTAAATTTTTGGCCAACGACCGCTCCACGTCTGATTTTCGCATGGTCAGTACACAAATCCGTTACACAAAAGTTGAAAGTACAAAACACGAATGCGCGGAATCAAGGAACTACTGAGAAAAGTTTGGTCCTGTAAACTACTGTTCGTAATCTAGAATTAACATTCGTGATGTGGCAAATGAAGAAATGTCAAAATTCTTCTTTAATGGGATAATAATGAAGCTGCTTTGCATGTAGTTATGCCAAACGTATTTTAAAAAGGCATTTGTTTTGTACAATCTGAAAATTGTGAATCAACTCTCACCAAACTTTTACTAACACAAAATTAGCAGAAGAGGTCCAAAGGGTGGGCGCTTGAGAAATGAACTTCCTCTTTATACTCTCACAGTACGTCACTACGTTCGCGTTTGTCAAACGACAATTTGTGGATAGTTAGTATGCTGGATCCTGGCACAGGCCCTTTTGACAAAAATCAGAAGCTCTGTCGTCCAACAATCGTATTGTGTGTACGAGGCTTAGGTTTCATCTTGTGACACGGGGGGGGGGGTTAAGGGAAGGAAAGGGAAACAGTGCTTTGCGTTGCGACAACGGAAAGCACCACCCTTCACACAACAAATGTCAGCCCTCACTATTTTAGCATGTGGGCTGGCGTGAACGGGCCAATATAGAAAACATCCATTCTATGATAACAGCACAGATCTACTCAAAGCCATATTTGTTTTTTAACCTGAACAACATTTTCCCTCCCCTCTTGGTCCTTTCCCTCTCTACTGGGTTTTACATACATTTACACCTTCATCATGCTAGGTATAAATATACAAGAATAATGGCTATAATGCTTAAAAACATGGCTTCAGGTTATATGCAGATAGGGAGATATATATATATATATATACACACACACACACACACACACACACACATATATATATACATACACACACACACACATACACATACACATAGTGGGGCAAGGGGCAAAAAAGTATTTAGTCAGCCACCAATTGTGCAAGTTGTCACACTTAAAAAGATGAGAGAGGCCTGTAATTGTCATCATAGGTATACCTCAACTATGAGACAAAATGTGGAAACAAATCCAGACAATCACATTGTCTGATTTTTGAAAGAATTTATTTGCAAATTATGGTGGAAAATAAGTATTTGGTCAATATCAAAAGTTAATCTCAATACTTTGTTATATATCCTTTGTTGGCAATGACAGGAGGTCAAACGTTTTCTGTAAGTTTTCACAAGGTTGTCACACACTGTTGCTGGTATGTTGGCCCATTCCTCCATGCAGATCTCTAGAGCAGTGATGTTTTGGGGCTGTCGCTGGGCAACACAGACTTTCAACTCCCTCCAAAGGTTTTCTATGGGGTTGAGATCTGGAGACTGGCTAGGCCACTCCAGGACCTTGAAATGCTTCTTACGAAGCCACTCCTTCGTTGCCCGGGTGGTGTGTTTGGGATCATTGTCATGCTGAAAGACCCAGCCACGTTTCATCTTCAATGCCCTTGCTGATGGGAGGAGGTTTGCACTCAAAATCTCACGATACATGGCCCAATTCATTCTTTCATGTACACGGATCAGTCGTCCTGTTCCCTTTGCAGAGAAACAGCCCCAAAGCATGATGTTGCCAACCCCATGCTTCACAGTAGGTATGGTGTTCTTTGGTTGCAACTCAGCATTCTCTCTCCTCCAAACACGACGAGTTGTGTTTCTACCAAACAGTTCTACTTTGGTTTCATCTGACCATATGACATTCTCCCAATCCTCTTCTGGATCATCCAAATGCTCTCTAGCATACCTCAGACGGGCCCGGACATGTACTGGCTTAAGCAGGACACGTCTGGAACTGCAGGATCTGAGTCCCTGGCAGCGTAGTGTGTTACTGATGGTAGCCTTTGTTAAGTTGGTCCCAGCTTTCTGCAGGTCATTCACTAGGTCCCCCCGTGTGGTTCTGGGATTTTTGCTCACCGTTTTTGTGATCATTTTGACCCCACAGGGTGAGATCTTGCATGGAGCCCCAGATCGAGGGAGATTATCAGTGGTCTTGTATGTCTTCAATTTTCTAATTATTGCTCCCACAGTTGATTTCTTCACACCAAGCTGCTTGTTTATGGCAGATTCAGTCTTCCCAGCCTGGTACAGGTCTACAATTTTGTTTCTGGTGTCCTTCGACAGCTCTTTGGTCTTCACCATAGTGGAGTTTGGAGTGTGACTGTTTGAGGTTGTAGACAGGTGTCTTTTATACTGATAACAAGTTCAAACAGGTGCCATTAATACAGGTAGAGTGGAGGACAGATGAGCCTCTTAAAAGAAGATACAGGTCTGTGAGAGCCAGAAATCTAGGTGTCCAAATACGTATTTTCCACCATAATTTGCAAATAAATTCTTTCAAAAATCAGACAAAGTGATTGTCTGGATTTGTTTCCACATTTTGTCTCTCATAGTTGAGGTATACCTATGATGACAATTACAGGCCTCTCTCATCTTTTTAAGTGGGACAACTTGCACAATTGGTGGCTGACTAAATACTTTTTTGCCCCAGTGTGTGTGTGTGTGTGTGTGTGTGTGTGTGTGTGTGTGTGTATATATATATATATATATATATAATTGTATATCATGTATCTTGTAATTGTTGGATAGAATATTTTATTTAAAAACTCCTGCATTGGGCCTCTTGCAAACGGTATTGATGTTTGAGCATCTTTTTATTTTTTTTAAACCTAAAATTTCAGGCGTTTGTCTTGTGCGTTTGCGCATTTGTGTACACAATACATTTCTGGGGGAGGAAATGGGGAGAACCTAGTGGTCACGGAACCAGCTGCATACTCCGTGCACGATTAAACTGGCTGCTGAAACAGAGGGCTTAAAGTGGTTATAAACACTTACAGACCACTTGACTACAGGTAAGCCTATAATAAGGCTTACCTGTAGCTACCCCGGATATCTCCTAAACCTGCACGGTTTAGGATATACCCCTGTATCAGCATGTGCCGACTTCATTGGCACATGCGCAATGAAGCAATGGCACGTGCCCCTGCTTCAGCTAGTGTGCCGTCATCAGGGCTATGGGCAATCACAGCGCCGGAGCCCGCGATACCCGGAAGTAACTCCGGTAGCGATGTCACCGGCCGGAGTGGTACACTGGGACTTCGATCCAAGGTATTTCATAATGAGCTAGTATGCTATGCATACTAGCTTATTATGCCTTTGTCTTGCAGGGTTTTTTTTTTAATTATTGTGGGTTTACAACCACTTTAATATCACTAACTATTCCATCTACAAACAGTTTCTACATCTTGGTGGCAGAATGCTGCAATTAAACCTACAGTGCCTTGAAAAAGTATTCATACCCCTTGAAATTTTGTCATGTTACAACACAAAAACATAAATGTATTTTATTGGGATTAAGTATTGGCCTAAAAGTAAAACTTGGCAGAAAATGAAGACCGCACATCACCCTGAACACACCATCCCCACTGTGAAACATGGTGATGGCAGCATCATGTTGCAATGATGCTTTTCTTCAGCAGGGACAGGGAAGCTGGTCAAAGTTGAAGGGAAGATGAATGGAGCCAAGTACAGGGCAATCTTAGAAGATTGTTAGAGTCTGCAAAAAACTTGAGTCTGAGGTAGAGTTTCGTCTTCCAGCAGGTCAACGACCCTAAACATACAGCCATCGCTACAATGGAATGGTTTAGATCAAAGCATATTCATGTGTTAGAATGGCTCAAAGTCCAGACCTAAATCCAATTGAGAATCTGTAGCAAGACTTGAACATTGCTGTTCAGACGCTCTACATCCAATCTGACAGAGCTTGAGCTATTTTGCAAAGAACGGGAAAAAATTTCACTCTAGATGTGCAAAGCTGGTAGAGACATCTCCAAATAAACTTGCAGCTGTAATTGCAGAGAAAGGTGGTTCTATAGTCTTGACTCAGGAGGGCTGAATACAAATGCACACTACACTTCTCAGACATTTGTAAAAAAAAAAAAAAAAAAAAAAAAAAAAAAAAAAAAAACCTTGAAAAACATTTATCGTTTTCCTTCCACTTCACAATTATGTGCCACTTTGTGTTGGTCTATCACATAAAATCCCTACATTTACATTTTTGGTTGTAACATGACAAAAATGTGGAAGATTAAGGGTTATGAATACTTTTTCAAGGCACTGTATGTTGGCTACAACATGCTTCAAACAAATTAAAAGCACATGTACACAATTTACAAAAAAAATTCATAAGGTTTATTTAAATAAAAAGTCAAGTAAATAGCTGATGGCCAATACAATACAATCAGATGACTTGAACAGTTTTAACATTTGTATAGAAAAACTTTTTTGCAGCCAGCTAGACCATCAAAAATAATAACCCTTCAAAATTAGGGGGGGGATATATATATTATATAGCAGTTCTGCCAAAATATGTGTTAGTCTTCAAAACACAATATATCTGCTCTGCTGGTCATTTTACTCTGCAGGATAGCAGTTCTTGCCCATGTCCAGCTTGGATGAGCCAATAACAACTGAGGTAGGCTGGAAACTGAAAGACACCAATACAAATGTACAAATATGACTTTAACATAGTAAAGTATAAACATAACACACATTCCATTATGTCTCAGTAAATTCCACTGTGTGTTCTTAAGATCTACAAAAATTAGAAAACAGGATACCATTTGCAATGTTGCATTTAAGTACATATTGGTATAAAACAGTTAACAGCTTTGAGTATAGAAAAGGTATGTTTTGTTTCAATGTACAAAAGTAAATTCTGAGTGAATGTACAAGTCGTGCTGAAAATGCTATCCCCACTACTAGTACTGTATTTAGAATATAAATGGCAACTAATGTCTGTGTAGGTCCTGTACAGGCATTCATCAGAAAGTTGTTTTCTGCCTTCAGATATGTTCAGCCACAGAATATAAAGTTTTAAAGCAGTTTCCATTTTAATACATACAACTATAGAATAATCTTTAGATTTTTTTTTTAAAAATCCACATCAATTGGCATTTCAGAGACAGCTGTCATAAATAACAGTGCGATATATTTAGTCTGTAAACAAGTGGAAAAATATACTTTATATTTGTTGGTCCATGTTTAGCTTCTTGAAGGAGAGAAATCCTCAACAATGTAACTGGCAAAACAACATTACATCAAAGAAGTTTTTGGTGAAGAATTTCCCAAACCATTCGTTTCCTAAAATATGGCATGTGATGCTGGAACAAAAGATAAAGGGAACAAAATGAATACCTGTGTAAAAAAAAGAAAAAAAAGAAAAAAAAAAAAAAGTCTAGCACACAAGCACAAAATAAAAGGACAGTACACATGGTAAAGCATGTTCAGCTTTGTAGTCATGGTATAAGTTTTCTTTTCTGACCCAATTTCTTTTACTACCAAACTACCAATGTCAGGCTCTCTGTGCAAAAAACCTAACATAGCAACTGTCCTAACTTACCATCAGAGAAAATTGAGTACTGTCCGTGATACGTTATTTGCACTAACATACAAAAAAAAAAAAAAAAAAAAAAAATCACAGACAGTACTCAATTTTCTCTGTCACAATTGCACTAATACGGCTACAATCACCTCAAGTACAGTGGCTTGCGAAAGTATTCGGCCCCCTTGAACTTTTCAACCTTTTGCCACATTTCAGGCTTCAAACATAAAGATATAAAATTTTAATTTTTTGTGAAGAATCACCAACAAGTGGGACACAATTGTGAAGTGGAACGAAATCTTTTGGATTTTTGAAACTTTTTTAACTAATAAAAAAATGAAAAGTGGGGCGTGCAAAATTATTCGGCCCCCTTGCGTTAATACTTTGTAGAGCCACCTTTTGCTGCGATTACAGCTGCAAGTCGCTTGGGGTATGTCTCTATCAGTTTTGCACATCGAGAGACTGAAATTCTTGCCCATTCTTCCTTGCAAAACAGCTCGAGCTCAGTGAGGTTGGATGGAGAGCGTTTGTGAACAGCAGTTTTCAGCTCTTTCCACAGATTCTCGATTGGATTCAGGTCTGGACTTTGACTTGGCCATTCTAACACCTGGATACGTTTATTTTTGAACCATTCCTTTGTAGATTTTGCTGTATGTTTGGGATCATTGTCTTGTTGGAAGATAAATCTCCGTCCCAGTTTCAGGTCTTTTGGAGACTCCAACAGGTTTTCATCCAGAATGGTCCTGTATTTGGCTGCATCCATCTTCCCCTCAATTTTAACCATCTTCCCTGTCCCTGCTGAAGAAAAGCAGGCCCAAACCATGATGCTGCCACCACCATGTTTGACAGTGGGGATGGTGTGTTGAGTGTGATGAGCTGTGTTGCTTTTACGCCAAACATATCGTTTTGCATTGTGGCCAAAAAGTTTGATTTTGGTTTCATCGGACCAGAGCACCTTCTTCCACATGTTTGGTGTGTCTCCCAGGTGGCTTGTGGCAAACTTTAGACAAGACTTTTTATGGATATCTTTGAGAAATGGCTTTCTTCTTGCCACTCTTCCATAAAGGCCAGATTTGTGCAGTGTACGACTGATTGTTGTCCTATGGACAGACTCTCCCACCTCAGCTGTAATTCTCTGCAGTTCATCCAGAGTGATCATGGGCCTCTTGGCTGCATCTCTAATCAGTCTTCTCCTTGTCTGAGCTGAAAGACAGCCAGGTCTTGGTAGATTTGCGGTGGTCTGATACTCCTTCCATTTCAAAATGATCGCTTGCACAGTGCTCCTTGGGATGTTTAAAGCTTGGGAAATCTTTTTGTATCCAAATCCGGCTTTAAACTTCTCCACAACAGTATTACGGACCTGCATGGTGTGTTCCTTGGTCTTCATGATGCTCTCTGCGCTTTCAACAGAACCCTGAGACTATCACAGAGCAGGTGCATTTATACAGAGACTTGATTACACACAGGTGGATTCTATTTATCACCATCAGTCATTTAGGACAACATTGGATCATTCAGAGATCCTCGCTGAACTTCTGGAGTGAGTTTTCTGCACTGAAAGTAAAGGGGCCGAATAATTTTGCACGCACCACTTTTCAGTTTTTTAATTGCTAAAAAAGTTTAAAATATCCAATAGATTTCGTTCCACTTCACAATTGTGTCCCACTTGTTGGTGATTCTTCACAAAAAATTTAAATTTTACATCTTTATGTTTGAAGCCTGAAATGTGGCAAAAGGTTGAAAAGTTCAAGGGGGCTGAATACTTTTGCAAGCCACTGTATAACCTTCCTTTAATCAGAGAGAAAAGCATAAATAAAAACCATCATGTCAGTTATCAGTTTAAGCCCTGGTTCACACTGATGCGATTTGACATGTCAAATCACATGCCAAAATCGGCGGCAATGGTATCGTCCGAATCGGTGCAACGCCACATTTGCGGCACCGCACCGATTCCCAAAAGTAGTTTCTGTACTACTTTTGGAGATTTCGGGGTGCAATTTCCATTGACATCTGTGCAGAAACCCACACAGATGTCTCCGAAATTGCCCCCGAAGTCGGGACTGACATGTGGAATGAAATTGTATGAGTTCAGCTGAACTTGTACGATTTCATTCCCGCAGTCAGTGTGAACCTAGGCCAGATCATGGAATCCACAACTCACAATGTGTGTACCCACTATGTGCAGAGAGGAAACAGTTACCTGTGTGAAGGTGATAGGCTTATCTTTGGTAATGTAATCTGCATATTTGCAAGTAAACATTCCACAATCGCTTCCATTCATTTGCTGGGGAATTTCCTAAAAGAATAATACAGCTGTGAGATTAAATTGTGCAAAAACCTACAAAAAAAAAAAAACTACTGCTTTCAATGCATTAGGTATCAAAAACATTTATTTTCTTACTACATGCTGCTTTATGCACTGCTGTAGCCATTGCTATAAATTTTCTGTGATAATATGCTTTTACATTCATGCTAGGTTTTTACAGACCATAATCGGCTAGAGAAAACAGATTTATATGTATGAATTACTGCCACCTGGTTGACCTTGCGGTTTTCTGACCAACTTCTGTTTCTGTAGACTACAGAGTTCATATATGGAACTTGAATTTGTGAATGATCTTTGATTGAATACACATTTGGATTTGCTGTGAGTGGTCCAGACATCTTTAGAATGTTTGACAAAGTTATTAAATAAATATTATATATATAAAAAATATATATATCAAAAATAACAGGACCTTCACTCTCAATAATATATATATAAAAAATTCAGAGTGAAGGTCCTGTTATTTTTGACATGAGATATATTTTGCTATACGCTTTTCAATAAAATGTATTTCATCTATAGACTCTCCCTGTGAGTTAAGCTCATTGCTGTCCATAAAGAGTAACCACTTTTCCTCGTGATTTTTTTTTTTATGACTCATTTTTTTCTAATTAAAAACATATACCCCAGCTCTACTGCTCAATCCAAAATTCTGTGCTGGAGATCGGTGCACAGGCTGGGATGTTCCATCCCCAAAGCGGTCAGTCCATAGTGAAAACACTCAGTATACTTCTCTATTAGAACATACATTAATATACAGGGATATGTAATGTAATACTGACACATTATCACACACATAGGTTGGACTTGATGGACTTGTGTCTTTTTTCAACCTCACCTACTATGTAACTATGTAACATTTTCTACATGTAAATAGATACAGTATACAAAATGCTCTTTGAATTTTGTACACTGTCTATATGTAGCAAATAACATTTTAATGCAGTATACAGAGTTGGCAGCATTTTTTACTATGATTTTTTGTGAAAGCAGTTTTTTTTTTTTGTTACAGAACCAAAATAATATTGGTCAGTGGGCAAACTCCAGTTTATTATAAAATATTGTATATGCTCTTTCAATTCGATGTATTAAAAACATACCTCACTTCTCTTACTGCTCAGAGACCATCCATTACAGTCAAAACTGACACCTTTCTTGTCTTGACTTTCTAGCTTCAGATATTGCCTGCAAAAAAAAAAAAAATATGGGCTCATTTTATTTAGATACAGCTTAATGCAAAGAACTAAGCTACTTGGGAACTGTGGAGCTGACCACAAGAAACAGGTCAAACCCAATTTTCCAGGCTTAACACAAGTAAACAATAGCCTAGTATGTATTTAGCTTGCTTGTGTTGCATTGTTCAAAAGTAGTCTAGTATATTAAAGAAAAACAAAAAAACAGCTATGACATGTGGCTCTCCCTTCTAAACCAAAAGCAGATATACAAGCTTCAGTGAAGTAGATCAACAAGAAACAGATTTACTTGTAACTTTCTTCTTCAGTTGTTTTCTGACCTAGTCCAAAATGTCGTCATACATCTCAGGAGTCTTAATGGAATTTTATTTTTACCCCTTGCATCTCGAGGAGGGCAGGAGGGCCTTTCTCAGCCAAGTACACCCTCCTGCCTGCATGCATGCATGTATGTATGTACGAGTTAAAGGAAGATGGATTCCAGGAAGTAAATGCTACATGAATCATCTGCCCTTACTTAAGATGGCTGTGGCTAGAAATGCTAGGGGGGTGTTTTTCAAAGTGATTTCTCAACAAAATAAGCAAAGCTACATGGGTGGATGGCTAAGTTTGCTTTGAATATCAAAAACAAATGAAAGTGATACTAAAGGCTTGTTTTTATTTTTTGCTTAAAAAACAAAAACAAACATGTTATACTTGCCTGCTCTGTGCAGTGGTTTTGCAGAGTAACTCAGATCCTCCTCTTCTCGGGTCCCTCACCGGTGTTCCTGGCCCCTTTCCCTCTGTCGAGTGCCCCTACAGCAAGCAGCTTGCAATGGGGGTACCCGAGCCACTGCTGTGTGTCCATTCAGACATGTACCACAGCTCGGCCCCGTCCCCTCTCTCCTCTTTTGCTCACTGACTTTGACAGCAGCAGGAGCCAATGGCGCCCATTGCTGTCTCAGCCAATGAGGAGGAAGAGCCATGGACAGCCAAGGCTCTCGTGCAAAATTGCTGGATCAAGATGGGGCTCAGGTATTAGGGGGGCTGCTGCACACAAGTTTTTCTTTTATCTTAAATGCGTTAAGATAAACATTTTCCCTTTAGAACCACTTTAAATAGTAATTTTTAGTTTGTGGTGCTCATATACAATTTGGTTCCACTTTAATTTGCCACGGCATTGCAATCAAAGGAATAAAACAAAAACTTGTTTTAACCTCTTCACCCTGATCGTACGCAAACTTGCATTCTCGGCTTGAAGGGATTATACCAGGGTAATGCCTGCAGCTGCAGGCATCACCCTGGGTACCGTTATTTTAGAGCCAGCGGTTGGCTTTTTTGAGTGTTAGCAACCTGTTATCCTAAGGAGCGGGAGGGGACTTCATGATCGTTTGAGCGAGAGCAATACTTCTAGCATTAGACCTCCTCTGTAACCAATAGAAATTTTTACGGTCTTTTTTTATTCATGAAAGTGTATTATTTCCCAAAAAAATTGCATTTGAAAGGCCGATGCGCAAATACCATGTGACAAAAAAATTTGCAATGATCGCCATTTTCTAGGGTATCTGCTAATAAATTACACACACACACACACACACACACACATATATATATATATATATATATAGTTGTGCTCATAAGTTTACATACCCTGGCAGAATTTATGATTTCTTGGTCATTTTTCAGAATATGAATGATAACACAAAAACATTTTTTACTCGTGGTTAGTGTTTGGCTGAAGCCATTTATCATCAATCAACTGTGTTTACTCTTTTAAAATCATAAATCACAACAGAAACTAACCAAATGACCCTGATCAAAAGTTTACATACCCCCGTGTATTGCCCCCTTTAACATCAATGATAGCTTTAAGTCTTTTGTAGTATTTGTGGATGAGGCCCTTTATCTTCTCAGATGGAAAAGCTGCCCATTCCTCTTTGCAAAAAAGCCTCCAGTTCCTGTAAATTCTTGGGCTGTCTTGCATGAACGGCACGTTTGAGATCCCCCCAGAGAGGCTGAATGATATTGGAGGTCAGGAAACTGATGGCCACTCCAGAACCTTCACTTTATTCCGCTGTAGCCAATGACAGGTTGACTTGGCCTTGTGTTTTGGATCATTGTCATGTTGGAATGTCAAAGTATGCCCATGCGCAGCTTCCTGGCTGATGAATGCAAATATTCCTCCAGTATTTTTTGATAACATAACTGCATTCATCTTGCCATCAATTTTGACCAAAATTTCGTGTGCCTTTATAGCTCACACATCCCCAAAACATCAGCGATTCACCTCAGTGTTTCACAGTAGGAATGGTGTACCTTTCATCATAGGCCTTGTTGACTCATCTCCAAATGACTGTGCCAGAAGGTTTGAGGCTTCTCTCTGTGCTGTTTTGTGTATTTTAAGTGGGATACTTTGTGGCATTTGCATAGTAATGGCTTTCCTCTGGCGACTCCACCATGCAGCCCATCTTTCTTCAGGTGTCTCCTTATTGTGCATCTTGAAACAGCCACACCACGTGTTTTCAGAGAATTCTGTATTTCACCTGAAGCTATTTGTGGATTTTTCTTTGCATACCGAACAATTTTCCTGGCAGTTGTGGCTGAAATTTTAGTTGGTCTACCTGACCGTGGTTTGGTTTCAACCTAACCCCCTCATTTTCCACTTCTTGATTAGAGTTTGAACACTGCTGGCATTCTCAATTCCTTTGATATATTTTTTTATATCCCTTTCCCGTATTATACAGTTCAACTACCTTTTCCCACAGATGCTTTGACAATTCTTTTGCTTTGCCCATGACTCAGAATTCAGAAACGTCAGTGTAGCACACTGGATGAAAGATGCAAGGGTCTGTCAGGAGTCCAGAAACTCATTGACCCTTTTATACACACACACACACACACACACTAATTACAAGCAAACAGATCAAAGGTGAGGATGGTTACCTTTAATAGCAATATAAACCTCTATGTGTCAACTTGTGTGCATGTTATGAGGCCAAAATCACCAGGGTATGTAAACTTTTGATCAGGGTTACTTGGGTAGTTTGTGTTGTCATTATGATTTAAAGCGGGGGGTCCACCTATCTATCGTTTTTTTTTTTTTGAGTTCATTCACAAACTTTTCTTCTCAGCATTACATACTCACATATTGTGTGTAATATGTCCGCCTGTGTCAGATTTCGTCGGAAAGAATAACTTATATTATTCACTGCAGGCGGTTTCGATCTTCCTTGTGGGCATTTGAAGCCCACAAGCATTTATTTCCTGGATGCGGTGAATGCTGTGCTCCCAGCATTCACTGCTCGTTCCCGCACATGCTCAGTGGCATCCTGGGAAGCCTGAGACTAGCTCCCAGGAGTCTGGGAGAGGCTAGAAACACGCCTACTCCCACGGGAGGAGAACCAGGAAGTGCAAAGAAGAATAGAAAAATAAAAAGGTAATTACGGCGATTTAAATTTTTTTAAACGGCATGTCAGCATCTAGGCAAGGAAGAGAATACATACAGATATTGTTCAAAATTTGGGTGGAACCCCGCTTTAAAAAGAGTAAACACAGTTGATCGATAATAAATGGCTTCAGCCAAACACTAACCAAGAGTGAAAGAAATGTTTTTGTGTTATTCATATTCTCAGAAAAATGGCCAAGAAATCATAAATTCTGCCAGGGTATGTAAACCTATGAGCACAAATATCATTTTATAAATATATATAATATGTTTGGGGGTTCTAAGTAATTTTCTAGCAAAAAATAGGGATTTTAATTTGTAAGCAACAAATGTCAAATGGGCTTAGGCATGAAAGAATTAAAATTGTTCAACTGTTAGATACATAATTGGTGAGGTGAAAAAAAGACACAAGTCCATCCAGTCCAACCTGTGTGTGCACATATATGTTAATAGTTCATTGTATACCCCTGTATATTGTGGTCGTCAAAGAGGTTGTTAACCTCTCTGTGGAAGTTGTACCTATAGATGTCCTTATTCTAGGCGTACCTATAGGTACTGTAAATTTTGTCCTAAAGGTGCGCAGTTTAGGAGTTTTTTTACTGTGTTTTGCGCCGATGAGGTCATCAGCGCATGAGCTGTAGAGAAGCGGCTCCCCATGCCGTTTCTTCACAAGCGAGTGCCGTGACAGGCGGCTCCCGTGCGCATGCATGACGTTGCGCTACTCCAGCCAGTCACAGAAGCGTAGTACACGGCCCTGGAAGGAAGAGGAGCGAACATGGATGCAGCCTGCAGCGGGGACGGCGCGGGCTTCGTTTGCAGGCAAGTGTCACATAATGTGCTAGCATGCGATGCATACTAGCACATTATGCTTTTACTTTGCAGGGGCAAAGGAAGAAAGTAAAACCCATCAGGGTTTACTTCCCCTTTAAGGTGCCCATCTAAAAGTTTTTGGTTTTTAAGTATCAATGCTCCCTGCTGAAAACACTGCTTGTGGAAGAGAATTCCACATCCTTACCGCTCTTACAGTAAAGAGCCCTCTGCGCAATTTAAGGTTAAATCGATTCTCTTCTAATTTTAATGAATGGCCGTGTGTCCTGTTAAATTCCCTTTCGCTTTTCCCTATTGTGGGGTCACCAGTACGGTATTTGTACATTGATATATCCACTCTCAAGCGTCTTTTTTTCCAGAGAGAATAAGTTCAATGCTTGCAGTCTTTCCCCATAGTGGAGATCCTCTAGTCCATTAGCTTTGTTGTCCTTCTCTAGACCCTTTCCAGCACATCCCTCCTGAGGACTTTTGCCCAGAACGTGTCGGCATACTCCAGGTGGGCTGGACCAGAGTCTTGTAGAGTGGGAGAATTATCGTTTCATCTCTGGAGTTGATCCCCTTTTTAATGCATGTCAATATTCTGTTGGCTTTGCTTGCAGCAGCTTGGCATTGCATGCCATTGCTGAGCCTGTCATCTACTAGGACCCACAGGTCCTTTTCCATCCTAGATTCGCCCAGAGGTTCTCCCCCTAGCGATTGAAATTCATTCATATTTTTGGCACCCAAAAGCATTATTTTACATTTTTCAATATTAAACCTCATTTGCCATGTAGTTGCCCACCCCATTAATTTGTTCAGATCTTCTTGCAGGGTTTCCACATCCTGTGTAGAAGTTCTTGCCCTGCTTAGCTTTGTATCGTCCGCAAATACTGAGATTAGGCAGTTTATCCCATCCTCCAGATCGCTTATGAATAAATTAAATAGGAATGGTCCCAGGACAGAAGCCTGGGGGATGAACCCCGGGGGACCCCACTTTCCACACCAGACCATTCTGAGTACTCACCATTTATCACCACCCTCTGGACCCACCCCCGTGGCCAGTTTTCAAACAATGTACCCACCCTTGATCAATGCCGACAGACCTTAGTTTGTACAGTAAACGTTTATGGGGAACTGTATCGAATGCCTTTGTAAAACCCAGGTACACCACATCCACAGGCCTTCCTTTATCTAGTTGGCAGCTCACTTCCTCATAGAAGGTTAATAGATTGGTCTTGCAAGAACGATTTTTCATGAATCCATACCAATTACTGCTAATGATACCGTTTTTATTACTAAAATCTTGTATATGGTCCCTTATCCCCTCCAAGAGCTTGCAGACTATTGATGTTAGGCCAACTGGCCTGTAGTTCCCAGGGATGTATCTCGCGCGGCCCTTTTTTAAATATTGGTGCTACATTGGCTTTTTTCCAATCACCTAGTACCATTTAAGTCAGTAGACTGTCCATAAAAATTACGAACAATGGTCTGGCTATCACTTGACAGAGTTCCTTAAGGATCCTCGGATGCAAGCCATCTGGTCCCGGCGACTTATTAATGTTGAGTTTTTCCAAGTCTATTGCAAATTCTGTCCTCTGTTAGTCAGTGACCTGCTATGAAAATTAACATTACAGTCTTGGATATTGAATCCCCCCAGTTTCCCTTGTGAAGACTGAATAATATATTCAAAACCTTCGCCATTTCTGTCTTTTGTAACCCAATTCCCTTCAATATCCTTTATGGGGCCCAATATGTTCTGGCCTCCCTTTCTTACTATTTATATACTTAAAGAATTTCTTGTGATTTTTTTTTACTCTCTTCTGCTATGTGCCTTTCGTGTTCTATCTTAGCCGCCCAGATTGCACCCTTACATTTCTTATTGCATGCTTTGTAAAGTTGGAATGACAATGACCCCTCAGATTTTTATTGTTTGAAGGCCTTTTCCTTTGTTTTTATATGCATTTTTACGTTGGGGTTGAGCCAGCAGGATTTTTATTGGCTCTTTTAAATTTATTTCCCCTTGGAATGCACTGGCCAATACCTTTTTTTTTAGTATGCTCTTAAAGCACTCCCATTTTTTTATCCATGTTCTTTGTTCCTAGAATTTTATCCCATTTAATATCTTCTAGCAAAGAGCGTAGTTTAGGGAAGTTGGCTCTTTTGAAATTCAGTGTCTTTGTATTACCCTTGTGCTTCTTATTTTTTTTGATTTTTACTAAAACGAATTGACCTGTGGTCATTGTTTCCCAAGTTGTTCTCCCTTTCCACATCTGCAATCAGGTCTGTATTGTTAGTTATTAGTAGGTCTAGTAACGCATAGTTTCTTGTTGGTGCATTTACTATCTGACCCATGAAATTGTCCTGCAAGACATTTAGGAAATGACGAGCCTTATACAAATGCACGGTACCTTCCATCCAGTCTATATCTTGATAGTTAAAAATACCTCATTATAATGACACTTCTCATCCTTGCTGCCATTCCAAACCATGATAGGAGGTCTCCCCCTCCTCCCTCTGTTTTGGGGGCCTATAGCATACACCCAGCATTACTTTCCCCTTAGTTTCCTCCCTTTGAAGCTCCACCCATAAGGACTCCACCTCCTCCCTTGCTCCATTGGTGATGTCATCTCTCACAATAACTTGCACACCATTCTCGATGTACAGGCATACCCCTCCCCCTTTTTTACCCTCCCCATCTCTGTGATATAGGCCAACCAATCATGAGCGCTGTTAAACCAAGTCTCTGAAATTCCCACAGAATCGAAATCCTTCTCGTACATCAGCAGCTCCAGTTCTCCCATCATGTCAGCCAGACTCCTTGCATTAGTTTACTGCATCTGTACTGTAGTGCATAATCCATCATGTGGCAATGTGCACTCCCCCATGTGGCTAAGAAAATAGAAGAAAATCTCAGACTTTCTGCCCTTGATCCAAGCTGGAGATCACCATGAGTACAGCTAACCTACAGGGATGAATGGAATTGTGGCTCATGCACTGCAAGAGGTAGACCTGGCAGAAACATTTTAGCTGCAAAGACTGTGCAGCCTCAGGCAGGGCCACACAGTGAAGACAGCTGGAATGAGTATGAAATGTAATTTACCAAGCAGCCTGTACTTGTGAGGTGGGGGTACAGCTGTCCTTTAATTGTAAACTCAATATAAGTTACATGTTTTTGAGGTACTTACAGTAATAACTTGCAGGCTTCATTGTTGTGGCCTCCCATTGAGTCATAGTACGTTATTGTTTTTTTCCTAAAATCGATTACCTGTGAAACATAGCATAAAGAATAAAACTGGAGCAAAACTACATAAACTGTAAACTAAATCTATGTTTAAATAGGTTGATTTTGTACCTAAAACGTGTATTTCACACATAAATGTCTTTATATTAAAATTGGATAGTTGGGGAAAAGGAATGCTTGGTGATTGTTTCTCCACTGTTCTGAACCCAGTGGAGTCATCTTTAAATGGCTGATTCTTAAAGTAAGAAAGTAAGAATTTTGAGTGTAATCAGGAGGACCAATTTCTGTAACCCTTTAAGATGAATACCAGGATCCAAAAAAAAAAACAAAAACATCTAAGCCCCTTCTATTATGCACCTGAATTAACCACTTCAGTCCCACAGCCTCTCACCCTTTTTACTGTTATGCACCAAAGCATTTTGTTCACTTGGGAGAGGTCTTGGTTCACATTACAACTTTAGTGTTCTACATCTCTTCTTCAGGACAGATGTAGTTTTTATTTCATAGAAGATTTGGATATATATTTCCCAAATCACAATCATGTTAAAAATGAATAAAATTGCATTTTTGTTTCTAAAGGTTTTTCCCAACAGCAAAATTTATTTCACCAATCCTAAAGAATGGTAAAGCTCGAACTTATTTTTCTGTTTAAATTTAGATGACTTCTTACAGTGCACACAGGAGGAAAAAAACAAAATCAGAAAAAAAAAAAAACCGACCAATTGTACCTTACCTGTAAATTCCACATCTTGGAGTACAATACAGAACACGGGTAAAGTATTCAAATACTCTGGACAAAGGCTTACAAGGCTCATACCTTCTGGTGACTTGACAGTACCAAACCTCCCTTGTAACCCTACCCCAACTCTGTGAGTCCTTAGTTTGTTAACAAACAATTCAGAGGAACCAGGGAACAGATGGGAGGGTGTCCTGTACTTCATATGTAGTTTACAGGCAAGTGAAAGTTACTATAATCCAATCTTAACTGTACAGTACAGAATACAGGCAAAAAAATTCACAGACCCTTGGATGTCCCTCAATCAATGAATAAGAAAAGTGGTTAACAACTAGGCAAACAGAACTGAACTGTGCCAAAAAGGTAAAACAAAACTTAAGAGTGCAGCTGTAAGTAGGTAGTGGCCTCAGACAGTTAGGCAACATTGTTTGCTATTGCAGAGCTAAAAAAGCGCTGTTTAAGTGAATAATGGGAATATGTGGATACGCATCTTGGATGTCTACGGATGGTATGTATTCCCCTGGTCTTAGAGAACAACAACCCACAGGGTGGATTCCATGTGAAATTTAGAATTTTAATATTTTTGTTGAGGGATTTTAAAGTCCAGGAAAGACCAAATTGCACTGATGTTCTTTGGTAACGTAAACAGGCATGAATAGAATCCGCTCAAGAGGTATTGTCTGGCACAACATTTTTTCTGGGACAAGAGGCTGTTCATGGCATTCTGCTAAGCTGACCATCCATGGGCAGAATTTGGTTGATTTGAGATAAGAAAGCAGTGAGAAGGTAGACTACAACAGAAATTGCAGCGCTAAACAAATCAAATATGTAAGCTACAAAATAAGTGCTATAGTAATAAAGGCCCAAAAGGAACTACAGACAAAAAAAAAAAAAAAAATAATGTTCAAAGTTTGCCAGTATTCATTGAAGCATCAATCCATCTTCCACACCACCACCGCAGTGACTCTGACACTAAAATTACACCAGGAATACTGTGAATCTCCTACACCAGATGAGCAAAAAAGCACACTCACCAAAAGGAAGGGCTGCCAAGTGATAAGCAGCAAGAGAGTTAACTTAATTCCACAACTAGGCATCAGTCACAGCTCCCACTGGTCTCCATAGGTCTGGCCATCTTCTTCCTTTATCCTCCTTTAGGGGAGGTCATCCACTCGTATGCTCATGAAGTAACACCACACACACACCATAAGAAATATGTCTCAGTGTAGTATTTATCAAAACAGAATTTCCATAAGCAATAGAGTGACATAAAATCCATCTAAAAATCCACCCACTGACCTGTTCACAAAAAAGGCAATGCCACTGTACACTTACATTTCCTGCTACCACAACATGGATCAATGTGGCGGTGTGACATCACACGTAGTTCTACCCAATGCGTTTTAGACTAATGTGCAACCTCAGGGACCTCATGAATGTCCTCTAAGAACCACATGCCCACCGAGACACGCACCCAGCGTGCTCTGATCGGGGGAGAAGGGCCAATCACAGCGGCCCTTTACCACGTTATCAGCTGTGTCCAATCACCGCTAATCCCATGTAAACAAATGCTGGTTATTGGCATATTCTTTCGTCAGTGCTGTCACTGTGTGAGGAAAGGAAAGCAGATAACAAGCTACTCTGTAACGGGACATTTACACTGATAATCCAGGCACTAATCATCAGTGCCCCAATTATCAATGCAGCCCCCCCCCCTCATGAGTGGAGGAGAAAAATTACTTTGCAAAGTTTTATAACAGAAACTAAGCAAAAAAACATGGGATTTAAACACCACCAAAAGAAAGCCATCTAAAAATAAAAAATGATAAATATTTGATAAAAGGGACAGTGTTGTATGATTGTGCAATTGTCAAAGTGAGACAGCACTGAAAAGGTGAAAATTGGCCTTGGCAGGAAGGGGGTGACAGTGTCCAGTATTGAAGTGGTTAAGCTGGAAGGAGACAAAGTTCATCACCTTAAGACACTAGCAAAAAACTGAGGACTCATGCAGTGGGGTAGGGTTATAGGGGAGGTGCATAGATAGATAAATTACACACACATTTATACAGTGCCTTGAAAAAGTAGTCATACCCCTTGAAATTTTCAACATTTTGTCAGGTTACAACCAAAATCGTAAATGTATTTTATGTGACAGACCAAACACAAAAAGTGGCACAGAATTGTAAAGTGGAAGGAAAATGCTTAATGGTTTTCATATTTTTTAACAAATAAAATATCTGAAAAGTGTGGGGTGCATTTTTATACAGCCCCCTGAGTCAATACTTTGTAGAACCACCTGTCGCTGCCCTTACAGATGCAAGTCTTTTTGGGTATGTCTTTGCAAGCTTTGAACAATCCTAGAGACTGAAATTTTTGCCCATTCTTCTTTGCAAAATAGCTCAAGCTCTGTCAGATTGGATGGAGAGCGCCTATGAACAGCAATTTTTAAGTCTTGATAAAACAGAAATAGTGCAGCGCAAAATTATACACAAATTAATTCTAATAAAATAATCAAAAAATCAGTATAAGATAAAAAGGTGAATCCAAAAAGAGCAAAGGAAACAGTAGGAAGGATGTTCCACGTGATGGAAATAACAGGAGCAACAGCTTCAAGTGACAATCCCTCCACCTCATATGCAATCGCTTTGCTCACCTCAATATATGGACTCCTGAACCAACAGGTAGCCAAATGCACGTATCCCACCAAACAGGTATAATGATCCCAGGAACTAGTACAGTCTCAAAAACTGGAACTCCCGGATCCACAGAAGATATGCCCAATAAAGAATACATTCTAAACGCTCTCCGTTTAATAAGAATCAGCGGTTTATTTATACAAAAAGAACTACTCACATGGAGCCAGATAAAAACGAGCATGTAATGTAACACCAGAACGTTCAGGGTGGCAGCGGGTGAAATCAGACGTAGCTCCTCCCCCCATACGCGTTACGCTCACAAGAACTTAGTCAGCAGGGTGGGGCTACAGCTTCACTCTGCCCCTCTTAAATACAATAGTTGCCATAGAAACGTGTAACGCCGGAACTGATCCAGCGAGAGAATGTAAAACAACCACCATGTCGGCGCTACAAGCATCATAGACATAGAATTCAATAGAAAACTCGAATTAAGAATCGTGTAGCAATATATTCACACAATTATCCACCCAAGGGGCAGATTGAAATATAAAAAAAAAGTTAAAAGTTAAAAAAAAAATAAAAAAAAAAAATATGGAGAATAAATATGACAATTTGCCACTATTTAATCAAATAAATGAATTCTAAAAATGGAGGACTGTACACAGCCTCAAAATTATATGCACCCCCTGCCACCCTGTTACAAATCCAAGATTGACCTACAAATATGCCAATCTCATAATCAATATTAATACATAAAATTAAAAAAACACAAAGATTAAGAAAAGGATTTTGTAAATGAAATTAAAATAAGATAAAATAAAATACCTGTCAGAAATAAACAATTGAGGTCAAAGTCAACATTTAACTTCAGATGTCAAAACTCGGACCTCAAAAATCCAAAAAGATCCTGTTTGGCTGAGACGACAAATATAAATTCCCCCCCTTGCCAGTGTCTTAACTTTTTCAATAACCCAGAATCTAAGTCCTCTGGGGTCCCTATCAGGACACATTCTAAAACGTCTTGAAACACTGTGGGACCCAAGCCCCTTTTGGTGTTATTTACATGTTTCGCAATACAGACACTCAAGGGCCTAGAAGTCCTGCCTATATACGGAAGCCCATAATTGCACTTAGAATATAGACCATTCCCCACAATGTTACAAGTAATCAGATCCTTTATCTGATATTTTTTTAGTTTGTTTTAATTAGTCCCTTGCGCTGATTGCTTTCTATTATAAAATTTTAAGTCTTGCCACAGATTCACAATTGGATTTAGTTCTGGACTTTGACAGGGCCAGTCTAATACATGAACATGCTTTGATCTAAACCATTCCATTGTAGTTCTGGCTGTAGGTTTAGGGTCGTTGTCCTGTCTCAAGTCTTTTGCAGGCTAACCGGTTTTCTTCTAAGATTGCCCTGCATTTGGCTCCATCTATCTTCCCATCAACTCTGATCAGCTTCCCTGTCCCTGCTGAAGAAAAGCATCCCCACAACATGATGCTGTCACAACCATGTTTCACAGTGGGGGATGGTGTGTTCAGGGTGATGTGCAGTAGTTTTCTGCCACAGCATTTTGCTTTTAGGCCAAAAAGTTGAATTTTGGTCTCATCTGACCAGAGCACCTAATTCCACATGTTTGCTGTGTATCCTGCATGGCTTCTCACAAACTGAGCTTCTTATGACTTTCAACAATGGCTTTCTTCTTGCCACTCTTCCATAAAGGCCAGATTGGTGGAGTGCAGAAGTAAAGCCTCATACACACGATCAGACTTTGTACAAACTTTCCCGTGGATTTTTGTACAAAGGGCTTCGGCCGTAAACTAATTAAGCATACACACAGCAGGACTTTTTCATCAAACTATCACCAAAACACGTGGTTTTTCAGCTCTTTACCGCCACCCTTTGGTCAACTTCTGTATTGTTGTCTGATCTTTTGCATTGGTTCTGAGCATGCGTGTTTGTACTTTGGACTAAAGTCCTATGGACTTGCGTACACACGATAGGATTTTGCACCATAGGACTTTTGTTGCCGGAAAGTTTGTCTGTTTGCCCAGCCAAAATTTGTCCGATGAAAACTGAAAAAGTTTGTCTGATGGAGCGTACACACGGTAGGATGTTGCCTTAAAACAGCTAATTTGCATGTTTGTTGTCAAAAAGTCCTATCGTGTGTATGGGCCTTAATAGTTGTCCTGTGTACAGTTTTTCCCACCTGAGCTGTGGATCTCTGCAGCTCCTCTAGAGTAACCATGGGCCTCTTGGCGGCTTCTCCGATTAATGTTCTCCTTGCCCGGCCTGTCAGTTTAGGTGGACGGCCATGTCTTGGTAGGTTTTCAGTTGTGCCATACTCTTTCCATTTTCAGATGATGGATTAAACAGTGCTCAGCGAGATGTTCAAAGCTTGGGCTATTTTATTTATTTATTTTCTAACCCAACCCTGCATTAAGCTTCTCTACAACTTTATCCCTGACCTGTCTGGTGTGTTTCTGTGTTCACCAAGGTTCTCTAACAAACCTCTGAGTGCTTCACAGAACAGCTGTATAGATACTGAGATTACATTACACACAGGTGGACTCCACTAATTAGGTAACTTCTGAAGGCAATTGGTTCCACTAGATTTTAGTCAGGGTCATCAGAGTAAAGGGGGCTGAATACAAATGCATACCACACAAACAGATGATATTTGTAAAAAAATAAATAAAAATTTTAAACCATTTTCCTTCCACTTCACAATTATGTGCCAGTTTGTGTTGTTCGATCACATAAAATCCCAATAAAATACATTTACGTTTTTGATTGCAACAAAATGTTGACAATTTCAAGGGGTGTAAATACTTTTCAAGGCTCTGTATATACACATGTACACACACGATATTATATTTGTAATCTTTTAGAAAGGGGGTGACATATAAAAGACAAAAAAAAAACCAGCAGTAAAAAACATTTTGCTTACAGCCAAGCACCAATGAACTCCAAGATGAACCGGAACCAATAATATATCTGCAGAGAATACATCCACCTTTTTTGTCCACCTCTTCACAGCTTGAAACCCAGCCGATTTTAATTTTGGAAAAAAGAACGTGTTGAAAGCATGGACTTTGGGCAAACCTTTTCGTTTACTTCTTTCCATCAAAAGGTTCATATAGAAATTTATTATCTGCATTACAAAAGAAAAAAACTGTCATGAAAACTTTAGCTACACATTTGCGTTAAAACAGAGGAATTTTGACCTAGCTGTAAATTCCACATCTTGGAGTACAACACAGGACGAGACCGGGGGGGTTCCTTCTCTGTGCAATGATTTTGCACAGAGCAGCCACGATCCTGTGAACACAGATCTCGGTTCTCTCAGGGGAGAGGAGACAGATTGTGTGTTCATACCAAGTATGAACACCCATCTCTCTCTCCTCCTAGTCAGTCCCCCCCCCCCCCCCCCAGTTAAAACACACCTAGGGAACACGGTTAACCCCTTGATTGCCCCCTAGTGTCAACCCCTTCCCTGCCAGTGACATTTATACAGTAATCAGTGCATTTTTATAGCACTGATCGCTGTAGAATTGTCACTGGTCCCAAAAATGTGTCAAAAGTGTCTGATTTGTCCGCCGCAATATCACAGTTCCGATAAAAATCGCTGATCACCGCCAATACTAGTAAAAAAAATAAAAATAATAATAATAATAATAATAAAAATGCCATACATCTATCCCATATTTTGTGGACGCTATAACTTTTGCGCAAACCAATCAATATACGCTTATTGCGATTCTTTTTTACCAAAAATATGTAGCAGAATACAGATCGGCCTAAACATTTTTTTTAAAATTTGGATATTATAGCAAAAAGTAAAAAGATGCTGTCATCCTCTGTCCGGGAACGAGCACACCATCTGTAGCTGGTGTCTCGTGTCCCGATTGGATAGATTTTTTGCAGCACCCGCTGCTGTCAATCAAATCCAATGACACAGTGCCGGAGGGCGGTGCCTAGTCCTGCATTCTGTGTGAATGTACACAGATGCGGGACTCGGGAGCGCGCCCGCACAGGTGCCCACCAAGGAGAGAGCTTCTCCAACGTGGACACTTGATGCGGGGGGGAGCCACCAGCGCTGCTGTGGGACCCCAGAAGAGGAGGTTCAGGGCCACTCTGTGCAAAACGAACTGCACAGTGGAGGCAAGTATAACTTTTTTTTTTTTTTTTAATATAACAGAGGGTTTACAACCCCTTTAAGCCCAAAAGCAAACATTTAATATATTGCAGCTTATCAATTCTAAGATGTGATGGCTGTATTAGATTATTTTATGCTATTTCTCTATTTCGATCTGGTGATCTCGCCAGTAAGTGCCGTCTGGTGATCTCGCCAGCTCAAGCTCTCCAGCAGAATGCATCAGTTTACATGAAAGAAGTGGGTAAAATGATTAGCTTTTATTTATTCATGCAAACCCTTTATCCCAAAAGGAAAAAAACAGCTGTAACTGATTATAAAGGGTAAGCTGAAGTTTGGCTTCAATGTGTTAGTGCATCTAAAACTGCCAATACATTTAACACTATCAACCGTCCGCCCCCCCCCCCCCCCCCAGACTCACAATGCTGATGTCTGCTGTGCTTTATATGCTCATTTCTCCAGAGTTGTGTTTCACTAATACAGGCGATGTGTTATTAGTCAGATAACCAGATGAGAACAGAGGGAAAAAGCCAAAGAAAATAAGACGATGCAGCCACATCTAATGATTGATAAGCTGCATTACAATACATTTTTGGTTTTGGGTTTAAATACTGCTTTCATTTTAGTATATGTTTTCCTGAAAATGTGCATTGATAAATAGCTACATAAATATTGTACAAGATAAACTGAAAATGGCACGATTATCCAGTATCTCTGGTTTTAAAAAATATAACGGTTTGTAAAAAGTAATTTCTTATAAAAAAATAAAAGCAGATTTTAACGTGTTTGAAAAATAAAAAAAAATGCCCCAGTAGACAAGTGGTTAAACTTGATTTCAGAAAGACACACAAGAACTTACCTCATCATTTAGCCAGTTTAAGCTATGAAGCGTCATGATATCCTTACGCGTAATTGTCAAGCGGAAACCTTCACTAAGGACTTGATCATTATTTCCACCAAATAGAGCGCTCTTAATTTCCTTTCCCATTTCCTTCAAAACAGAAGAGGGGGTAAAAATGGGTTTATAGAGGTTATTCAAAACAGGGTTAAGCAAGGGCAAAAGAATCTGAATCGCCTTCTTGGATACATTTTATGTAAAAGACTGGTATATAGAACCAAAATTCTGAAACATTGTATACAATCTACATAAAAACAGAATGAAAGTCTAAGTCGTTAAGGGAAGGCCTGGCATATTTCAGCAGGACAATGCTAAACTGCTAACACATAGTGCTTCTATGACATCAGCATGGCTTCCTAGTAGAAGAGTCCGGGTATCGGGCAAGAATGGGACAGCATTCCTCTCCCAAAACTCCAGCAACTGGTCTCCTCAGTTCCCAGAAGTTTACAGGGTGCTAAAAGAAAAGGGGATGCTACATGGTAAACATGGCCCTGTCCCAACTTTAACCACTTCAGCCCCGGAAGATTTGGCTGCTCAATGACCAGGCCCATTTTTTGCGATACGACACTTCATCGCTTTAACTGACAATTGAGCGGTCGTGCGACGCTGTACCCAAACATGACGTCTTGTTTTCCCACAAATAGAGCTTTCTTTTGGTGGTATTTGATCACCTCTGCGGTTTTTATTTTTTGCGCTATAAACAAAAGAAGAGCGACAATTTTGAAAAAAAAAAAAAAAAACACACACACACACACACACACACACACACAACACCATAGCTTTTACTTTTTGCTATAATAAATATCCCAAATTTTTTTTTCAAAAGAATAGGATTTTTTTTATAACAGCTTACCTTTAAAATCCTTTTCTTTCGATGGACATCACGGGACACAGAGCCTCAAGTAATAACTGATAGGTTATATAGGTATCACTAGGTGATTGGACACTGGCACACCCTAACCAGGAAGTTCAACCCCCTATATAATCCCTCCCCTTGCAGGGATACCTCAGTTTTCTAGCCAAGCAATATAGTGTATCAGAAGAATGGCGGACACCTCTGTGTCCCGTGATGTCCATCGAAAGAAAAGGATTTTACAGGTAAGCGGTTATAAAAAATCCTATTTTCTTTCTCGAACATCACGGGACACAGAGCCTCAGTAATAACTGATGGGATGTGCCAGAGCAATGCTATCTGGGGGGAGGGGGGAACCACAACCAAGTAGGGTGCAATCAGACCTGAGGACCCTGTACCGCTGCCTGCAGCACACTACGCCCAAAGGCGATATCCTCATGCCTTCTCACATCCACCTGATAGAATCTGGTGAATGTATGGACTGAAGACCAGGTTGCGGCCTCGCAGATTTGAGCCGTAGAGGCCCGGTGATGCACTGCCCAAGAAGCACCAATAGCCCTTGTGGAATGTGCCCTGATCTGAAACGGAGGAATCTTCTGTTTCAAACCGTAAGCTTGAATAATCAATTGTCGAATCCATTTAGAAATGGTAGCTTTTGACGCTGCCTGTCCTCTACTGGGACCCTCTGGCAGCACGAACAAAACATCCGTTTTGCGAATCTGAGCAGTTGCTTCCAGATAGGCCTTGACTGCTCTTACTACATCCAAAGATCATAGTGATCTTTCTTCCGGAGAACAGGGATCTGGAAAAAAAGGAAGGCAGAACAATGTCTTGGTTTAGATGAAAATCTGAAACCACCTTCGGTAAAAAACTAGGATGAGGGCGCAGTACCACTCTATCCTTATGTACAATCAAATAAGGCTCTTTACAGGAAAGAGCTGCTAATTCTGATACTCTTCTAGCAGAAGAAATGGCTACCAGAAAAATTAACTTCCTTGTCAACAAGACCAAAGGAATCTGACGTATTGGTTCAAAAGGCTGTTTCTGTAACACAGACAGAACCAAGTTCAAGTCCCAGGGTTTTAGGGGCGCCTTAACCGGAGGATTAAGACGCATCACCCCCTGCATAAAGTTTCGGACCAAAGAATGCGAAGCAAGTGGCCGTTGAAATAATACTGATAAGGCCGAGACCTGGCCCTTTATGGTACTCAAGGCCAGCTCCATCTCTAATCCCAATTGTAGAAAATCAAGAATTCTACCCATCACATATTTTCTGGGATGCCAACCCCTGGATTCACACCAGGATACATAAGCTTTCCATACTCTATGTTAAATCATTCTGGAAGCTGGCTTCAATGCATTGATCAAGGTAGATATCACAGGATCTGAAAGCCCACGACTCTTCAGAACGTGGGTCTCAATAGCCAAACCGTCAAATTTAGCGTTTGTAAGGCAGGATGGAACACTGGACCTTGAGATAACAGGTCTGGGCGTACCGGTAGTGTCCACGGTAAACCCACCGTCATCCTTACTATTTCCGCATACCACGTCCTTCTGGGCCAAGCGGGGGCCACCAGAAGTACTGACTTCCTTTCCTGTCTGATCCTGCGAAGGAGTCGTGGCAGTAGCAGAATAGGCGGGAATGCGTAAATCAGTGAGAACCGATGCCACGGAATCACCAACGCATCCGTCCCGCATGCAAGAGGATCCCTCGTCCTTGCCACAAATCTGTCTCTCTTTTTGTTGAAACGGGATGCAAAGAGATCTACATCTGGAACCCCCCATCTTTGGCATATGGCCCAAAAGACGTCGGGATGCAGAGACCATTCCCCTGGAAGTAACTGCTGGCGACTTAAATAGTCCGCCTGCCAGTTCTCTATCCCTGGAATGAAAGCTGCCGATATGCATGGCACATGCTTCTCTACCCAGACTAAGATCTGGTTCAACTCTTTTTGAGCAGCTCGGCTCCTGGTGCCTCTCTGATGATTGAAATAAGCCACTGCTGTGGCATTGTCAGACTGGATCCTGACCGGGCAACCCTGTAGCCCGATAGTCCAGGCCTTTAAGGCTAGATATGCCGCACAGATCTCCAGAATGTTGATGGGTAAGGTCCTCTCGGTTTTGGACCATACCCCTTGAACCACAGACTGTTCCAGAACTGCTCCCCAACCCGACAGACTGGCATCTGTTGTCACCACCGTCCAGGTAACCGGTAGAGAGGATTTCCCCTTCTGCAGGTTTTCGAGTATTAGCCACCAATTGAGGCTCTGACGCACCGCATGAGACAGGTGCATCGGAAAGTCTAATGCCTGTACCTTCTTGTTCCAGGCCAACAGAATACTGTGTTGCAGCAGTCTTGAATGAAACTGAGCATAGGGAACTGCTTCGAATGAAGACACCATCTTTCCTAGCAGCCTCATACAAAGGCGGACAGAAGGACCCTTCTTGGTCCTGACTGCCAGAATCAGCTCCCTTAAAACAGTGATCTTTGCCTGAGGTAGAAATATTTTCTCCTGGCTTGTATCTATGATCAGACCCAAATACTCCAGTCTTCTTACTGGTTTTAGGAAAGATTTTTCTAGGTTGAGGATCCAACCTAGATGTTCCCGATACTTGACTGTGGTCCTCAAGTTACTGTTCAAGGAGGCTACCGACCGGTCTATCAAGAGCAGGTTGTCTGGGTATGCTATGACAGCTATACCCTGAGCCCTAATCTGGCCAGAGGAGGAGCCAAGACCTTTGTGAACACTCGAGGTGCAGTGGCTATCCCAAAAGGCAGAGCCACAAACTGGAAAGGGCCCCCTCCTATCTCGAAGCGCAGAAACTTCTGATGAGCAGGAAAAATGGGCACATGCAGATATGCATCTCTGATGTCTATCGATGCTAGAAATTCTCCTCCCTGCAGGGTGGAGACTACTGTCCGAATTGATTCCATGCGGAAGGACTGAATCCTTAGGAATCGGTTCAGATCCCTTAAATCCAGAATGGGTCTGGACATCCCCATTTGGTTTTTGGACCGTAAAAAGGTTGGAATAGAAGCCCAATCCTAGATCCTTCGCGGGAACCACCATAATGACCTCCTGCGACAAAAGTCGCTCTAACGCTAGAAGGAGCGACTGCTTTTTCTCTGGATCTCTGGGGACACTTGATCTAAGGAAACGAGGAGAGGGAAATTCTTGAAACTCCAGCTTGTACCCTAAGGTTACCGTGGAGATTACCCATCTGTCCTGAAAGTCCTCCTGCCAGAGCCTTGAGAACTGTCGCAGTCTTCCCCCCCACTCGAGCGAGCAGGGGCGCCCCTTCATAAAGAGGTGTTAGTGTTTTGCTTAGTAGGCTTCTTCCCCCAGGACTTCTTTTGTCCCTGGGGTTGACTCTTGTTTCTTGACCCAGACGGAGGAGGCCGTTGAGACTGCCTGGAGGCTGAAGCCCCTGGCACTGGGGAAAGAGTCCGTTTGAAAGAGGGACGCTTACTCTTAACAGGTAAGAGAGTGCTTTTCCCACAAGAGATTCTCTTGATATAGTTATCCAAGTCTTCTCCAAACAACCTTGCACCACGAAATGGAAACCCAGCCAGCAGCTTCTTACATGGTGCTTCGGCTGACCAATTTTTCAACCATAGGATTCTACGTATATGCACCAACCCCAGTGAAAGACGAGAGGTTTGCATGATAGAATCTCTGATGGCGTCAACAACATAACATAAGGCCGCTGGAAGGTTAGCCAACCCCTGGGCCTGCTGTTCAGGTAAAACTTTGATGACCTGCTTAACATTGTCTCTTAAGTATCGACAGACTCCAATCGCTGTTACTGCAGGTTGAGCCACTGAACCTGCCAAGGAGAAAACATCCTTCAATAGGGATTCCATCTTTTTATCCACAGGATCCCTGAGCATCTGAGCATTGTCTACAGGACAAGTCAGACTATTATTTACGGAGGAAATGGCGGCATCAATGGCCGGTATTCCCCACATTTTAATAAACTTTTCTTCCATAGGATAAAGTGTTGAAAACTTTTTTGGCGGAAAAAAACGTTTATCTGGGTAATCCCACTCAGAATAAAGGAGCTTTTCAAGTAAATTGTGAACAGGAAAAGCATGTGCTGTTTGAGGAGGAGACCAATCCGGTAAAGATCTGCACTAAGACTTTCTCCTCTTGGGAAGCCGAAGAGGGCCCCTCTCCACCTGATTCCTCCGAAGAGGAATCATCCATCCCATCCTGATCCTCTGAAAGGGATTCCTCTCCTTTATCCCAGAGCTCCTCTGCCTGAGGGTCTTGGGGAACAGAGGAAGGCCTAGTGCGTTTTCTTCCACTGAGTGAAGATGTAATCACGGCCATTAATCTTTCCTCTAAACCATTAATGGTTGAGGAAAAAAGTGCCAAAAGCAGGTGTAGCCCCTGACCCCAACGGCTCTCCCTGGCTAGCCATCCCTGGCCCCTCAGGGGGGAGGATGCTGCAGAAAGGGGGTCCTCAGAACCTGAACGAGATCCCCTAGAGTCTCTGGTTCTTGGGGTATTTGAACCTCTTCTACCCATAGTGCAAAGCAACAAGGTGGAAGTATCACAAAATGAACACTGACTGCTGAGCGATGTAGTCTGGCCAAAGCCTTGCTACCAAATGCCCAGTCTGGTGTTACCTTAGTAAATGCTGCCTAGGAGAATGCCTGTGTCCCACCTTACATGTGACTGTCAGCTCTGTGTCCCTCCAAAAGGCTTAGTGCACCTGTAATCTGTGCCTTTAATAGCCTGCAGCCGGCACCTGTGGGCGTCTGAGCACGCTGGACGCTGTGCTGACGCCCCGCCCCCCCTTCGTTTTTCGAAAAAACGGGCGCTTCCAGCGCAAGCTGACCCTCCGGGATCAGCATGGAGGAAAGGCTGGGGGAAGAAGGAGAGAGGCCGGTAGTGATGGGGCCTGCATGTGGCAAATGGCGGCGGCGGCGAAAGTGCGGTGTCTAACCGCCTCACAGACCACCTGCGGCCTCCACCTAGTCTGGGGGAGATATCCCTAAGGAGAGCCCCCCATCCCATCCTACCTGAGCCGGCCGGAGGAGCTTGTGCAGCGTGGAAACACTGAGACAGATATCAGCATGAGAAGGTATGTGCTCTTGGCAGCCCCCGGTGGCGACAATAGGCATAGCATGCATTTACCTTAAAGGAGAAAACCTACTAGAATTAAAAAATTCTGTGGAATCTCCCTTACCTTATCCAGCCGCAGGGTTCTGTTATACAGACCCAATCTTCACCTCTCAATGGTGGGCTCCGTTTGAAAAAAAACCTTCAGAGACTGGGGCCCCCTACGAATAGGGGGATCCACAGTTCTGGGCCTGTAAAGCACCCGGCCAGAAATAAGGATAGAAAACCATTTTCTGATATGCGGGGTCCAGCTCTCTAAAAAGAGGAAGCGTTACAGGTAAAACCTTGTTTCTTCGGACACGAGGCCCGGGTACCATCCAATTCGGCCTAGAAAAGACACTTTGAAATGGATCCCGTTCGCCTGGCTTGCCCCAGTATAGGATATAGGATAATCCCTTTGGAGCTCAGCACAGGACATCTTTACACGTCCATCACCTGAGACACTGGCGTAAAAACTGAGGTATCCCTGCAAGGGGAGGGATTATATAGGGGGTGGAACTTCCTGGTTAGTGTGTGCCAGTGTCCAATCACCTAGTGATACCTATATAACCCATCAGTTATTACTAAGGCTCTGTGTCCCATGATGTTCGAGAAAGAAAATACATTTTTTCCTTAGTTTAGGCCGATGTGTACTCTTCTACATATTTTTGGTAATAAAAATCGCAATAAGCGTATATTGATTGGTTTGGGCAAAAGTTATAGCGTCTACAAAATAGGGGATAGATTTATGCCATTTTTATAACTATTTATTTTTTACTAGTAATGGCGGCGATCTGTGATTTTTATCGGGACTCTGATATTGTGGCGGACAAATTGGACACTTGACACATTTTTGGAACCATTGACAATTATACAGCGATCAGTGCTATAAAAATGCACCGGTTACCGTAAAAATGTCACTGGCAGGGAAGGGGTTAACACTAGGGGGGCGATCAAGGGGTTAACTGTGTTCCCTCACTGTGTTCTGACTAAAGGGGGGATGGTACTTATTAGGGGAGATGTTCATACTTTGTATGAACACACGATAAGTCTTCTCCCCTGAAAGAACCAGGATCTGTGTGTTTTTACATACACACAGATCCCGATTCTCACTCTGTCACGAGCAATCGCGACTAGCAACGGCGGCACGCACATGCCCCCTAGTAGCCACAATGGGAAGCGACATAAGGCAACGTCGATTTGCCCAGCCGAGCCAACCTGCCGCAGTAAAACTGCGGTGGCTGGTCGGCAAGTGGTTAAAAACGTATAGCAGCCATCAATTTTGGAATTAACTAATTTATTATTTTTTTTTTAAAGAAAAATAGTAGGATTTTCTCAGTGTAAACATTTGATATGTTTTCTATTGTGAATAAAATTTGAGTTTATGAAATTTCCAAATCATTTCATTCTGTTTTATGTAGATTTTACACAGCATCTCAAATCGGTATAGCATTGGCTTGTGATGATGTTCTATTGCAACACACATCAAGACATGATAATATGCACATTGAAGAGAACAGTAGCTCCCAGCACATGCCAACAGTACTAACCACAGCCCTCCAGGTTTGAAGGGAGTTCCACGGCATCCTATGGATCCATTCAGTTAAAACAGAGGGTTTAGGTACATTTTGGTAACTGAACAGAAATGTTTTCCAGTTGACTTCTTTGATTTAAAACAACGTGCAGTTATGCAAAAACCCATATAAACCAACATGTCAGCTGACTAAATGAATATGTTGGCAAGCTAGTATAAAGTGCTCAGGAATTCATCTTTCACTGGCCTAACTGAAGGATAGTAAAACTCTGTGTGGTCAGTGTACATTTATAATGCAGATAAATCTAAAAAGAAAGCTACCTGTGTAAGCTCTGGAAATTCTGGCCCCTCCTGGACAGATTCTTCCACTGGTTTTGGAAGTAATGTAACAGGGATTTCTTTTTCAAGTGGTACGCGCAGTTTCAAATTGATATCGTCTTTTACACCACGTTCCTGCAGCCTCTAAGCATTAAAAGATGCAAAAAAAAAAAAAAAGTAAAAATATTATACAAAGAAAACACATTAAAAAAAACAGAAGATACTAAAGACCAGAATGACTTCTGGAGAAGTGTCTATTAGAGGTGGAATCAAGCAGACCGTGAACTTTAAAAATGGTATATTCAGAAATGCAAGTAGAGTGAAAGCAAATCTGACATTTTGGTTTCTCACTTGAATAGAAAGAGGGTACATCCAACTAGTTCTAGGGACAATTAGGAATGCCCTCACTTTGGATTCTCACTTCCTGTTTTGACCATGGGACAAGGAAGTGAAAGGAAATCTTACCAATGAAACAAATGGTTAAAAAAAAAAAAAAAAAAAAAACACACACACTACTGACAGGGGTTATACCCTTGCCTTGCTTTATCAAAAAAATAAAAACGTTTTGCCTTTAGTTATACTTTCCAAAGAAAAAAGGGGGACACAAGGAGGGGAGGAAAAAGGAATGCTGCTCAACCCTATTGATCAGAACAAAAAAAGGAAAGAGGGTTTCCCCAGATGGGGTTTTTTGGCAGCAAAATTAAAGTATTGAACCAATGTTTGTAAAAAGGATTTATATTTTATTGTACAAAGGTTGCTTCAACACAACGGTTAAAAAATGAGCTCCAATACAGAGTGTTTAACAAGTCTCGTGACACCCAACACATATAGTGCAGACATGTTTTCATAACAACATTGTATGTATATTAACAGTATCAGAGAAATGGACTGACGCGTTTCGACCTATATATTCCAGGTCTTCTTCAAAGGTCAATCTGCTAGAAATATACAACAGAAGTACATATATCAAGATTTGATTGCATGTATTTCAGAGAAGGTATACCATATATTAATATGACATAATTACCCAATGGTGCGTGTCCTAAGACGAGAAGCTTCCTATAAGGAGGTCCCCTTAAAATCAAAAAATTGCCTGCTCGCTTTCCCCCAGAGGTCCTATGACACCTCCACCGGCGCAGCCTCCAATACCAGGGCAAAATCCCAAAGATGTGGCTTACGAGAGGTCACACTAGAAAGCGCCCCCCAACGATCAAAACCCTATTTTTGTTCCGTTAAAAAAACAGAACGAAGGATAAAGAAATGCAAGTGGACAAGCTGTCCGTTGTTCTATTGGTTGTTAGGAGCCGGCACCCATAGGCATTTTAGCACCAGAGCTCATGGGTAATGCTTTTAAAGCATTGCCTATGGAAAATATAGGGTATTGACATTTTGTCGCCGTTTCACGGGTGCATGCAATTTTAATGCTTGACATGTTGGGTATCAATTTACTTCATCTTTTAAATTTTAACAAAAAATTGGGTAAACTATTGTGTTTGCGTGCCCTAAAATTAGCTTTAGGTGTTTTTTTTTTTTACTGAAATTTTGCATTAAACCATTGTGCTAATATGTGCCCTAAAAAATTATAACTACCCCAAATGTATTCTCTAGGGTGTCGGTTTTAAAAAAATATATATAATGGTTGGGGTTTGACCCTACGTTCACACCTATGCGTTTTTAGTGCATTTTGCAGTTTACAGAAATGTACTACAGTCCATTTAACATGGTTTCCTATGGTACTAGTTCACATCTATGCGTTTTTGGAAAGGGTCAGAGACTTTTTACAGCGATCTGCGGCTATCAGATTTCAACGGAGTTGCACCAGAAACGCAAGTGGTGTGTTTGTGATGCGATTTTTGATGTGTTTTGCAGCTATTTTACCACTGTATATAGCTGGTTGCCAAGCAGGGGGCCAGGAAGCCGGCCGCCAAGTCCCTAGCAACCGATGAGTCATCAGCTGTCAGCGGGGTTCCCCCGTTGAGAGCTGAATGTAAAAAAAGCAAAAAAAAAAAAAAAAAAAAGCGTGGGGTCCCCAAAATCCATACCATTCCCTTATCCGAGCATACCGCCCGGCAAGTCAGGAAAGGGAGGGGACAAGCTACGCGACAAGACCAGCTATTTTTGTTTTTTAGCGGAGAGGACAAAGAAGACAGCGGCAACGACACGAGGAGGACAACGACAACGGGAGATGACAGCTCCCGAGGGCATCAGGAGAGACGACGGCTCAGAGCTATTTTACAAATAAAGGAATTGTCAAAAACAGACTCTTGGTTTTTTTTTTTTACTCTTCACTGCTTCTTTGGTAAATGGGTAGGGGTACAATGTACCCGATATCCATTCACTTAGAGGGTGGGGGGCCGGGATCTGGGGGTCCCCTTGTTAAAGGGGGCTTTCAGATTCCGATAAGCCCCCCCCCTCCCTGCAGACCCCGACAACCACCAGGCAAGGGTTGTCGGGAAAATGTCCTTTTCCTCATCAACATGGAGGCAAGGTGCTTTGGGGTGGGGGAGCTCTCTCGTCCCCTCCCTTTCCTGACCTGCCGGCATGCTCAGATAAGGGTCTGGTATGGATTTTGGGGGGGACCCCACGTAAATTTTTTTAAAATTGTGCTGTGGGGATCCCCTCCAAATCCATACTAGACCCGAGGGGCTTGGTATGAAACTGGGGGCGGGGGACCCCACACCGTTTTTTTCGTCGGCAAATTTTATTTATTTTTTCAATTCAGCTTTCAGTGGGAACCCCGTTGACAGCTGATGACTCATCAATTGTTAGGGATGAGGCGGTCGGCTTCACCGCTCCCTCCTTAAGCAACCAGTTTTATACAGGGAGAAATGATAAGATTGTAATGAGATGGTATAGGAGTCCAGTAGTATTAAATAAAATAGATCTCTGAGACTTGGAGATGTAAAAAGGAGAGGGGGACAATGGAACATATTTGGTTCGGATGTCAGAAGGTGAGGGAATTTTGGTGTAAGATCTTTGAGATCTATCAGAAGGTATCAGGAACAGTAGTGAATCCAAGTATAAAAACTTATTTTCTCTAACACGAGATTCAATAAAAGAAACCAGAAAGGACATTTTGCACTTAATGACATCTGCGGCTAGAACAATAATAGCACGTAAATGGAAGGAAGATAAAGGATTAACAATTGCAGAATGGACATGTGAAATGAGCGAAATTCAGTACATGGAAAAACAGATAAGAGAAGAAGGATATGTAATAAATAAATTGCCAGAAATATGGCAAAAATGGGACAAGTTTCGTCTCTCAAAGGAAATGAAGAATTTTATATGATGAAAGGGAACGGGTTATGGGGTGGGGGGGGGGGTTATTTTTTTTTTTTTTTTTTTGGAGGTATGGAGATGAGTTAGGATGGATGATAGGAATAAATGAATATAGCAGGTGGAAGGATTATAGAACACTTATAGTAGGTACCTTTATGTACTTGTAACATTGATGAATTGTTGTATAAATGTTGTTATATTTGATATTTTAAAAAAATTCAATAAAGAGAAATTGAAACAGGGTGTTTTACAGTGAGTTTAAAAAGAAAAAAAAAAGTAAAAAAAACGCAAAATGCACGAAAACGGCATGCAAAAACATAAAAACGCTGGTTTAAAAATGCAAAATGCACTGAAAAAAACGCATGAAACGCAGCTGCATAGGTGTAAACCTAGACTTAAGTAATCTTCAGCACTAAAATTATTTTTTAATCATGTAAACCAAAAATTTAAAATGGAAAAAATAGCTCCAGGACCCAGGTGGTTAAGTGGATGTGAAAAACTGATGTAAATTGATCGATCGGTTTTTTTTTTCCATTGAAAACGTGAGACTGAACTGATAAAACAAACGGAATACCCGTGTGAAAAAGGTCTTTGGGCCAGTTCACACCACATGCGCTCCAGTGGGTTTTTCCTGCATCAAAATGCATGGAAAACAGGTTATATGGTTTATAATGGCATAGTTCACACCAGTGCTTGCAGTTCCAGTGCGTTCCAGAAAAAAAAAAAAAAAAGAAGTAGAACATGCTGCATTTTTCCTGCACTGGAACGCTGTAAAAAGCATCAAAAACGCACTGGAATGCACCAAAAACACCCATGCAGAAAAGCACCTGGAATGTATCCAGACTGTTTCTATGATGTGAACTTGTGTATTTCCACTTTAGCAGTGAAATTTGAATAACCCAACCCAATTTGAATAACCGCTTTATACACAAGCTGTGCATTAGATGATTAAATGAATACATCACACATGTGTAAGTAGAAAAAGCATTGGCATTTGCCTGAGTATAGACATGTACAGCCATTCACATCTATTGCTGACTAAGCTCCACACCAATGTGGAAAAACCCCAGAATTTTGACACTATAGCAAATCATCCAGGTGTACAAGCCCTAAATGTGTATAGATTCAAGTCAATTCCAACTTAAATCGCTTCCACTTCACTAGCTGTACATGGATGTATTTTTTTTTAAATGCCCTCTACTTGTCCCAAATCTTAAATAACCTTTAACCTCCACATGGTTCTGTCCAGTGGGAAGGTAGAGCAGTGCAAAAAAAAAAAAAAAAAAAAGCTTTGCCGTATATGCAACATAAGCTCTGGCAGACTTGGTTGATATGTTGACAGGCATGACTACCTAAGCACCGTTAAAGCGGGGGTCCACCTATCTATCGTTTTTTTTTTTTTTTGAGTTCATTCACAAACTTTTCTTCTCAGCATTACATACTCACATATTGTGTGTAATATGTCCGCCTGTGTCAGATTTCGTCGGAAAGAATAACTTATATTATTCACTGCAGGCGGTTTCCATCTTCATTGTGGGCATTTGAAGCCCACAAGCATTTATTTCCTGGATGTGGTGAATGCTGTGCTCCCAGCATACACCGCTCGTTCCCGCACATGCTCAGTGGCATCCTGGGAAGCCTGAGACTAGCTCCCAGGAGTCTGGGAGAGGCTAGAAACACGCCTACTCCCACGGGAGGAGAACCAGGAAGTGCAAAGAAGAATAGAAAAATAAAAAGGTAATTACGGCGATTTAAATTTTTTTAAACGGCATGTCAGCATCTAGGCAAGGAAGAGAATACATACAGATATTGTTCAAAATGTGGGTGGAACCCCGCTTTAAGTGAGGCTGGGCATCTTTCATTCTGAAGTGGGGCAGCTTAGAAGACTTTCTGCAGGGGTCAGGAAAAATCTATGTACTGCAACAAAAGCTGCCTTTTCTGCAGCTGGGGTTGGGCTTCATTCTAAATATATGTGGTATACATATAAAGATTTCATATTTATAGATACAAGGATTTTGCCAGAATACGTAATATTAATGTCACCTGGTTTTGAAGTTTTAATGCAATTGCTTTTTGCTCATCTATTTGTCTCCTTCTTTCTCTTGCCCTTGAATCATATAGGCTGGTGCTGCAAAAAAATAAAAACACACAACCACATCAGATGTGTAAACACAGATACCTACTGTATAGACCAGGGTTATTAAATTAAAAATTCACAGAGGACCAGTCAGTAAAACTTTCTTCCAGCAAAGGTCCGAACATCATGTCGGTACCTGTGGCATCTTTTCGCATGTGCCAAACTGCATGTTACTGCATGGTTTTGGAAAAAAGAAAAAGTCAAGGACTTATTTTTTCGTGTTTCTTGTGGGTAGTACAGTCCATTAAAATGGGCTGACCTACCCACGATGTGTGCACCTAATGCACATGCACAGAACTGAACCCATTCTTACCTCAGCGTCCTCAGTCCTACTGCACATCACAGTCCCCTCCCCTTTCACATCAAGGTCTCCTCTTAAGGAGTGTCCTCAGGTGCCCCTTTACATCACCCCAACCACCACTTTCACAGGTTCACACACTTTAACATCAACCCCTCAACAGTACTGTCCTCTGCCCCTATTTACATTATCCCCCCACAATACAGTCATCAACCACCCCACATTACCCCCATATCAAATTTCTCAGCGCCCCCCCCCCCCAAACACACACATACATTACAGTCCTCAGTCCCCCATTTTAATGTCCTCAGCGCATCCACATTACAGATCTCAGGCTGCTCCAACTTTTAGGTCATCAGCCCCCCCCATATCACTGTCCTCAGCACACGCATTCCTCCTTTGCAGCTTTTCACACTAGCGTCCTCACTCCCTGTAACTTCGCCCCCTCCCCAGTCTTACCTTGTTTACACAGATTGACGATCAGAGGGAGGCACAGGATGTCTGGGTGGAGGGGGGTGTTGCAAGATGGTGATTTGTTGTGCTAGGACCGCCCTTCATCCTAGCAGCCAATCACCTGTCTGTTAATCTCGGCAGCGCCGCCCTCCATCCAAAACGTCCCCCTGCTGTTGGCTCTGAGAGGATTACAGAGCAATGGCAGGGAGAAAAAAAGGCTGCTAAATGGCGGTCCGAATGGAAAAGTGATGCGGTCCGCATTTGGCCCTCCATTTAGTGATGCCCGGTATATTACATTCTAAAAGTTAGAGAAATATATATACACACACATACACATATATACATACATATATATACACACACACACACACACAAATAAAAAAAAAAAAAAAAAAAAAGGGTTGAGACACTGTAAAATCTTCATAAAAAGAGCATGCAATGATTGGCAAATCGCATAACCCCATATACCCATCTCAGAATAGAAAAAAAGTAATTTTGAAAGGGGGGGGAAGAGACTCACAGTTCTTTAATCCAGAGCTCTGCCTTGAAGAAAGGTGTGCTAATAAAAAAAAAAAAAAAAAAAATTATATAGATATATCAATTTTAATATATATTAAAAATGTATATATACACATTAAAATAAAAACACTTTGTAAACTTGTTTTTGTTTAATAAGTTCTACAGTACACCAAAAATGTAATTGCAATTTAAAGGAGGCCATAAACCAGCACAGAATAAGATTTAAACCTAATTGATGCACATAAAATGTCGCCCATCTCATCTCTTGACAAAAACTGCAATTTAAAACAAGGGGGGGGGGGGGAGAAGATTCTATAAAGCTGCCGTGCCACTTTTCTGGAGTTCTATTCTTTTGTTAATGCATTGCTGCAAATTCATGAAGCATCTGAGACACCTTATGTTCCAACAGCAAATCGTGTACCAAATTCAGTTAGTTCTAAATTTGACCACTTAAATTGTGGTGCTCTGAATGCGCCAAATTCAAAATAAAAACCGTCAGTTCATCTCTTACAAAAGTGGAGTCAAATCAGACCAACTCTTTTTTTTGGTGTACAGAGTGACACGGTTGCAGACGGATTTTTGCAAAAAGTCTTAGATGCATTGTAAAAGTGGCAAAGCATGTGCAAATGAAGTACAAGTTCTAGACAGGTACATGAATTTGGGGCAAGCTGCACCGCTTTTAGAATGCGTGAGAGACACTTACATAAAATCTGTCTGCACCAGTGTTTATGAATTCCAGGGAATGTGCCTTTATCTCACCTTACCACACAGAGCTGAAAAACTTGAATAAATTCACTCTAGGGCTACTGAATACAGATTTAATCATTTGTTCCTAATCATTAATTGTCAAGAACAGTGATTTCAGTTTGAGGCAAGAGTCATCAACTGGTTTAATCCCTCAGTAGCTGTATGTCAGAAATATAACCTATGTGCCACTACTTTAATGCCTTCCTGCCACGTGTACACACATATGTGGCCTCGCTGAAGTGGGTCTTCTTCCGTGAGGCTACATATATGCGTACATGTCTTTGTGCTAGGAGTGCACTCCCAGCACAGAGACTGGGCTCTTACCAAGAGTAGGAACATTCATTTTGGGTTCTTTGGTGGTAGATGATGGTAGTAGCAAGCAAAATACAACCAAAAATGTAAAAAATATGATATTTTTAGTTGGCCTGTTTTCATTTAAAAAGAAGAAAAAAAATGTGGTATGTAGTAGTCCTTTAAATATTAGGGACTCTTGTGTAGTGTAGATTACAAAAGAGCATTACTTCTTAGGCAACTCCGGCAAGGCTCATCTAGCAGCATAGTAGAGAGATTTAGCAACTGTCCTTGCCTGACAACCGATGACACCACTGAATGGATAACGGTCGCCATATTTATCTTCTCAGGCAGCAGTTCAGGACAGAAGAAGGAGATTTCCTTCAACTTTTTTATCTTTAAAGAAAAAAAAGAAACACGACGCAGGAAAAAGATACTGCTGACCTGTACTCCAGGCTGCTACCAGGCTTCAATACATTGAGTCACTAACCTGGAACAAGTATTGAGGATCAAAAGTTGTGAATTAGCTTGATACATGCTGGTTCTGGGTGCTCATGACTCAAAATAGTGGCTAAAGCAGCAGCCAAATAAAAACACACATTTTTAGTAAAACACCTATAGTTTTCCTACTACAGGTTTTTCATTTACCTAAGAAAAAAAAGAGGCTGCCACTGTAGACCTTGTCCTGAAAATGCCAATTGCCTGGCAATTATGTCAACCCACTGGTTTCTGTGCTTTCCAAGATACTGATCTGCAACAAGTGTGCAGTATGCAGAACTCCTTATCGGAATGTAAGAGAGAAAGTAGAAATGGGTTGTAGCAGAGGTGAGTAAATGCCATCTTCTGTAGGGAAGTACAGCTTTTAAAACCTAATGATGTCTTATAGAGAACTTCAAACGACTTATATTTTTATGGGTAGAGTGGTGAAGGGTAAAAACCTATGTTGCCTATTGCCATTTTTGTAGCAGCTACATGACAAAATATGGCAAAATTCCCGAACTGCAAACAGAGGGAGAAAAAAAGCTCCGTAAATTCAAAACTAGGAGACTTTTTCTCCACTACTTAGGATATCATCTGCAGGTTTAATAAAGGAACAATATCAAGTGTTATTATAACTGAAGTGTACTCCTAGCAGAATTATGTACTTTTATGCTCTCAGATATCATTTAGACTTTGAGTTACCTGCGATGATCATCACGTTTGGAAACTGAATCAACTACAATGACAGAATCTGTATCTGGGCCTAAAAAGAGAAATGGGGGAAAAAAAAAAAAAAAAGTAATAAATGCCACATATTACCAATTAACTAAATGTTTTATTTTAATTTTTCCCCAATGAAATTTCGCACAAATCAAAGAGAGATTGAGACAGTTTAATAGATCAGCATTCATAAGTACAAGCTATCCTTCCCAATACTGTGGCCACATCATTAAAACAAACTTATAACTTCACCGGAACCATAAAGTACAAGCTACTACCCTCTATAGCAGGGGTCTTCAAACTGCGGCCCTCCAGGTGTTCGGGAACTACAATTCCCATCATGCCTAGTCATGTCTGTGAATGTCAGAGTTTTACAATGCCTCATGGGATGTGTAGTTCTGCAACAGCTGGAGGGCCGTAGTTTGAGGATCCCTGCTCTATAGCTTTATAAAACTGCAGGTTTTGTTAGCCAACTTTTCAAAAACTTCGGTCCTCTTTTGCAGTTCGCTTCACCCCTTTTAGTGTGTCAGGCAAATACTCTCTAGTTACCTTAAAATTAGATTTGCTGGTTTACGGAGTGCAGTTGCCTACCAATTATCGTTAGCAGTTACTTTATAAATAGGCCCCTATGTGGGGGTACTACATGATTATTACATAAAGTGGACCCATCACCCCTTTCACAAAAGAAAAAAAAAGAAAAAAAAACACACACACACCTTACATACTGTTTCAGCACAAGTTCACACACATTAGAATAATATATATATATATATATATATATATATATATATATATATATATATATATATATATATATATATATATATATATATATATATATATATATATACACATATACATACACACAGTGGGGACGGAAAGCATTCAGACCTCCTTAAATTTTTCACTCTTTGTTATATTGCAGCCATTTGCTAAAATCATTTAAGTTCAATTTTTTTCCTCATTAATGTACACACAGCACCCCATATTGACAGAAAAACACAGAATTGTTGACATTTTTCAGATTTATTAAAAAAGAAAAACTGAAATATCACATGGTCCTAAGTATTCAGACCCTTTGCTGTGACACTCATATATTTAACCACTTCAATACAGGGCACTTATGCCTCGTTTCCACTGAGCGGATCGGTTCGGGTCAGATCGGTTTGGAAGGCCTAGAATGGTCCGGCCTATTCAGGCGAGCGTTTCCACTGCAAGTCGGACCGACAGGGGCCATACGTGGGTTTAGAAAAAATGCCTAGCATGGCGTCACACGTCCACCAATCAGTGGAATGTATCGTAGCTCCGCCCTAACCGAACCGTTCCATTTTCTATGGCCCCACATCTGAAGCAGGACCCTGAATGGAACGGTTCGGTTGTATGGGCCGCTTTCATAATGGAAACACCAAAAATAGCGTACCGAACCGAACCGATCCGCTCAGTGGAAACGAGGCATTAGACACCTTCCTGCCCAGACCAATTTTCAGCTTTCAGCGCTGTCGCAGTTTGAATGACAATTGCGGGGTCATGCTACACTGTACCCAAACTAAATTTTTATCATTTTGTTCTCACAAATAGAGCTTTCTTTTGGTGGTATTTGATCACCTCTGCGGTTTTTATTTTTTGTTAAACAAATAAAAAAAGACCAAAAATTTTGAAAAAAATAAAAGATTTGCTTTTGTTTCTGTTAAAAAAATTGTAAATAAGTTTTCTCTTTCACTGATGGGCACTGATAAGGCGGCACTGACAGGCACTGATACGGCGGCACCGATGAGCGGGCACTGATATGCGGCACTGGTAGGCGGCATTGATGGGTGGCACTGATGGGCACTTATGGGTGGCACTGATGGGCCCCGATAGGCGACACTGATGGGCACTGAAAGGGTGGCACTGATAGGCGGCACTGATGGGCATCCCTGGTGGCACTGGTAGGCATTGGAGTGGGCACAGATTGGCAGCTGCCTGGGCACATAGTGGCATTTCCCTGGGGGTCTAGGAGCATACCTGGTGCTCCAGTGTGGGCGGCTTCCCTGGTGGTCCTGGGCGGGATCCGAGGGGGGGCTGTGCTGATAAACAATCGGCACAGCCCCCCCTGTCAGGAGAGCAGCCGATCGGCTCTCCTCTACTCGCGTCTGTCAGATGCGAGTGAGGAAAAGCTGATCACCGGCTCTTCCTATTTACATCATGATCAGCCGTGATTGGACACTGCTGATCACGTGGTAAAGAGTCTCCGTCAGAGACTCTTTACCTAGATCGGTGTTGCAGGGTGTCAGACTGACACCCCGCAACAACAATCGCCGCGATGCGCACCCCCGGGGGCGCGCAGCGGCTCGATATTCCTGATCACGTCATATGAAGTCCGGTCAGGAATATCAAACCACTTTGCCGCCGTCTTTTGGTAATAAGGCGGGCGGCAAGTGGTTAACTCAGGTGCAGTCCATTTCTTCTGATCATCCTTGAGATGGTTCTACACCTTCATTTGAGTCCAGCTGTGTTTGATTATACTGATTGGACTCGATTAGGAAAGCCACACACCTGTCTATATAAGACCTTACAGCTCACAGTGCATGTCAGAGCAAAGGAGAATCATGAGGTCAAAAGGAACTGCCTGAAGAGCTCAGAGACAGAATTGTGGCAAGGCACAGATCTGGCCAAGGTTACAAAAAAAAGTTCTGCTGCACTTAAGGTTCCTAAGAGCACAGTGGCCTCCATAATCCTTAAATGAAAGACGTTTGGGACGACCAGAACCCTTCCTAGAGCTGGCCGTCGGGACAAACCGAGCTATCGGGGGAGAAGAGCCTTGGTGAGAGAGGTAAAGATCTGCAAGGGAGGAATGGCAGAGGATCCCCAAATCCAGGTGTGAAAAACTTGTTGCATCTTTCCCAAAAAGACTCATGGCTGTATTCGATCAAAAGGGTGCTTCTACTAAATACTGAGCAAAGGGTCAGAATACTTAGGACCATGTGATATTTCAGTTTTTCTTTTTTAATAAATCTGCAAAATGTCAACAATTCTGTGTTTTTCTGTCAATATGGGGTGCTGCGTGTACATTGAGGAAAAAAAAATTAACTTAAATAATTTTAGCAAATGGCTGCAATATAACAAATAGTGAAAAATTTAAGGGGGTCTGAATACTTTCCGTCCCCACTGTACATACATACATATACACACACACAGTAGCTCACAAAAGGGAGTACACACCTCACATTTTTAAAAATATTTTCATGTGACAACACTGAAGAAATTACACTTTGCTACAATGTAAAGTAGTGAGTGTACAGCCTGTATAACAGTGTCAATTTGCTGTCCCCTCAAAATAGCTCACACAGCCATTAATGTCTAAACCTGTTGGCAACAAAAAAGTGTTTACATCCCCAAGTGAAAATGTTCAAATTAGGCCCAATTAGCCATTTTCCCTCCCTGGTGTCATGTGACTCGTTAGTGTTACAAGGTCTCAGGTGTGAACAGGGAGCAGGTGTGTTAAATTTGGTGTTATCACTCTCACACTGCTCACTGGCAGTTCAACATGGCACAGAACTCTGAGAATCTGAAAAAAAAAAAAAAAAAAAAAAAGAACAAACTGTTGCTCTACATAAAAATGGCCTAGGCCAAGTATATGCAATTAGCGGACCTCCAGCTGTTGCATAACTACAAGTCCCATGAGGCATAGCAAGACTGACAGCCACAAGCATGACACCCAGAGGCAGAGGCAAGATGGGACTTGTAGTTTTGCAACAGCTGGAGGTCCGCTAATTGCACATCCCTGGCCTAGGCTATAAGAAGATTGCCAAGACCCTGAAACCGAGATGCAGCACGATGGCCAAGACCATACAACGGTTTAACAGGACAGGTTCCACTCAGAACAGGCCTCGCTATGGTCGACCAAAGAAGTTGAGTGCACGTGCTCAGCGTCATATTCAGGAGGTTGTCTTTGGGAAATAGGAGTACGAGTGCTGCCAGCATTGCTGCAGAGGTTGAAGGGGTTGGGGGGTCAGCCTGTCAGTGCTCAGACCATACACCGCATCAAATTGGTCTGCATGTCTGTCGTCCCAGAAGGAAGCCTCTTCTAAAGATGATGCACAAGAAAGTCTGCAAACAGTTTGCTGAAAACAAGTATACTAAGGACATGGATTACTGGAACCATGTCCTGTGGTCTGATGAGACCAAGATAAACTTATTTGGTTTAGATGGTGTCAAACGTGTGTCATGGCAACCAGGTGAGGAGTACAAAGACAAGTGTTTCTTGCCTACAGTCAAGCATGGTGGTGGGAGTGTCATGGTCTGGGGCTGCATGAGTGCTGCCGACACTGGGAAGCTAGTGTTCATTAAAAGGACACATGAATGGCAACATGTACTGTGACATACTGAAGCAGAGCATGATCCCCCTCCCTTCGGAGACTGGGCTGTAGGGCAGTATTCCAACATAACGACCCCAAACACACCTCCAAGATGACCACTGCCTTGCTAAAGAAGCTGAGGGTAAAGGTGATGGACTGGACAAACATGTCTCCAGAACTAAACCCTATTGAGCATCTGTGGGGCATCCTCAAACATAAGGTGGAGGAGCGCAAGATTTCCAACAGCCACCAGCTCTTTGATGTCGTCATGGAGGAGTGGAAAAGGACTCCAGTGGCAACCTGTGAAACTCTGGTGAACTCCATGCCCAAAAGGGTTAAGGCAGTGCTGGAAAATAATGGGGACCACACAAAATATTGACACTTTGGGCCGAATTTGGCCTTTTCACACTTAGGGGTGTACTTCCTTTTTTATTGCCCGCGCTTTAGACATTCATGTGTTGAGTTATTTTGAGGGGACAGCAAACTTGCACTGTTATACAAGCTGTACACTCACTACTGTGCATTTCTTCAATGTTGTCACATGAAGAGGGGTGTGCTCACTTTTGTAAGAGATATAGATATAGATATAGATATATATATACATACATATACACACACATACACATACACACACACTTTTTTTTGCAGATAGAAAAAAAAAACCCATGTAGCAGCTGCAGCATTGGGAACCTATTACATGTTGCACTGTAAAAATGGGAGGAACATGTTCCCAAAGGTGAACTTATCCTTTAAGTTAAAAATGTTTTGCCTTTACTTAAAAATAGTACTATATTTCCTCTTCCTGGTTGAGTTAGGCAGTTAGTGGTGTAACACTGGCCTCATAGCTGCATCTTGAGAGTTCATGACATGTTCTGGGAAGCAGACGCAGAGTTCCAGAAAGTAAAAGGGAAATGGACTAAGCTGCCCTTAGTAATAATGGCAACCGTGAGAAGAATTTATATGTGTTTGTACATTGCAATTTCTAAAAGGTACCTTTGGTGTCATTTTTCTTTACACGCACTGCACCAGTTTACCAAAAAATAAATAAAAAATAGATCCATTAATAAAGTATTTTTTCTGACCTTGATGCTGCTCTTGGCTGGGATGACTCTGCTCACTATGTAGGTGATGCCTACTCAAGTTTCTGTTTTCACAGATGGGTTTAAAATTTGTTGCATCATTTAACAGGGATGTGCATGACTGATCTGATGACGTTGAACTGAAGGATGGCTGGCATAAGGGTTCCACGTCCAAAGCAGAAGGCTCCAAAGAGCTCAGACTAGAAGTGACAGGTGGAGCAGAAATGCTGCTAGAACTTAAATACTGGGATCTGTAATAGCAGACAAACATACCCTTCAGTATCATTGCCATAGGAGCACGGTCACTTCAACTGAGAGATTCAAGCAAAGCAAATACTCACACACAGTTACTTACACTTGGGGAGAACGAAAAGACACTGGCTTTGTAGGGAAAAAACTTCTTCCAGTCACCGCTTGCAGTAACTGTCTATAGAGTTCTTTTTCGTCTTCACGTACAGTCTGTGAAGGAGTTAAAGAGAAAGGTTGTGTTAGACACACACACTTTGTAAAAATAAATTCACTTTCATAGGAGCAAGGTGGCTTAGCAACACAAATACAATTTAATCAGTTCACCTAAAACAAGTGGTGCCACCGGACCACATTTTAGGCCTATAAGAGGGTGGAATCTAAAAAGCAGTGTTTCCACTAAAGCATCCCATGTTGGGAGCAGAGCCACACTATTTAACATAATTAAATCCAGGAGGCAGCAGAGAACTACAACACTGTGGTATGCCTACTTCACATCAATGAAGGGAGTCCTGTGTAGCATTGCATTCACCCTGGTTTATACTGCACACTGTATGTGATACGCAAAGGAATTGCACCGCAATCCTGTGAAAAAAAAAAATAAAAAAATAAATAAAAATCACAAAATCTGTGTGGTGCGATTTGAGCCCATTCATTTTGAATAGCTCAAATCACACCGCATTCGCATAAAATGGGTGTGGGCGGCTTTTTTTTTTTTGTTCGCACTTTGTTTCGTGACCTTCTTTTGGGGTGTCAACTTTTAATTGGCACCGAAGCAGATCGCATGAACGCAGTGCGATTGCTAAGCAGTGTAAGAAACTGCACAGTGTGAACCAATTGAGTCAAAAACGTTTAAGTTTTTGATAGAGTGTGGAAGGATCAGACAGGAATGATTTCCTCAGACAGGAAGTGAGTGAAAATCTGTAGTACAGACGCAACCAAATACAAAATCTGAAACCCTAAAAATTTGGGAAAAAAAAAAAAAAAAAAAAAAAAAAACACTATTCTTTCTGTTTTGCTTACTTCCCACCTAGCTAAATGTTAGCAGAAGGGAGGATACATTTTAATAAGGGAGTGCCAGGAAGCAGTGAGAAAAACAAAAACAAACACTGTACACACTATTGAAGCCAAGGGCGTCACGAGTATAAATGTACTGTATATAGATATGAAAAGTACAATATATGGACGCTGGTAAGGCTGCACTAATTGGCAGCACTTGTGGGCACTGTTGGGGCTGCACTGAGAATCAGGACACTGAATCTGTGTAAATATGTGAAACCTTGTGAGCTGCTGTTAATCTATACCCTGGAATGTTTGGCCTTGGTACAGATACAGAAGGTCACACACACACACACACACACACACGTTAAAATGGCAATTAAAAAGGTTAATTTCCCACATTTGTGGCTTTTTAAATCACAATTAGTGTCTGTGTTTAAATAGTCAATGAGTTTGTTAGCGCTCATACAGATGCACTAAGCAGGCTAGACACTGAGCCATGAGGAGGTAGAAAAGAACATTTAAAATACCTGTGTAACAAGGTAATTAAACTTTCCAAAGATGGAAAAGGATATAAAAAAAAAACCCAAAGCCTTGAATATGCCAGTCAGTACTCACTTATTAAGAAGTGGGAAATTAGGGGTTGCTTTGACACCAAGTCAAGGTCAGGTAGACGAAGAAAGATTGCAGCCACAACTGACAGAAGAATTGCTCAGGATACAAAGAAAAAAAAAAAAAAACACAAATGTGGGAAATGAACCTTTAATTGCCATTTTAACCTGTGTGTGCCACCTTCTGTGTCTGTACCAAGGCCAAAAACATTCCAGGGTGTGTAAACTTTTTTTTTTATCAAGGCCATTTAGACCTGTGTATTGTCTTGAGTATTAGTGCCAGGAAGCTAGCTGTTAGGTAATTTGGACAGGGTAAAATTCCCCAATCCTCACTAAATTTAATAGGTACGATGCCCGGCGGGTGTGGAGAGGCGGCTCTTTGTACATCTTGCCGCATGTATGCATTCCTTGATCATCCGATCGAGGGCGAATACTGCTGTGCAAAATGTAAGCACATTGTTTCCCTGGAAGCCCAGGTTCTGAATCTAGGGAAGCAACTGTCAGCACTGAGAAGTCCCTCCATACTAAAGGTGAGCCAGGAACGTACATGGCAGGTGCCGGCAGGGGCCAGCACAGAGGCGGGTGGAGACAAAGAGGTGCAGGCACTAGCAAAGAGTAGATGGGTGACAGTCAGGAGGGGTAGAGGGGGAAGTGCCAGAGAGGCCGTTCCAGGACTGGAGCATCCCAATAAGTACGCTCCATTGAGTGACATTGGTGAAACCAGTCAGGGACCAGCACTGCTGGAGATGAGGGACTCTCCTAGCTGCCAGGGGAAGAACTCCTCCAATGAGAGTGGGGGGGCAGCAAAGGGAAAGGAAAGACAGATTCTGGTGGTAGGGGACTCAATTCTTAGAAGGACAGAGAGGGCAATCTGTAACCAAGACCTGAAGCTCCGAACAGTATGTTGTCTACCGGGCGCTCGGGTTCGGCACATCACGGATCTTGTGGACAGATTACTGGGAGGGGCTGGGGAAGACCCGGCTGTCATGGTGCACGTTGGCACCAATGACAAAGTCAGAGGCAGATGGAGTGTCCTAAAGAACGATTTTAGGGACTTAGGAGCTAAATTGAGGAAAAGGACCTCCAAGGTAGTGTTCTCAGGAATACTACCGGTACATCGAGCCACACCAGAAAGGCAGAGGGAGATTAGGGAAGTAAACAAGTGGCTGAAGAGCTGGTGTAGTAAGGAGGGGTTTGGGTTCCTGGAGGACTGGGCCGACTTCTCAGTCGGTAACCGGTACTATAGAAGGGACGGACTGCACCTAAATGAGGAGGGTGCAGATCTGCTGGGAATGAAGATGGCCAAAAAGTTAGAGGGGTTTTTAAACTAGGCGATGGGGGGGAGGGTCCAGAGACAGTGATAGCCAGCGCGGAAGATATTCCAGAGGGTAGTATTGGGGGCATTAGTGGTAGGTTAACCAAAGCACAAAAACACAAGGTGAGTATAGTAGCAAGTCCTAGTTGCAATCTTGAAACACCCAATACGAGGACAATATGCGACCAGTCTAAACTATGTGGCATGTTCACCAATGCCAGGAGCATGGCGGACAAGATGGGTGAACTAGAGATACGGTTGTACAAGGAGGATTTGGATTTTGTGGGAATTTCAGAGACCTGGTTCAACAGCTCTCATGATTGGCTGGCAAACATTCAAGGGTATACCCTATACCGCAAGGATAGAGAAGGTAAAAAAGGGGGAGGGGTATGCCTATATATCAAGAATAATGTACAAGTGAGTGTGAGAGATGACATCACTGAGGGGGCTAGGGAGGAGGTGGAATCTTTATGGGTAGAGCTCCAAAGGGATGAAGCTAAGGGGAAAATAATACTGGGAGTATGCTATAGGCCCCCAAACCTGAGGGAGGAAGTGGAGACGGATCTCCTATCACAAATTGGATTAGCAGCAAGGATGGGAAGTGTTATCATAATGGGGGATTTTAATTATCCAGACATAGACTGGGCGGAGGGAACCGCGCATTCATTTAAGGCTCGCCAGTTCCTTAGTGTTTTGCAGGACAATTTTATGGGTCAGATGGTAGACGCACCAACTAGAAATAAAACATTACTAGATCTACTGATTACCAATAATACAGACCTGATAACAGATGTGGTAATACGGGGCAATTTAGGTAACAGCGATCACAGGTCAATTAGTTTCAGTATAAATCACACAAATAGGAAACATGAAGGGAACACAAAGACACTGAATTTCAAAAGAGCCAACTTCCCTAAACTACAAACCTTGCTAAAAGGCATAAATTGGGATAAAATATTAGGAACAAAGAATACGGAGGAGAGATGGGTTTGCTTTAAGAGCATATTAAATAAGGGCATTAGCCAATGTATCCCATTGGGTAATAAATTTAAAAGAGCGAACAAACATCCTGGATGGCTTAACTCCGATGTAAAAATGCATATAAAAGCAAAGGAGAAGGCCTTCAAAAAATACAAGGTTGAGGGATCATCCTCAGCATTCAGTATTTATAAAGAATGCAATAAGAAATGTAAGGGTGCAATTAGGATGGCTAAGATAGAACATGAAAGACACATAGCGGAGGAGAGCAAAAGAAATCCCAAGAAATTCTTTAAGTATGTAAACAGTAAAAAAGGGAGGACAGACCATATTGGCCCCATAAAGAATGAGGAAGGACATCTGGTTACAAAGGATGGGGAGATGGCAAAGGTATTGAATTTATTCTTCTCCTCAGTCTTCACGAGTGAATCGGGGGGCTTCAGTAACCAAAACTGCAGTGTTTATCCTCATGACACATCACAGGAAGCACCTCCATGGTTAACAGAGGACGGAATTAAAATTAGACTTGAGAAACTTAACATTAATAAATCACCGGGACCAGATGGCTTGCATCCGAGGGTACTTAGGGAACTCAGTCAGGTGATTGCCAGACCGTTGTTCCTAATATTTACAGACAGTCTATTGACTGGAATGGTACCAGTTGATTGGAGAAAAGCCAATGTAGCACCAATATTTAAAAAGGGCCCAAAAAACATCCCTGGGAATTACAGACCAGTTAGCCTAACATCAATAGTATGTAAACTCTTGGAGGGGATGATAAGGGACTATATACAAGATTTTAGTAATAAGAATGATTTCATTAGCAGTAATCAGCATGGATTCATGAAGAATCGTTCTTGCCAAACCAATCTATTAACCTTCTATGAGGAGGTGAGTTGCCATCTAGATAAAGGAAGGCCCGTAGACGTGGTGTATCTGGATTTTGCAAAAGCATTTGACACAGTTCCCCATAAACGTTTACTATACAAAATAAGCTGCGTTGGCATGGACCATAGGGTGAGTACATGGATTGAAAACTGGCTACAAGGGCGTGTTCAGAGGGTGGTGATAAATGGGGAGTACTCAGAATGGTCAGGGGTGGGTAGTGGGGTTCCCCAGGGTTCTGTGCTGGGACCAATCCTATTTAATTTGTTCATAAACGACCTGGAGGATGGGATAAAGAGTTCAATCTCTGTATTTGCAGACGATACTAAGCTAAGCAGGGCAATAACTTCTCTGCAGGATGTGGAAATCTTGCAAAAAGACCTGAACAAATTAATGGGGTGGGCGACTACATGGCAAATGAGGTTCAATGTAGAAAAATGTAAAATAATGCATTTGGGTGGCAAAAATATGAATGCAATCTATACACTGGGGGGAGAACCTCTGGGGGAATCTAGGATGGAAAAGGACCTGGGGGTCCTAGTGGATGATAGGCTCAGCAATGGCATGCAATGCCAAGCTGCTGCTAATAAAGCAAACAGAATATTGGCATGCATTAAAAGGGGGATCAACTGCAGAGATAAAACGATAATTCTCCCGCTCTACAAGACTCTGGTCCGGCCGCACCTGGAGTATGCTGTCCAGTTCTGGGCACCAGTCCTCAGGAGGGACGTACTGGAAATGGAGCGAGTACAAAGAAGGGCAACAAAGCTAATAAAGGGTCTGGAGGATCTTAGTTATGAGGAAAGGTTGCAAGCACTGAACTTATTCTCTCTGGAGAAGAGACGCTTGAGAGGGGATATGATTTCAATTTACAAATACTGTACTGGTGACCCCACAATAGGGATAAAACTTTTTCGCAGAAAAGAGTTTAATAAGACTCGTGGCCACTCATTACAATTAGAAGAAAAGAGGTTTAACCTTAAACTACGTAGAGGGTTCTTTACTGTAAGAACGGTAAGGATGTGGAATTCCCTTCCACAGGCGGTGGTCTCAGCGGGGAGCATTGATAGCTTCAAGAAACTATTAGATAATCACCTGAATGACCGCAATATACAGGGATATGTAATGTAATACTGACACATTATCACACACATAGGTTGGACTTGATGGACTTGTGTCTTTTTTCAACCTCACCTACTATGTAACTATGATTTCTGTTATTATGGATTTAAAATGGAGGATTTTCTGAAAGATGGGAAGACAACCAAACAAGGGGCAACCTGGTCCTCTGCAACAAATTAATTTGTCCATTCAGGCTTTTTAGCTTTTCTGTTTAAGACGACGGGTGGGAAGAAAATTGTTACCAATCCCTTCAGTTTCTGAGTGAACACAGAAGTGCTCAGTACTGAAAGTTTCTGGGTTCAATGTTACTGAGTAGTGAGATATAAAGTAACACGTTGGGCCTTCAATTTAGGAAAGTAATTTGTATTTAAAAACTGATGGGATTACACATCGATATTCCTAATGTTTGCCCACCACTCCTCTTATGCATTCACAGAACACCTAGTATTTGTATATACCTCATTGCAACCAATTGGCACAGCAACACACTGCGGATCGGATATTACCACAACGTATGGATGTGAAGCCAATGTATGTTTGAGGGGTATTTACAGTGCCTTGAAAAAGTATTCATACCCTTGAAATTTTCCACATTTTGTCACGTTACAACCATACAAACATAAATGTATTTTATATCGTAGACCAACACAAATAATTGTATGTGTGCAAAACATTTTGGAAACCATTTGGCCCCTTTTACACTGGGGCGTCGGTGGTAAAGTGCCGCTATTTTTAGCGGTGCTTTACCGTCGTTTTTGGCCGCTAGAAGGGTGGTTTTAACCCCCGCTAGCAGACAAAAAAAAAAAAAAAAAAGGGTTAAAACAACCCGCAAGGTGCCCCTTTGCCGGTGGTTCGGCAGCGGTGCCCAATCAGTGCCCAAAACTGATTCATTGGGCTCCTGCCCATTGAATCAGTTCAATGGGCAGGAGCAGTGAATACACTGCTCCTTCACCGCTCCAAAGATGCTGCTTGCAGGAGTTTTTTTAACGTCCTGCAAGTGCACTGCTTCAGTGTGAAAGCACTCGGGCTTTCACACTGGAGACAGGAGAGGCACTTTACAGGCACTATTTTTAGCACTGTAGCGCCTGTAAAGCGCCTCAGTGTGAAAGGGGTCTTAATCATTTTCCTTCAACTTCACTATTACGTACCACTTTGTGTTGGCCTATCATAAAATCCATTTACATTTTTAGTTGCAACATGAGAAAATGTGGAAAATTTCAAGGGGTATGAATACTTTTTTTTGTAAAAGATTTTTAATTTTTTTTTTTTTTTTTTTTTTTATTATTTAGGTACTTATATGATTAAATTCTCAAATGAACAAGTATCTTATAATAATGGGATATTTGATTTACCTGCAAAATTATTTTCTTGGAGTACATAAAACGGGACACAGCACATTTTCATATCCATAACGATAGTTATTGTGCCACCTTCAGCTAATTGGACAATTGCAAAAAACAGAGGAAATCCCTTCCTAGGCATAACTCCTAACTAGGCAAGGCTTCAGTTTTTGTAGCAAGCCATGAACCTCAAAATTAGAGGAATGGGCTTTGTGTCCCCCGATGTATGTATGAATCTGACTTTTACAGGTAAAATAAACATCCCATTTTCTTTATCGTACATCACAGGGCATCTTCATATCGATGACGATATGGATGTCCAAAAGCGCTAAATATGAGGGGCAGCAACATGTAACATACCAACTGGCACAAAAAAAATAAAAAATTATCACGCAGCAGCCTGCAAAATATGCCAACCAAAAAAGGTAGAGTCCTCAGAGGCTCTAACTATGTAAAAGTAGGAGCCAAAGACCAAAACAGCACCTTTACAAACTTGAGCTACCAAAGCATGATGTCAGATAGCCCAGGAAACATCAGCACTCCTGGTAGAATGAGCCATCACTGAAAACTGTGGAACTTTGCCTTTTAAGACTGTAAGCTTGCAAAATAAAAAACAATCCATTGAGAAGTGTAAGATGTGGAAGCTGTGTGCATTGCAGTCTACTTCAGGCAACACCTGAAAAACACGAACCACACCCAAAGTGAGAAGAGCCTTTTCCCCCTGGAATCTGAGCCTCAGGGTGCCACTTCTGTGGCATTGTTCGACTGGACCCTTACAGGAAGGCCCTTCAGCTACACCAACCAATACAGTAGGGAAAAAAACTCTCCCTCAATTCCAGGATGGTGATGGTCAATAACCTCTTCTGCAATGCCACGTTCCCTGGACCGAGAGATTGTCCATAACTTCACTCCAACTTATCAGGCTGGCATCTGTTGTTAGGACCATCTCTAGCATTGATGAGGAGATCAACCAGTCCAGAGAGTCTTGTGCTGGGGTTTAAAGTGATACTAAAGTAATTTTTTTTTTCTTTAAAAATAACAAACATGTTATACTTACCTGCTCTATGCAGTGGTTTTGCACAGAGCAGCCCAGATCCACCTCTTCTTGGGTCCCTCGTTGGCGATCCTGGCTGCTCCCTCCTGCCGAGTGCCCCCACAGCAAGCAGCGCTATTTAGACACAGAGTTGTGGTTCGGCCCCACCCCCTTTATCTCTTCATTGGCTCACTGACTGCTAGGAGCAGGAGTCAATGGCACCCTGCTTGTTGTCTCAGCCAATGAGGAGGGAGAATCCCAGACAGCCAAGACTCTAGTGCAACATTGCTGGATCGAGATGGCCCGATGCACACTAAAGGTTTTTTTATCTTAATGCATCAAGATAAAAAAAAAAAAAAAAAAAAACTTCCGACTTTAGAACCACATCAAAGAGGATGACTACAAACTTCGGTTCCATGTCACTAAAACATTCCACTGGAGGCCTGCCTGGAATAAAACTGGGAAAATGGCACCATCTTGAAAGCGGCTACCAATCTTCCCAGAATCCTCATGCAAAGACAAATTCAAGGAATTTGTCAACCTCTTGAGCAAGACCACCTGGGGACCTCCGAGCAAGAGGTTTGCTCAGAGATAGGATCACTTTTGCCTGGATGGTATCCAGGGACAGGTCTAAATATTCCAACCTCTGGGTTGCAACAACATCTCTAAATTCAGAACCCATCTGAACCTTCCAGAGTGTGCGAGTCAAATTGGTCTCCAGCAGCGAAGTGATTTGCTGCCTTAGAAGTAAATTGTTCAGGTATCCTGTAACAGTGGTACTTCTGGGGAACACTCTGGGAGCTGTGGACAGGCCAAACTGTAGAAAAACTGAAAAGTGGGCCTCCGATTCAAAAACCTTTGGAGGTAGAAAAATTGGAATGTGCAGGTATCAAGCATCTTTGATATCAACCGATGCCAGGAAATTTGCCTGCTGGAAGGACAGGCCACCACTGCCCGTACCAATACCATCTAGAAATTCTGCACTTGTAGAAAACTTTTTAGTCTTTCGTGATCCAATACGGGACAAACATAGCTGTTAGGTTTCAAAACTATGAAAAGATTTGAAGTAGAAACTGAAATATTTCATCTTCTGGAACCGTAATGATTCCTTAAGATAGATGATTGAGAGCTTGCAGAAGAGCAAATCTTTATGGATTCAAAGAAATCTTTGAAAGCATAAAGGGGCAAAGCTCTGAAATTCCAGCTTGCACCCTCGATACACTATATATTGCAGACCCGCTCATCCGCAATCGTCATCTGCCAAACCTTCACGAAGGTCTGGAAACGTGCCGTCCAGATGAGTGGAGGCGCCCCCTCATTATCAAGAGGGCTTGTTATCCGGTTTAGTGAGCTTTGGAGTTCATGTTTTCTTATAGAGCTGAGACTTTGGCTTGAGAATGGCATAAGGAATGCTTTTTTGAAGCAGAAAAAGCAGCAGGTTTTGCACCGCAAGCTTGGCATTCTTTTTACAGGGTACTCTTGCCCACATTTACTTTATGAATGTTATCATCCAAGGCAAAAGTAAGAGTAAAGGTTTCCCTTAGGTAAGCATTCCACATGCTTCTTTCAGGGTATTTCCGTTAAACAACACTCCAGCCATAAGATCCTGTGCATGTGTACAGACAAGACCACTGGACAAGAAAACTACTGTATGGAGTCCTAGGCCTCCACTGAGAAGTTAAAAAGGCACACGGAAAATCCTCTGGGTTTAGTAGGATCCCTCTTTCTTATCATGCAATAAGCCCAGACCTTAAGGCTGTGGCACAAGCTTACAGCCACAACAAGGGTTTAAACAAGCCCTCCAGGCATAAGTCCAAGACATCTTGAAATATCGAGACCTCGTCCACTGGACACGCGAGGGTCTTGAGATGAGAAACTGAAATCCACCGAAAACATACTTCATGAGCTCACTCTCCATGTGGTATTGCTCAGCAAATCCTCTTTGGTGGAATGAACACCACCTCAGGGTGAGCCCAGTCCGCATACAAACATCCTTTAAATAAGGATGTACAGAAAAGGATTGGGGATGTTGTGACAGCTGTCACATTCCAAAACCTGTAATGTTTGGAGTAGAAGACCAGGGAAATGGTAACTTCATATTAGTCCAGACAAATTCCATGAGAAATCTCATGGCCTTTTGGAACGTAGATAAACCCTGACCCTGGGCTTCTTCAGGAATAGAATAACTCAGATGAGAATTCTTCTGTGTTTGCTTCTACCAAACATTCTCATTTTCTATTGGTTCCTCTTGTGACCAAAGCAGTCCAAGTTGGCAAATCTTACAGAAAGCTGCTGCTGTAACCCCAGTGATAGATGAGAATTTCTCCCTGGTCACAAACAAGATAAGTGAAGAAAATCTGAGCCACATGAAACATACTGACCCAAAGAGGGTACATTGCATAGGGGAATGCGTCCAGGTTCCTCCCTACCTTAAGAAGGTATTTGGGAACCAAACCCCCCCTCACACCCCCATCATCCAATTCCTCATTGCCGTCAATGAGGTATGACTTGCCAACACGTATACAGGGACCTTTGCTGGGAACAACGGTCAGCCGAGAGGGCACTGGGCCAATAAGCACCATAGGACCGGTTACCCCAAAAGGTTTCCTTCTAAAAACTACCAGTGCCCCCATATGGAAAGGTTGTGTGGTCCTTTAATATTTGCAACAACCTATAGTCCCACAAGGTAGGTATTGCTGCAACCTGTAGTCCCACAAAAAAAGCTCTGCAGAGACCTGTAGTACCACCAGTAATCATGGCTGCTGTTACCATTAGCCCCACAAAGCACCACTACTACTACTGTGACCTGTAGTTTCACTAAATCACCAGAGAAGGGTACCAGCAGGGCCTACTCTAATGGCAGTCTGCCACAGGACCCCTAGGAGGTCCAATCATCACTCATCATGGCAGGTAATACCACAGAGACTCAACTCACTAGCTGAAGATCACTCCCTTGGACCTGTATAGCACCCTACCAGCCCACAGAGCAATATATCATTGTGCAAGGTCTCATGCCAACCAGAACTGTTACAGGCCAGGTCCGGGTACCATTTCTCTAAACATAGTAAGCCGCAGGAAAACAGATACAGAAAAAATACAGATACAGCTAGTCTTCTAATCCCAGGTGGAACCGTTGAGAAGCTACTTTTTTTATGCAGAAGACTGCACTGGACATAATCATCACCTAAAATGGTTGCCAGTGTCCAATCATGGATATGAAGAGGCTCTGTCACCTGATGTACGATAAAGACATTTAAAAAAACATTTTTTTCAAACAAGCATTAAAAAATGACCCACATAGTCAAAGACAGGATTACATAAAAACAGAGGCTGTCATGCACACAAGCCACTTACTTCTTCTACTGTACTAAACGGTCGTCTTTGCATCTTCTTTGGGCTCCGCCGACTAGCTTCACTCCATGGGGTTGAACATGTAGCATTCTTAATAGGAAAGGACTTCTCAAAAGCTGAACCAAAAGTGTGATTTGGCTTTGCAGCAACTGAATTTGTGGCTCCACTGCACAACAAAAAGAAAAAAATGTTTACAATAATTTGTATATATGTACACCCTAGGTGGCCATAAATAACTCAATCATTAGGGCATATTTATAAACCGTGAGTCTGATATTCACCAAACATTCACTGCAGGCCTTTTCTGATCTGCATACCTGCAAAACAAAAACAAAAAAAATTATGCTGTGTGAATGTCTGAAGCATTTGCACAGATGTCATGAATAAATGGCTAGTTGTGTCTTATATGCTTATAGTCTATAACTGGATACACACACACCATACAATTTTCTTTAGATTTCCCCCCCCCCCCTTTAGATTTACCAAAACCATATAATATTATTACGTCAAACCTCAATACTTTCAATTTGTATGCAATCAGGCAGGCCCTTGCACTACATAGTTGAAGGTAAATCTAAAGGAAATCAAACAAAAGTGATATAGTGTGTATCCATCAATCTTAAGATTGTCAACTTCATCCAGTGGCCACAGATCAGTATTTTCTTGGAATACCTCAATCAGGAAAATATTACTATAAGGCCACTAGACAGAGCGGACTATTACAGAAATTAAAAAGAACATGGTAATCATCTGTGACAGATAAGCAAATTCTTGGGCATTTGCATAGGTAATAGTTTATGAATAGACACCAGAGAGTACGGATAACAGAGCAACTAGTATCTTCAGAACAAAGTCAGTAGTGGAGGCCCCAGTATTACTCTCATGACAGGTTTATGAACATCATTTTAATGTATAGCTTGCACCTAGGCATGGACGGGAAAAAAAAAAAACTTCCTTAGCATAAAAAAAAGGAGAATTTTTATACTACAAATATTTCTGAACAAATAAAATGTTGGAAAACACATACCTTAATGTTCGTGTTTCTACATGGGCATTCTTTGCTGGTCTTTGCTTCTGAGAGAACACAAGCTGTGCTGGGAATATAGAAGAATGTCCATTTCCATTCTGTTTAGCCCTAAGGAAATCAACTGATGAGGCCAATGTCGTATTGTTAACAGACATTACCTTCCTGTCTCCTTTTGAGGTTTCTAAGGGTGCATAAAATAAATAGGTTTAGATTATATTAGCAAAAATCCCATATGCGTTTATAATCACTGGATTTCCTGTTATTAGGATGATTGCCTACAAATTACAATGTATAGCACATGTGAACTTAAAGTGAGCCTGACTTAAAATATATCTAAAATGTAACAATATTGTTGAGGTAAAATACAGGCTGTATAAAGTCCTGACTTGCCTTCAGGTCAGGTTTAATATAATACAATGTAACAATTTTTAAAATATGAAAAACTGCTTATATAAAGAAGGCCTAAAAAAAAAAAACACCAGCATAGCATGTCCACACCATGAAATAAAAAGAAAAGTATTTTACCAGAGTGGAAGAGGGGTTTATGAATAGACTTGGCCATAGATCTTTCAAATCGACTAGGGTGCACAGGAGTGTACTGAAAAAGAAAAAGGAGCCTTTAAGATAAATTAAACAAGTGTTTTTATGTTGGTCTTCTATAAAAGAACACAATGAAAAGAGGCAAATATTTCCCAATATAGACTTAGGTTTGGTACAAATTTTCACAGCTTAGCGGCAGCCCCATGCACATATACTGCGGCAGGGAAGCTGCTCTGTGCTAGATCATTTACCTAGTACGTGATCTGACACTTCCGGGTCTGAGGGGCGCACACATGCCACTGGCAACCGGCTACTGGTGTGACTGAACACAGCAGAAGCCAATCAGCGGGCCTGGAGGGCACGATGTCTGCCGGGACCCGCCGATTGTTGAGGAAGGCAGACCACTGTTCTGTGTGAGGGGAATATGGTGATCCTGTGTTCCTGCTGAGCAGGAACACGGATCTTTACACTCCCCCAAAGCACCTCCCCCACAGTTAGAAAGCACTCCCAGGGAACACATTTAACTCTTTGCTCACCCCTATTGTTAACCAATTCGCTGCCAGTGTCATTAGTACAGTGACAGTACATGTTTTTTAGCACTGATCACTGTATTGGTTTCACTGGTCCCCAAAACAAGTGTCAAAAGTGTCAGTTAGGTGTCCGATTTGTCTGCTGCAATATCGCAGTTACTCTATAAGTCGCTGATCACTGCCATTACTAGTAAAAGAAATAAATAAAAAAAATTGGGATTTTTTTACCAAAAATATGTAGCAAAAAACGAATTGGCCTAAATTGAAGAAGAACTTTGATTTTATTTACATTTTTTTATTGGATGTGTTTTATAGCAGAACGTAAAAAATACTGTTTGTTTTTCAAAATGGTCTGTCTTTTTTTTTGTTTATAGCACATAAAATAAAAACTAGAAGTGATCAAATACCACCAAAAGAAAGCACTATTTGTGGGAAAAAAGGACAAATTTTATTTGGTTACAGCGTTACATGACCGTGCAATCATCAGTTAAAATAACGCAGTGCCGTATCGCAAAAAAGTCCTGGTCATGAAAAGGGGAAGTATACCTTCCAAAAGTAGAGATACAATTTTAAATGCATCTCAGTAATGAAATGGTTGACTGCTTTGGGGCATGCAAATTGCTCATCTATATTAAGGAGATATATTAAAAGAATATTTACCCATATTACATGAGTTGATTAAATGTAATTGCATTTGGGGGCTAAAGATAACAAAAATGATTTTTAAGCAGCCCTCATAATTGTCCAATTTCCAGGCACATGCTTTTCCACTGAAACTAATTGAAGCACATGTTATATACATGCCAATGCAAAGCATTTCACACTTTAGATCAATGCACATAATACTGTGCTTCAACGCATCATTTGCTTTGACATATTGTATTAGACTCCTTGACATGCACTTCTATTGATTTCAAAGGAAACGCGTGTGTGTTTGTGTGTGGCCATAGTTGCCAAGATGGTAGCACTTGTTGCTTGCAGCTATGGTTCCAGAGTTTAAATCTCACTAGTAGTATGGACACTAGATGAGGAGAGAAATTTATGTCAATTAATTTAACCACATCACTACTGGACACTTTCGCCCCCCTCCTTCCCAGACCAATTTTCAGCTTTCAGCGCTCTCGCACTTTCAATGACAATTGTGCACTCATGCAATGCTGTAGCCAAATGAAATTTTTATCATTTTGTTCGCACAAATAGAGCTTTCTTTTGGTGGTATTTATTCACGACTCCATTTTTTATTTTTTTGTGATACAAGCGAAAAAAAGAGCGGAAATTTGGTAAAAAAAACAATATTTTCTTCTTTCCATTTTAAAAGAAATCCAATAAAATCGAATTTTGTCATAAATTTAAGCCAAAATGTATTATGCTACAAGTTTTTGGTAAAAAAATTTCCGTTAAGTGTATAATAATTGGTTCGTGTGATCACGGACAGATGTACGCAAATTATCATGTACAGATGTGCGCAGGTGATCATGGACATGTGTGTGCAGATAATCATTGTGACATGTGATTTTAGTGGGACATATGTGGGGGACAGGTGTTTATTATTTGGGGACATGTGTGTTTTACATTGTGTGGCGACACTAGGTTGGTGATCAGTGAGTAAAAAGCTGTAAAAAACAGCTCATACTCACTGATCACCAGCCAGATGCAGCGATCCCCTCTACTCACCGACAACTTCTGTGTGACTAGCAACCGGCTCTGTGTTTACATCACATGACGGCTGTGATTGGACAGGGCCGTCATGTGATCAGAAGGGCCAATCACAGAGCCCTCCTGCCGAACGGAGATGCGCTGTGTCCGGGTGAGGCTGCGCGCGCGATCCCCCCTCCTTCTGAGGGACGTTCCTGACTGTCCACTCAAAAGGAGAGAGTGCCCACCCAGCCGTTTATGTACACTGGCCGGGTGGGAAGTAGTTAAATATTCTGTAAAGTACCATGTTGGTCCTATATACATATTAGAAAGAAACAGACTCATTCAAACCTCATAATTGTATGTGGAGAAAGAATCATGTGCCGAGTCTTTAAAATGTGCTTTACACTTCGAGTTATGTTCACTCTCCCAGATCATTTCTTTCATATCTTCATCTACAAGGAACCAGAAAAAAATATATATAATTAAAACAAACCAAAAACTTCACCTCCCCTATAAAATAAACAAATAAATAAATAAATAAATAAAAAGTATTGCCTACGCACAGGGGCTGCCCGAACAAATATCACAAAATTTGGGACAGATCGTTAGAAGATGCTTCCACTTGTACTGCAGAAAGATGAACCCCAAACCAAGAACGAATATGTTACTTTATGATGTATGGCATACTTTTTCCACACGTATCCCCCACCTATACCCTCCTGTAGGCATATCTGGCTCTGCTAACATGCACTGGGATATTTGGTGTTCCCCCTACTTTTGTTACCCTTTTTGTGTGTAATGTATCCAGTTAGATTTACAGTTGGGACGGAAAGTATTCAGACCCCTTTAATTTTTCACTCTTTGTTATATTGCAGCCATTTGCTAAAATCATTTAAGTTCATTTTTTTCCTCATTAATGTACACACAGCACCCCATATTGACAGAAAAACACAGTAACATATAACAAGTGTTTGGCGCAAAGGTTAAAAGCAATAATGCACATGAATGACAATATTATGCATATTACAGATACTGTGTGTGTGAATGCGCTGCTACCATCTAAATACGCTTATGTCCTCTCTATAAAGTGCCAACTTAATCCATATACATCATGAATACATATAGAATCATTACTTTAAAGAGTTAATATATCAAAAACTAAATCAAAAAAATCCAAAAAAATCCAAAAAAATCCAAAAATGCAATAGTTCAATGATATGTGTCACATATATGGCAAAGTCTCCCAGTGATGTAGTCAAATCGTCTGTCAATTGCCGTGATTGGCGTGCTTTAGTGCTAATTCAATGTGTTAGTGACTTAGTGCTCCACCTCCACCTGTGAGATTGGCCACTCACCGGATTTTCCTTTAAAACTACACCTTTGGTTCATTCATGGGGATAACCACTCCACTCAAAGGGAACTTCTTCAACAGATATATTGGACCTTATTGTTCCTCATAAAACATGAATGAAAACGATCATCGCGCAATACCGCTTAAACTGTTTATTATAAGAAACAAATAAAAACTGTACACTCACATTTATATGTGCCCTCGAGCCGGCACAAAGCTATTCCAACAGTTAGGGACGGATAGGTATAGCAACCTGGTTCGCCTGTGTGCTGTGCGACCTCCGTTCCTCCCCTCGTACCCGTTCGCGTCCTCACCAACCACGTTCGTTGATCACGTGGGTGTATATTTCCCAGCAGCCTCTTCTCGGTAAGTTGGCGATCGGGGTGCCTGGTGTACCTTTGGTCCTATTTTCTGCACCCATCTCCCCGACAGTCACCTCCTCATTCAGGGATGTGTTTGCAGAATTGGTGGGTGTTTCCTCCTCCTGCCACCTGTACACTTTCCCTTCTAAATAGTCTTTTTTATCCCTTTGGTATTTAACCTTTTTATTTTTTACTTCATTATCAAGTTTGGTCAAAAATTCTTGTAATTTGACCGCTCTGGTTTTGTACTCATTCGTTTCTACGTGTGGTGTCATATTATCCTTAATGGTGCCAATGGTGGATTCTATCTTTTTTAGCTTGATTCTTCTTCTTTCAATTATGGTGTCCAACAGTTTGTTTTCACAGCTGTTGAAGAACTCAAACCAGGTTCTAGATAGATTTTCATCTATTAGTCCATCATTAGGGCCTAGATCCCATCTCAGCCTTCTGGGGGTGATTTTGGCCTCTCTATATTGATCTAATGTGTGGATGTCCCACCATATTCTAATTTGCTTATCCATAGCATTCTTTAAATGTTTGAAACTTTGCTCCAGATTAAGTGACGTGGTGGTATCATAATTATGGAAGAGTTCGTCCAAGTCTAGCTTACGATTGCCATATATGTGACACATATCATTGAACTATTGCATTTTTGGATTTTTTTGGATTTTTTTGGATTTTTTTGATTTAGTTTTTGATATATTAACTCTTTAAAGTAATGATTCTATATGTATTCATGATGTATATGGATTAAGTTGGCACTTTATAGAGAGGACATAAGCGTATTTAGATGGTAGCAGCGCATTCACACACACAGTATCTGTAATTTATTTCTATGAGAAGTTTTTTTGGATGCAGCAGCTAAGGCAATTACTAACAAAGTAATTAGTAGATATTGGTTTTGCGCCGGTGACACACACACACTAGTTTTTCATATTTTTTATATAAAATATTTTTTCACGGGCAGCATCACATGGAGGTTTTTTCATTTCTGGCTAGTCGTAAGCTAGACTTGGACGAACTCTTCCATAATTATGATACCACCACGTCACTTAATCTGGAGCAAAGTTTCAAACATTTAAAGAATGCTATGGATAAGCAAATTAGAATATGGTGGGACATCCACACATTAGATCAATATAGAGAGGCCAAAATCACCCCCAGAAGGCTGAGATGGGATCTAGGCCCTAATGATGGACTAATAGATGAAAATCTATCTAGAACCTGGTTTGAGTTCTTCAACAGCTGTGAAAACAAACTGTTGGACACCATAATTGAAAGAAGAATCATCAAGCTAAAAAAGATAGAATCCACCATTGGCACCATTAAGGATAATATGACACCACACGTAGAAACGAATGAGTACAAAACCAGAGCGGTCAAATTACAAGAATTTTTGACCAAACTTGATAATGAAGTAAAAAATAAAAAGGTTAAAAAATACCAAAGGGATAAAAAAGACTATTTAGAAGGGAAAGTGTACAGGTGGCAGGAGGAGGAAACACCCACCAATTCTGCAAACACATCCCTGAATGAGGAGGTGACTGTCGGGGAGATGGGTGCAGAAAATAGGACCAAAGGTACACCAGGCACCCCGATCGCCAACTTACCGAGAAGAGGCTGCTGGGAAATATACACCCACGTGATCAACGAACGTGGTTGGTGAGGACGCGAACGGGTACGAGGGGAGGAACGGAGGTCGCACAGCACACAGGCGAACCAGGTTGCTATACCTATCCGTCCCTAACTGTTGGAATAGCTTTGTGCCGGCTCGAGGGCACATATAAATGTGAGTGTACAGTTTTTATTTGTTTCTTATAATAAACAGTTTAAGCGGTATTGCGCGATGATCGTTTTCATTCATGTTTTATGAGGAACAATAAGGTCCAATATATCTGTTGAAGAAGTTCCCTTTGAGTGGAGTGGTTATCCCCATGAATGAACCAAAGGTGTAGTTTTAAAGGAAAATCCGGTGAGTGGCCAATCTCACAGGTGGAGGTGGAGCACTAAGTCACTAACACATTGAATTAGCACTAAAGCACGCCAATCACGGCAATTGACAGACGATTTGACTACATCACTGGGAGACTTTGCCATATATGTGACACATATCATTGAACTATTGCATTTTTGGATTTTTTTGGATTTTTTTGATTTAGTTTTTGATATATTAACTCTTTAAAGTAATGATTCTATATGTATTCATGATGTATATGGATTAAGTTGGCACTTTATAGAGAGGACATAAGCGTATTTAGATGGTAGCAGCGCATTCACACACACAGTATCTGTAATTTATTTCTATGAGAAGTTTTTTTGGATGCAGCAGCTAAGGCAATTACTAACAAAGTAATTAGTAGATATTGGTTTTGCGCCGGTGACACACACACACTAATATTATGCATATAAATGATGAACTGGAACAAGGGGTAAGAAAAAATAAAAATAGTAATAGTCCATGATGGTGTGCATAAAGTCAATGATGAGGTATACAGCCCACATTCATGGCAGCCTTCCAGTGGGAATGGAAACCATATTCCCAAAAAGCACTGTAAGAAACAAAGAAAGGAGGCGCCTCTTGTTGTGCAGACTTAAAAACAATTTTAATAAAAAGAGCAGCAACAGAGATTGCACTCACATTTAAGTTGAGTTAAAAAGACAAACGAGAGTCGCAAATGTAACTGAAGGGGTCCGTGAGGTCGATCATCCCTGCCATGGATGTGTAATCAGACTGGTCTTCAGATGCGCTGTGTCCACTGGCCGGCAACGATGGAGGAGTACCAGAATGAGGCTAAGAAGGCAAACAGCAATCCAGGCGAGGGGCGATGACGTCACACACATGCGACACGTTTCCTGAGTCAGCAAGCCTTGAATGGCATGACGGCTGCACTCCTTTGTCAAGCTAGTTACTATGAGACTAGTGAAGAGAATATATGGGAGGAAGTGGGGGGAGTGGTTATGAGAAGAAGCTGTATGGAATAGTGTCAGCAATAAAGGACGTGTGAACAGGACCGGAAGAGGAACAAAGTGTCTTGAACGATTTATATGTTTTTATTGTTGTCCAGCGATTACTATGATCATGCAAACGATCAAGTAAATTAGTTTATTCTGTCAGTTAGTGGCCAATTTGCTTTCGAATAATCATTCAGTCTGCAAATGGCTGAATATCTGTGCGTGTATGGCCAGCATAAGTCTATGGAGCGCGGCTCCATAGAGAGACACAGGTTGGGAAAAAAAAAAGAAGAAAAAAAACAAAAAAAAAAACGCCAAGATCACCACCGGGGACCCCAGAAGGAGGAGGATCAGGGCAATACCACTGCACAGATCAGGTAAGAAGAACATGTTAGATTTTTTTTTTTTTTTTTAATTAAAATAACAGTAACACTTTAAGACAGCCTATTTACATGAGTGTAAAATAATAAATATTGCTTACCCATTTTAAGTTTTATGTCATCCCTGGGATCAGTGATAGTTTCTATTGTCTGCAACAAATAAAGAAAAAAAAATCAAAACTGGTAAAATAAATACAATACAAAAAATGTGTTTACCAAATGAAAAATTAAAGTAACACTAAATGATACCCTTATACTTCAAATATAAGCCTTGATCATCCACTAGTTAATGCGCCTGTAATCTTCTTTTCATGAAATCCTCTCTTCGAGTGGAAGTGGAACTTCCACTCGTACTCCTTCCCCCCTCAGGTGCCACATTTGACACCTGAAAGGGGGGCAGGATACCCATCTTTCACAGGTATCCTGTTCCCACTTCTGGGAGCCTCAGCCATGGGTATTGACGTCACCACCCAGGCTCCCTCCTCCTTCCCCGGCCCAGTAGGAGAGAGAAGCGGAGCTTCGCGCATGTTCAGTAGGGTTCCCAGCATTAAGCCGTAAGGCTTCACTCCTGGGTTCCCTTGCCCTCAATGGAGGCGGCATGCACCAACAGCTGATGGAAACATCAGCTGCTGTGCCGACATGGCTGGACTCCAGGACAGGCAAGTGTCGCTTTTAATTTTTTCAGCTGTGGACGGACCTCCGCTTTAATGTTTAGCTGCCTCCTTGTAATATCCTCCCTGACCTCCCAAACCTCACCTTTTTCCCTCTTACTTCCATTTGTTTGGAACAAGCAGTGCATGTGTTGTTGCAGTCATGTGAACCGTTCTTTGCACAGTCCCACTCAGTAACGTGCACAAGAGGGTGGCGATGTTCCTACATACAGTGGGACCCTGGGAAACAATCCTAGCCAACCTCTAACAAGAAGTATACATGTTTTTTTAACCAAAGTTTAGTGTCACTTTAACTTTAGCTACGATACCACAGTTTGCCTCTAGCCTGGGAACAAAGCATTCTAAGATCAGAAATGTATGCTCCATGTGAACCTGGCCTACACAGCCTTATAATGTCTGTGTATATAGAATAAAATACAGCGGGGTAATTTACTATTCTAGAGAGTGCAAAATCTAGTGCACCTGTTAGAGGTGCGCATCTTCTCTGGGTCTAACGATTCCATTATCCTGTCCATGATTTGATTCGATTCCCACGATGCATCACGATTACAACTTTTTATCCGAAAATTAAAGCAGTCAGAAAAACGAAATTTTTCTCCGGAGGCAGACGGATGGTGGGAATCAGTGACACTCAGAGAACAGGCATTCACATAGTAGAAAAAGACATTGCTGCCGGGGAGGGAGGACAGAAGTGATGGAACTTCACAGATCTCTCAGTGCTGAGAATTCAGCTCTTCCCTGTTGCACATTCCAGCACACTAGGGAGTTAACATAGTGGAATGTGTGAACGGGAAGACGGAGCTGAACTCTCCCACTGCGGTCAGTACAAGTTGTAAGAAGAGTGCACTTACATGTACTCTGCTTACTCCTATGAAACTAACTGTGCCTTATCGAATCCCCTCTTATATACATTAAGTGCCCCACTGTAAATGCCTTTTAAAAAATATGTAGCCATTTATATACCGCATATTTCAGACTGTTCCTCGGCTCACATGTAACTCAGACCCGGCTGGCCACTTGCTGCTCTCCTCTCGGCTGACATCAGCGGAGTATTCTCAGCCCCGCACGCTGTAGCTGTTAGATGGAGAGAGGAGAGCTGTGCGCCGGGCAGTCACATGAGCGCCGAGGAACAGTCTGAAATATGCTTTATATCGCTACATATTTTTTTCTTTTCCAATAATTTTTATTGAGTTTAACAGGTAGAAAATAAAATATACATTCCACAAATATTGAAAAATAGAAACATATCACGGCCAACATGGCCTGCAAAAATTTTACAGCAAGAAAATATCAACTCCACTATCTCAGCATGAAGTGAACCTCAGCTGTCCAGTTATTTACTTCTAATTCTGCCTAATTTCACTCACATTCATATTTAGGCATTATATAGAATATCATAAATTTGGAGTTATGCTGTTTGGATATATATATTAGTTGTCCCTAGAATTATCTCTACATTACTTATGTATTTGTCGGAGAGAAGGTGTTAGGCAAGAGTCCCACCAGCCACCCCCTACGGGATAGATCGCTACATATTTTTTAAAAGACATGTACACTTGAACAGTGGGGCACTTAATGTATTATAAGAGGGGATTCGTTAAGACACAGTTATTTTAAAACTTGTAGAGTATGATGGGGGAGCTTCTCCCAGGAGGGGAGGGGCAAGTCGGGATGACGTCACCCGCCAATCGCTTATGCCGGTTGTAGCATCGATGGCGCATCGTGGACACCCGAATCATCGATGCTATGATTATATTCAACACCCCTAGCAGCTGTGCATGGCAGCCAATCATCTTCTAACTTCCGCTTGTTTAATTAGAACCCTTTAACAATGAAAGTGCCGCTTTACTGTAGTTTTAGCAGCGCTATTCAGCCGCTAGCCGGGTAATTTTAACCCCCGCAAGCGGGCGAAAAAAGGTTAAATCCACACGCAAAACGCTGCTGCAGCGGGTGCTGCCCATTGATTTCAATGGGCAGGAGTGGTGTATTCACTGCTCCTCCACTGCTGCAAAGAAGCTGCTGGCAGGACTTTTTGTTGACGTCCTGCCAGCGCAGTGCCCCAGTGTGAAAGCACTCAGGCTTTCACACTGGGATTGCAGCTGAGGCTTTTTACAGGTGCTATTTTTAGCGCTAAAGCACCTGAAAAACACCTCCAGTGTAAAAGGGGTCTTAAGCTTTGATAAAAAAAAAAAAAAACCTGGAAGCCGATTGGTTTCTATGCAGAGCTGTACCAGATTTTGCATTCTCCAGTTTTAGTAAATCAACCCAGTTTGTGCAGGATGTATTACAAAACTGACCTGTGCGGCGGGCGTGATGACGTAGCGCGCATCACGGAGGGAGGGAGGTGAGGGTGTCAGAAGGAGAAGCAGACTCTCCTAGGATCCCCGGAGAGTGTTCATCCAGCCGCCACACAGGACATGCCCGTGGCTAAAGAGGGGAGGAAGATCCCCGATCGCCACTACGAGTGCTGCTGCTGAGGTTCCCTGATTTCAACAAGGGAAGAACACAGAAGCTCCACACGCCGTTCCACAGGCCGCTCCACACGCCGCTGCTTGAGATATGAGAGGCGGCTGCGGATTCAATACTGACAGAGAGGAAGAGAGGAATTGACGGCGTCCCCCCCTCCTCCCCCCCCCCCCTCCGGCTTCCCCCCCCCCTCGGTCACCCCACAAGATTCTCCAGGCAGCGTGTGACCCCGTTGGAGTTCGGCTGAGCCCGGTGGTGGTAAAGTAGGAATAACTCCGTATATAATGTATATAATACCTGCATACAATACCAGTCCATACGTACCAGTTTATATGTTTCAGTGACATTTCACTACAACAGCCTGATATAACGGCGTTAGAATCTAATGACTAAAGACGGTAGCTGAAACTGCGGTATTTATTTGAAACTTTCCTTAGCCTTGGGATTGTGAGTAAGATCTTTATTATATCTGTTGTGTTGATGACAAAAGTTATTTGAAGGAGGATAGAATCTAAAGCTATTTGCTGTACCGAAACCTGCAGACATGATTATATAGAGGAATTCTCTCCACAATCTACTATAACAGCCTAAGAGGTTAATGAATGATAAGGTGTCTGGAGCAGGGGTTTGATTGATCCCCTCAGCTTGGGTGCTATTGCTAATATCATTACAAATATTGGTCAACATATGCTCGACATATCGGGGATAGAAGTAAACTGATTGAAGTTTCGGTTTTGGGAAGGTATTTTCCCCTGATGGAGCAATGAAGCCTGTCTCAAATCTCTGAAAAAGGGTTCCTAGGTGGAAAATCCCAGACTGGAGACCAACAAAAGGGACGCATCTCTGAGATTCCGGTCCGGAGAGGGCCTGGGTCATCTCTGGGAGGTGTTTTACCCCCCCCCTTTTTTTTTTTTTTTTTTTCCCCCGGACTGAATATCTTAACAGTATAAAGGTGGGGTGCTGTCTGCAGCAGGACTCAGAAAATAACCACCAGGGCTGATCCCCCTGAAGGATCCATACCTATTAGAGGTGGGAAGAAGTTCAGTTAATCCTGGGGAAACCAACAGGGGGTCAGAGGAAGAAAGGAGGAATGAATAAAGGGACAACAAAAAAAGGAGCGGCACCTAAAACGCCGAGGGATAGGACAGCTGGAAGCTCAATAAAACAGTTCATGTCCCAAGGTGGGAGCCCAAAAGGAGGGGAGCAAGGAGCCCAAGGAGGAAGAGGGGGAACTCCAGATAAAAAGGGGGACAAAACGATTCAATCAAAAGAAAATTCAGTAGTGGAAAGTCTGGAAAGTGAAGGAGATCTAAGCCGGGTGGAAGGGAGAAGTACAAGTGCCCCAATGTTTTCAAAGGAGGAAATGAGAGACATGCTTAAACACCTGGAGCTCTCAATAAAAGTTGAAATAGGCCTGGTGAGAGCAGACCTGGGAAACTTACTGGAGAGGGTAGAAACAACGGAAAAAAGAACGGAGGAATTGGAAAAGGAGATAATGAACCTCAAAGAACAAATTAAAACCTCTAGACAAAATCAGAAGATAATTTTATATAAGATCGAGGATCAGGAAAACCGAGATAGGAGACAAAACATAAGACTTCGTAATATTCCAGAAAATAAAGAAGAAGATCTGAGAAGGATGATTCCCCAAATATTGGGGCCTATGGTCGGAGAGGAGGATAAGGAATTCCCAAAAATAGAAAGGACTCACCGAGTTGGAAAATTACTCAACTCGGACCACCAGAGGCCGAGAGATATAATAATTCGTTTTAGGTTCTATGAGGACAAAGCTCGAATCCTATCCAAAATGAGAGGCAAATCCCTGGGAAAATTTGAAGGGTCAGAGTTCCAAATCTATGCGGATCTGGCCCCCGAAACCCTCGCTAGGAGAAGGCTGTTGAAGCCCTTATTAGATCAGATGAGAGAACTAAACATTAAGTATAGCTGGGGTTTCCCGGCGTGTCTGAGAGGCTTTAGAAATGGAAGATCGGCAAGATTGAGGTTCCCAGAGGATTTAAAGGACTTCTGTGACAGGCTTGATATGAAAGAACCGGAGCTGCCGGGCTGGGTAGAGGGGTGACTGGGCGTGTGTGTGGGGGGGGGGGTGAGGTGGGGTAGGGAGGGCTGGTTTGGTGGTTTATTAGACTAGTGGAGTAGAAGGGTGGCGGGAGGGAGGAGGAGTTGCTCTGTGTGTATCCGGATTGCCCCTCTCTGCTTAAAACACCAGGCAGGGGGGGTAAAGGGCACAACTCGGGCTCCCACCTCAAATATGTGATTCGTTAGGCTCCATGGTATCCATGGCGCTGGGCGAATGGGGAGCCAGGGGGTGGCTGAGGGGGAGGGAGGGTTGGGGAGAAGAGAGGGGAAAGGGGAACCCGGTGTACAAGGAAGTAAGAAGGAAGAAGAAAAGAAACAAGATAACATAGACAGGAATCAGAACAGCTCAGTAATACGAATTCAACAAAATCAAAGGAAAAAAAAAAAAAAAGGTGAGGAGATGAGAAAATTGAAATTCATGACCTATAACGTAAAGGGTCTTAATGAGCCTACTAAGAGACATAAGATCTTGAGGGAATTAGAGAGATACGGCGCTGAGGTTGTGTTCCTCCAAGAAACCCACTTAACACATTACTCAAAGATTAAGATAAAGTCAAATATGTACCCAACTTGGTTCTACGGAGACTCAATAACATCAAGGGCGCGAGGAGTGGCAATAGGAATAGCAAGAGGGATAAATTTTAGGGTCGAAGAGAGGTTAATAGACCAGGGAGGAAGATATATGTTCCTGAGAGGTTCTCTGGAGGGATGGAAGGTTACACTGGCAAACATTTATGCACCAAACAAAGAACCGAGTGGTTTTCTAGTAACAATATTAGAGAAACTAATAGAATTCAAAGAAGGCAACCTGATCATGATGGGTGACTTCAATGTCTGTATGGTTCCAGGGGTTGACAGTACGTCCCGGGCGCAGGGGATAATGAATGGGAAGTTGAAGAAACTAAAACAGAAGATGCATTCGTGTCAACTGGTGGATGTATGGAGGATTATGAACCCAAATAAGATGGATTTTTCGTTCTATTCCTCTGCGCACGGGACGTACTCTAGAATTGACTATATATTAACGGAACACTCACTGTTGGAAAGAGTCCGGGAGGCTAAGATAGAAGTTATTACCTTATCAGATCATGCCCCAGTAAGTATGAGATTGTTGATACCAGGAAATCAGAGAACCCCAATAACTTGGAGATTAGACGAAGATCTTTTAAAAGAAGTATCAAATGTGGAGAAAATAGAACAGGAATTAAAATATTATTTTTCAACGAATGATACAGCAGGGATCTCGGGATCATCTTTGTGGGAGGCCCATAAGGCCTACATAAGGGGAGTAATAATGAAGTTAGGGGCAATGAGGAAAAGGGCAACAAGGGAAATAATTAAAAAACTAACAGAGGAAATATATGATCTGGAGCAAGAACATAAGAAGGGCCCGGGCCAAGGAAAGAAGGTCTATCAAAAATTGGAAAAAAAAAGGGAAGAGCTAAAGGAGCATACAGATCTAGAAATAAAAAAAGCATTCTATAAGGTGGTGAAAGAAAATTACCAGAGTCGAAATAAGAGCAGCAGACTACTAGCTAAAACAATAAGAAAGGAAAAAACTAGAAACTACATTGATAAAATCCAAAATAGTAAAGGAGAAATGCTCCATACAACAAAAGAGATAGGGGAATCCTTTAAGGAATATTATAGTGAATTATATTCAGTAGCTAAAAATACAAGGTTAAGAGGTGCAAAGAATAGGAAAACAGTAGAATTTTTGAACAAAGCCAACCTCCCGAAGATTAATGAGAACGACAGAGAAATCCTAGAAAACCCCATAACGATAGATGAAATTAATAGAGCATTATCAGAATCAGCTTCAGGCAAAAGCCCGGGGCCCGATGGATTTACCTGCAGGTACTATACAAAATTTAAAGAAATATTGACTCCCAGATTATGTGAGTACATGAACGGGTTGGGTAGAGACTTTGACTTGAGTAGAGAAGCTCTTAGAGCAGAGATCACGGTAATCCCAAAAGAGGGGAAAAACTCTACACTATGCTCTGGCTATAGGCCGATATCGTTGATCAACACTGATGTTAAATTATATGCCAGAGTCTTAGCAAATCGGCTAAAAGAGAACCTCAATGGTCTGGTACATCCGGACCAAGTGGGGTTCATCCCAAAAAGAGAAGGGCGAGACAACGGTGTGAGGGCACTCCTCTTGCTGCAGCATATTAAAGACAGGGGACCCCCAGGTCTACTCTTGTCTATAGACGCGGAGAAAGCGTTTGATAGAGTAGACTGGGGGTTCATGTTCCAAACTCTGGAATTTATGGGTATAGGTCCAAAAATGATGAATAGGATACGTGCTCTGTATAATCACCCTACTGCTTCGATAAAAATTAACGGCTCCCTTTCAGAGGCTTTTGAAATGGAAAATGGAACGAGGCAGGGGTGCCCTTTGTCCCCCCTGCTTTTCGTTCTCTCCCTGGAGCCACTGTTGTCAGTGATCAGGGCGGACCCGGACATTTGGGGCATAAGGGTTGGAGATGAGGAGCACAAGATCGCGGCTTTCGCCGACGATGTTCTGCTGTTCATGACCAACCCCAGAATTTCGATGCCTAACTTCCTTGAAGTCACGAGGCAATATGGTGAAGTATCAAACTTCAAAATCAACTTGGTAAAATCGGAAATCCTGAATATCAACTTGGGAAAGAGGGAGGAAAAAAAGTTGAAAAATGAATTTAAATTTATATTTATATGGAAAAAAGAAATAAATTACTTGGGTATAAAACTGGCCAATTCACTAGGGAAGATTTATAAAGTAAATTTTATCCCACTTCTAGACGAAATAAGATTAGAGAGTAAAAGGATTACAACTAAACCACTCTCATGGATCAGACGTATTAACGCCATAAAAATGATATTATTACCTAAAATCACCTATAAACTACAGATGCTTCCACTAAATATCCCTCAGTACTATTTTAAAAAATTGAAATCAATCATTATGAGAGCTGTTTGGAAAAATAGAAGGGCTAGAGTGTCTTTTGATATCTTAAAACAGGAAAAAAGAAAAGGGGGCTTGGCGATACCTGATATTCAGGGTTATTATAGGGCAGTACTGGTTTCAAGAGCGATAGAGTGGTTTAGAGAGAACACACAGAAAAGATGGGTAAATATAGAGAATAGTTTGAGTAAGGCGCACTTAGGACATTTGATTTGGAATCCTCCACATTATAGGGTATTAGATATAAATACACATTCACTGACAAAGGTGGTCTTTAGAGTTTGGGATATAGTTTATAAACAAGTAAATAACACTTATAATTCTCCGTTAATCTCACTCTCAGAGAATGATTATTTTGCACCTGGTAAAAAGGAAATTGGGGGGAGCTGGATAAAAAAGGGAACACTACAGTTGAGAGATATTATTAAAGAGGGGAAGATAGTCACGTTTCAGGAATTAAAGCACAAAACAGACATTTGGGTACTAGATCGCTGGAGATACCTGCAGTTAAGCCATTTTATCAGCCGCCTACCACATCCAATAAGATCAGGAGAGGAGCTATCGGACTTGGAAAAGATATTTATGTCAAATAATACTAAAGGTATAATATCAAAACTTTACAAACTGGGTTTGGCAAAGAGTAGCAGGGAGGTGCCACCATTTATTATTAAATGGGAAAATGAATTAGGAGTACAGTTAGATAGTAATAGATTAAAGAAAACTCTGGAGCTGACCCACAGTTCGTCAATTGATATCAGTGTGGCCGAAATGAACTACAAAATCTTAACAGGTTGGTACATTACCCCGGATAAGGCAAGTAAATATCAAAAAGATAAAACTGCGGAGTGCTGGAGGGGGTGTAAAGGTGTGGGAAACATGGCTCACATCTGGTGGGATTGCCCCGTAGTCAGACGGTACTGGCTAAAGATTTTGGGATACATCAAGCAGATAACTAAGATTGAGGTTAAACTAGACCCTGGACAGTGCTACATCATGGGACAAGGGGGGAGGTAAAAATTTATAAAAATACTCTAGTACCACACCTATTGAACGCGGCAAAAAAGGTTATAGCAAAGAACTGGAAGAAGATAGAGGGCCCATCAATATGGGAGTGGGTCGATGTAGTAGAAGGGATTCGGTATATGGAGGAAGGAGGACCTGTAAGAGAAGGTGAATCAGCAGAAGGGAGGAACAACTGGCAAAACTGGAAGGAGTTTAAAAAATCATGGAGTATTACTGAAGGTTTGAGAATAAGAATTGATTAAAATAGAGATAACATCTAATGTACACAAGAGGTGCGGGGGGGGGGGGGGGGGGGGGGGGAAGGAGGGAGGGATAGGGGTTGGGGTTCCTTTTCCTTTTGTATTTGCTGAATTGAATATAAGATATGTACACTTGTTCAGTAAGCTACAAATGATGTGAAAAAAAGGAGAGACACAGATGACACTGATTAAGTGGATCAGGTCTCCAACCATAATCACTGAGGTGGCAAAAAAAACAAAAAAAAAAAAAAAAACAAAACTGACCTGTGAATGCACTGCTTGATTGGGGTGCAGCATGGCAAGAGGTGTCCATCAGAGATGCACGATTAATCGTAAGAAAAAAAAAAAATAATAATAAATACTGTGATTTCGATTCATCCCCCTTCATGATCTTAATCCAGCATTTTCACGATTCATACAGTGCAAAGCCAACAAATGTTTGTCAACATTCCTCAGCGTTGGGAGATAGCTTTAAACAAATTATAATTTGGCTCTTTTAGATCAAAGGAATGAACTTCTGTCGGTAAACGAGGTCAATTTAACTACCTAAAGACTAAGTGCCGGTTCACACAGGGGCGACAAGTCGCCTCCCATTCTGTACAATGGAACCGTTCTAATAGGAGCGACGCAAGTCGCTCCGACTTAGAAAAAGGTTCCTGTACTACTTTGGGGGCGACTTGCATAGACTTCTATACAGAAGTCGTTTTGCAAGTCGCCGTGGACGTCGTGTGCAGGTCGCCTCGGTGAGGCGACCTGCAAGTCGTGCCGCCCCTGTGTGAACTGGGGCTAAGAGCCCTTTCACACTGAGACGCTGCTGCAAACTGCCCATAAAATATCGGGTGCTTTTGCGGCGATTTCCAATCGCTTCGGAGGCGCTAGTGGTGCGCTTTTTTTTAAAGCGGAACTACAGTCCTTTTTCAGGAAGTGGATCCAGGAAGTGAACAGGCACAGCTTCAGCTGCCCACAGTTAAAATGGTTGTAGCCAGACTCAGTGAGGGAGATTTTTGCAGCATATTTGGCAAGTACAGAATCACAGTATATATAAAATAATATGCAAAGTGTTAGGAGGGAAGCTTCTGAATGGCAAAGATGTTTTTATTACAAATTATGTGAGCAGACTTAAGTTCCTCTTTAAGGTCACGTGACAACATGACCTAAAAAAAAAAAAAAAAAAAAAAAAAAAAGAACCGCTTTGTGGCGCTTTTGAAGCGCTTCCCATTCATTTCAATGGAGAGAAGCGTTTTTGAGGCGCTTTTTTTTTTTTTTTTTTTTTTTTTTATGCGCTCCAAACCTTCCTCAAAGATGCTGCTTGCAGGACTTTTTTCACTGCCCCGGTGTGAAAGCATCCACTGAATTGAATGGGAAGCATATTTTCAGGCGCTTTTCAGGTGCTATTTTTAGCGCAAAAGCACCTGAAAAGTGCCTCAGTGTGAAAGGGGTCCAAACCTTTTTCTGACCACTTGTTGATTACAAGTTAAAATCACTATTCCCGCCCCCCCCTTCTCTCTCTCCCCCCTCCCACACCCTCCCCAATTGATTGTTTTTTATGTTCTACTACACGTGAT